>JAVJIX010000086.1:0-322500 GCA_036785185.1 Paratrypauchen microcephalus
ACTGCGCGCCTATTATTATTATTAGCCTGTTCACCTGTAAGTGGCGATGTTTACAAGTGAACAGGCTAATAATAATGACATTTTCGTGGACAACTGTTTTGTGACGCAAATATATCACTTTCTGGACAAATATTGTTTTGATAAAATATATCACCTTTCTAACAAATGTTTTGTTTTGAGAAGAAAAACAAGGTTTATTTCATGTTCCAGGGAAGTTACCGGACCTACTTACATGAGCTCCAGAAAGCGAGCCGAACCGGGATCAGCTGAGACTGTCAGAGGTAAGCCAGTGTCAACACACGTAACTTTTAGAAGGAAACCCATACAGATTAACATAAAAAAAAACGCACTATCCCTTTAATGGATGACACTGCTGAAGGGGATGCCATACAGATTCACATCAAAAAACCCAAACTATCCCTTTAAATCCAGTTAATGCATCAACCAAATGATACACGGGTTCCCAACAAATGGAATGTTCTGAGGGAAGTTCCACCACCTTGAATATTCCACAGTAGGGAACAAAATGTATACTTACAGAGAAGAGAGTAGAGAGCAGAATGTAGTTTTTTTGTTTTTGTTTTTAGCAATAAATACACATGTCATCAAACTAACTCAAATTAACTCATGACTTGACCATAAATGTTACCTTGATATCTCTGTGCACGATCTGGTTTTCATGCAGGTATTTGAGCCCCTCCAGGATCTGTCTGGTGTAGAAGATGATCGTGGCCTCCTTCAGTGGACCCCATTTGGAGGTCAGTAAAGCAGACAGACTTCCTGGAGAAAGAAGACAAGAAGTGATAAAAGGAGAAGTTCAATTTGTCAACTGGACAAAGTTTGTTTGGTTGAAAACGTTTCGCCGCTCATCCAAGAGGCTTCTTCAGTTCTGGTTCTAGTGCTGGTTAGACCCTGTTTATATCTAGCTGCAGGGAGGAGCTCACAACACTGAAATCGTTCTGAAACTATCTCAACTAATCTGTATCTTTTGTTTCTCTGGCGTCTTGTTTAGCATCTCTATTCAGCCCTAGGAGGAGCTCACTGCACTGAAATAGCTCTGAAACTATCTCAACTCATTTGTTCCTTTTTGTTATTCGAATTTCTCTGCCGTATAGTTTACGCCAGAACGATTTCAGTGTAGTGAGCTCCTCCCTGCAGCTAGATATAAACAGGGTCTAACCAGCACTAGAACCAGAACTGAAGAAGCCTCTCGGATGAGCGGTGAAACGTTTTCAACCAAACAAACTTTGTCCAGTTGACAAATTGAACTTCTCCTTTTATCATGGATTCTACCTGGACGACTGAGGGACTTTTCCCGCATCTTAAGAACAAAGACAAGAAGCGTCAAAAAACTATTACAAAATGGAAGCAAGCACAGGCCTCCAGATGTCAGATAAACATGTTCAAATCGGATTTTGTCGTAATGCTGATTTATTCCTGATTACAAAAACATTGGACATGGTAGTTTAATTGTTGCTGTTGTCGTTTGGTGTTTTGGTTCTTAAAATAAACATCTAATCAGAAAGCAGAATGGGTTTCTCATTTGGGTTACGAGATCCTACAACTAAAATTAAAGGTAGAAATAAACCTAAAAGGACTCTATGTGAATTAAACCCTCAGCACTTAAACCCCACCATCTGCAGACAACCATGAATCAATCAGCGCAGCCTCTACAGCGCAGGGAGGGAATTCTGGAGGTTTTCAACTTTCACAGTCTGTCTGTCTAGACTGTCTAGACTGAGAATGAGAAAAACTTATACAAGGGCAATTCAAAAAGTTCTAAGACAAATGCCATAAATTCAAAATGAGTCGAACTAGTTAAAGAAAATGACCTTGAATCGTACAACTGATGACTTATAAACACTTTTGACAAGTTTTGGCATTCTAGCTTCGTTATTCAAAGAGTTACGTTACACGTTGCACAACCCACTTTTTTCACCCTCCAAAATGAGCCAATCTGAAGTCCGAGCAAACATTAAATTTCTAACAAAACTTCAATGGAAACCTGAAGAAATTATTGAAGCTTTGCACAATGTTTATGGATTTTTTTTTTTCCTATTTCTGAAGTTGAAGGAACATTTAAAAGGAACAAGATTTCAGTCCATACTTGAAGTGAAGAGGGAGGTTGTGACCTGGTTGATTAGACAAGCTCCAGAATTCTATCGAGAAGGAATTTTTTGGTGGAAACATCGCTTTTCAGAAGTGTATCGACTTAGGTGGATGTTATGTAGAAAAATAATTTTGTTACAGTGGTACCTCACCTTACGAAATTAATTCGTTCCAGAAGTGGTTTCGTAACGTGAATTTTTCATAAGTTGAGTAGCTATTTCAATGGAAAAAGCCTGATTCGTTCCAAGGCCCCGATCCAAGTTTTTTTTTTATAGTGTAACTTTTTTTATAGTGTAACATTGTGTTCTGCGTAGAGACTGTAGACCCAGGACTAAACGTGGACTATACCAGGTCTAGACCAAGGTCTAAACCAGGACTAAACCTGGACTAAACCAGGACTAGACCAGGTGGATTAAAGCGCCGCGCGCGGGTCTATTTCCTGGTTTCGTTTCGAGTCACGGCTGAGGCGAGCAGCGAGGGGGACTGCACGCAGTCTGAGCGCATGAACGAGACCCATGCTCAAACCTGGTCTAGACCAGGTCTAAACCACCGCGGCTCTTGCATGCGTTCGTTCATGCGCTCAGACTGCGTGCGGTCCCCCTCGCTGCTCGCCTCAGCCATGACTCGAAACGAAACCAGGAAATAGACCCGCGCGCGGCGCTTTAATCCACCTGGTTTAGTCCTGGTTTAGTCCTGGTTTAGTCCAGGTTTAGTCCTGGTTTAGTCCAGGTTTAGTCCTGGTCCAGTCCTGGTTTAGTCCAGGTCTAGACCTGCTGGCAGCCCCGCGCCGGGTCATGCTGCGCTATCACACGTGTCCGCGCACAGTTTTCTCCCCCCTCCCCCTTCCCCCCACACTTCACTATTAATAATTTTGTTGAAAATCTATGAAAGTTTGAGTGTTTAAACGAGAGACAAATGTGAGAAAAGTTTAAATTCAGTCTGAGAAAAGCGTATAATGTGTGTGGCTGAGCGCACATTATTTGAATTTTTGAGATTTTGCGTTTCGTAACTTGAATTTTCTTTCGTATCTAGAGAAAGAAAATTTAACGTGAAGGCGTTTCGTAACTTGAAATTTTCGTTTGTTGGGTCTTTCGTAAGGTGAGGTACCACTGTACTTTAAAAAATAAAGTTGTTTTTTAATTTGTCTTAGAACTTTTTGAATGACCCTCGTATGTGTCCTCTATATGCAGGCAAAGGCACTAGCAACTTCAGTTCAGTTGTGGTTGTAGTTCTTTTTTATACCAGTAAGAGAGCAGGCTACCTATTGTATTAGGTAGCCCTATTTTAAGTAGGGCTGTCAGTTTAACGCATTAATTAGATTAATTAATTACACTGCAAATGAACGCGTTATAAAAATTAACACAGTTAATTATGAGTGACAATTCAATACGCACATTTTAAATTTGGCGTGCGGTGAGCAAATCGCTGCCAGGGCCTCTGAACGGCAAGTTTATTTATAAAAAGATCGAAGACGGGTCGATCAACAAGAACGCTGTGATTTGGAGGTTTTGTCAAAAAGAATTTTCCGATCACCGAAGCTGCTCCTGCCTGACGGATCATTTGAACAATAAACACGTCCGGACAAGTTCCATTGTTACCGGTGATAGAGCGAGCGTGAGCGCACTTCAACAAACCACCAAACCACCAAACCACGCTCGCAGAATTTGGGAAACGAATGAGCAAAAAGATCACAGAAAAACTGACGAACTCAATCGCAAAGTGGGTTGTCTCTCTCTCTCTCTCTCAATCTCTCTCTCATGAGATTAAAATGGGATTAATTAGATTAATTAATGACAAATCCTGTAATTGAATAGATTTTTTTTTTAATCCCCTGACAGCATAAATTTTTAGTTTTGTCAACATGAGATTCACCTCCAGGCACTTGCTCCATGAAGATCTTGATGTATCCGTTCTCAGAGACAGATCCTAAATACTGGACGATGTTCCTGTGTTTCAGATACTTGTGCAGGGCAATCTCCTCATGAAGAGGCTGGGAGTACCTGGTTCACACGCACAATAACACAGTTTTATAAGAAGAGGTTTAATTTCATAGTGTTTTAGGATTAAGGTGGATATAGTCTCACCTGCTGTCTCTCTCTGGGATTTCCTTGATGGCGATTCGGACCTGGTTACTGAGGTCTCTCCCAGCGTACACTACTCCATATGTGCCTCTGCCCAAAACCACTCTGTCCCCGTTCTCATTAGTGTCATACTCATACTGCAAAATATACAAGCAACAGTTTAAAGGAAAAGTAACGTTTTTTACAATTTGAGCCTTATTTCGGTAATAAAACAAGTTGTTTTACTCACCCATATCACTTTGGTGTCATATGGATCATTTCCGGAGATGTTTTAGATTAGCGTTAGGCTAACGCCGTTAGCCTAGCGCGACTTATAGCCATAGCTCGGGGCATTCCCCGAGCATGTAATATGCCCCGTGCGGGCTCCAAATAACACAAACTTTAGCACTTTTCAAATCATAGAAGCTTGATGTCTTTAGTGTACGATTTCGTTTGGTCAAAAGTGGCCTGTAATCCGAGATTTAGTAGTTTCGAGTAGATGAGGACGCCAGTGCGCATGCGCGGAGTGTGCTCTCAGCTCCCGGGACCCAAACATGGAACGCATAGCTGCAAACTATGGATAAATCTCGGATTACAGGCCACTTTTGATTCAAACGAAATCGTAGACTAAAGACATCGAGCTTCTATGATTTGAAAAGTGCTAAAGTTTTGTGTTATTTGGAGCCCGCACGGGGCATATTACATGCTCGGGGAATGCCCCGAGCTATGGCTATAAGTCGCGCTAGGCTAACGGCGTTAGCCTAACGCTAATCTAAAACATCTCCGGAAATGCTCCATATGACACCAAAGTGATATGGGTGAGTAAAACAACTTGTTTTATTACCGAAATAAGGCTCAAATTGTAAGAAAATGTTACTTTTCCTTTAAGATTCATTTTAGAAAACACTTTAGTCCCAACATGACTTTTAGGCCACATAGTCTAATAAGAAAATTATATACTCTATTTGGGGACTTTAAAGAGGAAAAAATGTACAGAAAGTGAACTTTTTTTCATCTTTTAATCAATTAATTCATTTGGCAATAATTTTAAACATTTTTATCACTCCTTACTTCAAGCGTATCTCCGTCCAGCTCTCCCTCCAGTTCGAGGGAGTTGCCAGTGCCGTCAGAAATCATCTCTTTGACCATAGTGCAGAATCTGACCGTAAACACAATGCACATTTTATTATTAGACACAGTTTTATTGATCTTTGTAAAACCAGCACAGACACCTACACAAACACATCTAGAGGAGACTGGCCTCACCGACCACACTGCTCCTCCGTCGAGTAGTAGATCTGGAAGTCATCGGAGTTATCGTGGACGTACAGGAAGCAGCAGCGCTCGTCGAACTTACTGATACTAGAAAAGGATACAAAAATAAAATTCACTTTACAATGAAAAATATGAAGATTCTTTCCCAGTATATTTGTTTTGTGTGAATGTAGACACAACTATTGCATATAGGGATGCAAGATTAACTGCAAAGGCGGCCATTTTTAAGAAGTTTTTAAGAATAATTATTTTAAAAAGAAGGTGGACATCAGCCTTCCAAATATCCTACCCCTTTATCCACAAAGTATTCAGTTTCATTATAAAACCAGTTAACTATTGCATAGGTTTCTTTTGTGAAATGCATGGAATTCTTGTATGAGCCTTGCAATTCATAACTAAGGCTACGTTCAGACTGCAGCCTGAAGTGACCCAAATCCGATTTTTTTGCCTCTATGCGACCTGTATCTGATCTTCTAATGACATTCTGAATGACACAGATCCGATTTTTTCAAATGCGATCCAGGCCACTTGGATATGTGGTCCTAAAACCGATACACCGATCTTCTGACATGCGACTTCAGTCTGAACGGCCAGATCACATTCATCCGACTTGCACGTCAACAACAAAAGAAAGTGGTACAATAGGCGCTCACAAATGTACACGTTCTTCTCGTCATACGAAAACTGTGTATGAAGTCCATGTCAGTGAAGCAGCAAAGCACATAGCGATCCCACCACTCTCAGCACCTACACGTTCCTTTCTACGGACGTTGCTGCCACTGCCCCACAAAACGCCACAAAAACCTTGTCCTTCTCAATCTCTTCCTTATAACAAATAAGTTGTACATGTTCTGGCTCTGGTACAACAGCAACTTTAAAATCTCCAGGCGCTCAATGCTCGTGTCCATGTTTAGGCTAATTCTGTAAACACTGAGCACACCCGCTGCATGTGACGTCGTTGTATCCTCCAATGCACATGCGGGACACTTTTGGGCTGTTTAAGTTCACACTGGAGATCACATACAAGTCGCATTTAATTGGAAATGTGAACGACCTCGCAAAAAAATCGGATTTCCCAAAAAAATCCAAATTGAGCTTTAAGCCCTGCAGTCTGAACGTAGCCTAAGACCACTGCATTTCTGATGACTCTTACCTGATTCCTTTAATGGACTGTGCAGTGAAGTTCCACTCATGTATCCCCTTCTGAAATAATGCAATGTTTAAAAGCGTGTCAAATGAACATACAAAGCTAATGTTGATAGCATGATTTAAAATGTACTGCTGACCGTTTCGGCTGGAGACACGTGCCATATGGACACATTCTTCTCCTCAGCTTCATTGTTGATAGAAACATACGAGGGCTGGTAAACTTTGGTGGGCTCCAGTATTAATACCTGTAAGTTGAATATGGGGTTAAGTTACTGTATATTTCTTAGGTAAATAGTTTTGTGTAGATGTTATTATATTTGTACTGGAAATCGGAGGCGGTTGGTGGTGCCTTGAGTGGCTTCTACAATGATGTCCATCCAGAAGTTGAGTCTCTCTCTCAGTGGGGAATGTTCAATAGACTGTTTTTTGAATCGTTGGATCAGCTGCAAGTTTTGTACCACTGATTTCAAATACCTGAACGAGAAAAGTGAAGAAAAACATGGATAAAAATGAACACAAGTAAAAGCATATGTATGTATGTATGTATGTATGTATGCATGTATGTATGTATGTACTGCATGTATGCATGTATGTATTGCATGTATGTATGTATGTATGTATATATGTATGTACTGTATGTATGTACTGTATGTATGCATGTTTGTATGTATGTATGCACTGCATGTATGCATGTATGTACTGCATGTATGTATGTATGTACTGCATGTATGTATGTACTGTATGTATGTATGTATGTATGTACTGTATGTATGTATGTATGTACTGCCTGTATGCATGTATGTATGCATGTATGTACTGTATGTATGTATGTATGTATGTATGTACTGCATGTATGCATGTATGTATGTACTGTATGTATGTATGTATGTTTGTATGTATGTATGTATGTACTGCATGTATGTACTGTATGTATATATGTATGTACTGTATGTATGTATGCACTGCATGTATGCATGTATGTACTGTATGTATGTATGTATGTATGTACTGCATGTATGTATGTATGTATGTACTGTAAGTATGTATGTATGTATGTACTGCCTGTATGTATGTATGTACTGCCTGTATGCATGTATGTATGCATGTATGTATGTATGTATGTATGTATGTATGTATGTATGTATGTATGTATGTATGTATGTATGTATGTATGTATGTATGTATGTATGTATGTATGTACTGCATGTATGCATGTATGTATGTACTGTATGTATGTATGTATGTATGTATGTATGTGCTGTATGCATGTATGTATGTAGTCACTACATACATACATGCATACAGCACATACATACATACATACATACATACATACATACAGTACATACATACATGCATACATGCAGTACATACATACATACATACATACATACATACATACATACACTACATTGTAGTGTATGTATGTATGTATGTATGTATGTATGTATGTATGCATGTATGTATGTACTGTATGTATGTATGTATGTTTGTATGTATGTATGTATGTATGTATGTATGTATGTGCTGTATGCATGTATGTATGTAGTGTATGTATGTATGTATGTACTGTATTTTATTCTATTTATCCACCTAGTCTAGAGATTTTTATTATGCATCATCCTTCTAACTTGACTTTCAGGTATAAGGTGTGCAAACTTTTAAGTCCACCCATCCATTTTCTTCCGCTTATCCGGGGCTGGGTCGCGGGGCAACAGTCTAAGCAGGGACTCCCAGACTTCCCTCTCCCCGGACACTTCCTCCGGCTCCTCTGGGGGGACCCCAAGGCGTTCCCAGGCCAGCTGAGAAATATAACCCCTCCAGTATGTCCTGGGTCTTCCCCGGGGCCTCCTCCCGGTGGGACATGCCCAGAACACCACCCGAGCGTGGCATCCAGGAGCCATCAGGAACAGATGCCCGAGCCACCTCAGCTGGCTCCTCTCGACATATTTTATCCAAGCTCAGTAAAAAAAACTTCAAAGTAGGTAGCTTGTAGTCAAGAGACACCAAACGATTTCAACTACAATAATTATCGCTGTTTTATTTTGTTTTTTTTATTTGAATTTTGAAAAGACTTAAGACTTAATAAAACTGTTCTCACCAAATAGGAGGCTTGAGTTTAAAGAGTTTCTCAGCAGCTTGTGTGGCTTTGGGAACATCATGGGCTAGCATGCTAACGGTGAAAAACTGACCAACGTCCCAGTAATTATTCATTTTCTCCAAAGAGCCTTTACGACCGAGCAGACTGTTCAACCTTACACCTACGACAGAATACAAAGAGTACATTGGTATAGTTTAGTCATCCAGATGTAGACATTTCTTGAGGCAAAACTCACCAATTTTCCTCAGTTCCATGGAATTTTCAAATTGATGTCCAGCAACAATAAGTAATACCGTCAGATTGATCCCAGAGTACAGAGTTGGCTGCAGCTCAAAACCTTTCCTGTACCTGCAAATGGAGAAAAAACATCAACAAAATAGGTAAACAAAAGGGAAATATTTAACATCATTTGAATTAATATGAATCCCACTGTGCAGTCACTGTAATGTAATATTGTGTTATTGAGCTCAGTTAATTTTTAGATTCATGGCCAAATACCAAAAAATAAAATAATAAAATAAAATCTCATGGAATAAATAAACAAAACAGTAATTTTTGTAAGCTGAAATGGAGCAAAAAGGTATTAAATTGACTTAACTTTTACCACATTGTTGCAACAAAACATTGTATTTTTGTATACTAGCAACTTACTATTCTATATAATACAAAACTGCATGATGAGACTGATATCAAAATGTGACAAATATTTTTTCCGAATGATGAAAAATTAAAACATTACCATAGCAATTAAGAATTTAAAACTAAACATGTTATTTGGATGTAAAATAATCTTGCCTATAACAGAAGCTAGACCCCATGGACAGGTACGCACCACTGTATGGCGTTGTCCCTGTTTTTTGTGTCTTTACAGTCCGAGTCGAGGAAAATGTCTTTGTAGATCCTCCCGCAGAGACAGAACATGTCCGGAGCCGGATGTTCACACGACTGAAGCACCTGCAGCATCACCCTGAGAGCCTGCTCCCTGTCCCCCGGGCTGTTCCTCCTTCAACACAAAAATAAATCCTGGGATAAATATCTTTGATACGCTGTAACTAATGTCATCAACTTTCCCTGTGGGCGTGATGCTAACTGTAGGCATTGCTCTGTCTAACTCTGTCTAATCTGACCAAAAAGAGCTGACTTAGTTGGAACTACAACAGGGGATCTGATTTATGCTGTGAAACAAGGCGCTCTTAAATTTACAGTCACATTACAGTCACAAGATAGATAGCATTAGTTTTTCAGTTGGTCATGTTCACCTCTGTTGCTGAAAATCAAACACCTAAACAGGACCAAGAATGTCAAATTGATCCGTCTCCTAAAAATGTGTTGTTTGAATCCATTTTGTATTTTTTTTGTTGAGTTTTCAGACAATCTCAATACCTTTTTTGGCTGTGTTTGCTAATGTGTGCATCCATATTCCGCCATACACATACATGCAGAACACCCCTAGTGTGATGGGTTATCATTACTTATCCAAAATTGTACTACTATGTTTCTAAACTTGTCAGTAGAGGTTCTTGGGGGGGGGGGCGAGTGGGGCAATTGCCCAGGGCGCAACTTCGTGAGGGGCGCCGTGCCGAGCGCTTGAAACAAAACCTCTCTCCCTCTCTCCCTCTCGCTCCGCCTGGTTTGCCTCAAACCTTTCTCTGCTCCTGCAGGAGTGCTTACAGACTGTTTCCTGCTCTCTGGACTCTGTTCCCCTCATGCTCTCCCAACCTTCTCCTCCGCGCTGCTCTCTGTTTCAAGGGCCAAACTGCGGCACTTCCTGGTCTTGCGAGAAACAGCGCATAGTGGTGCGCTAAAGGGGGCCACATTAAAGGGGGAATCACTAATGTTAATTTGCAGGTTTATTTTGTTTTCTTAAGTCTCTTAGTTAATTAAGTCATACCATATGGGGGTTATTTAAGTATTTTCTATATTATGTTGAATTGCAGGTGTTTTATCATTATGGGGACTGTTATTTGTAGTTGGATAAGGATGTGAAATTGGATATGAAGATGGAGATAACACATGAATAACACATGGTTTGATTGTTAAAACTGATATAATAATTGCTGTCTATGGTTCTATATGGGCTTTGGCAAAAAATAATAGCTTGCAGCAATGTATTGGAAAAAAAAAGAACTATGAACTAGTTCGTGAAGCGTGAAAAGTCCCTCAGTCGTCCAGGTAGAATCCATGATCAAAGGAGAAGTTCAATTTGTCAACTGGACAAAGTTTGGTTGAAAACATTTCGCCGCTCATCCGAGAGGCTTCGTCAGCTCTGGTTATTGTACTGGTTAGACCCTGCTTATATCTAGCTGCCGGGAGGCGCGTCCTACAATGACAAAAGCTCTGAAAACGATCCCCCCTAATCTGTCTCTTTGTTTTTCAAATTACTCTGACGGCTGTTTCGACCCCCTATTCAACGTCTAACGACCCTCTCCACCCCTCTGCCCTGGCTCTGTTTGACTGGTCTAAGAATCGCATTATAAATGGGAGACAAGTTATGTCTCACTCCCCCATTTCTGTTTAATGACGGATTCTCTTTTTTGACAAAAATAGCCTCTTTAACTCCCCTCTCAAACCAGTTCTTTTCCCTGGCTAAGAACTAGAACTAGTTCATTTTTTGGAACTATGAACGAACTACTAACTATAAACAATTATGAACTATGAGCGAACAAGTTCATTTTGAAATGTGTGAACTGAACTTTGAACTATTTCATGTAGAAAATGAACTTTCCCAACACTGCATACTTGTTCTATTTATATATATGTATATATTTTTTATATACATATATATATATACATGTATATATATATATATATATACATATATATACATATATATGTATATATATATGGGGGGGGGGGGGGGGGGGGGCTCGGAGGGGGTCTCGCCCAGGGAGTAATTCAATGTAGAACCGCCACTGAAACTTGTAAAGTATCGGGGTAATGCAAATTTTGTCTGCTCAGTTGGCATGGTACAAGATCTGGTGCCACAAGATCTCGTGAGAGGGGGTGGGATTAAATAAGTTTTCTTCTTCCCACTCCTTTTTGGGCAAATTTTTTAAATTTTTTTTTAATTGTTATTTCTGTTATCGCAGTTTTAAAAGAATGTAAATTGCTTACTTGCTCAAAATAAATAAAAAATAACACAACAAAAATTGTCACAAGATTGTGCACTCAAGGGGAAAATTATCTTGTGAGACTTTTTTCCATGTGTTTACATTTAGATTGAAAAAAAAAAAGGGTTACATGTTGGTGAGTTACATCTCTGACTGTGCTAAAAAGCAGTAATAGAATGGAAACAAAACTATTAAAGATCCCATGACATGGTACTTCTTGATGCTTTTATATGGCTCCTTAATGGTTCCCTAATACTGTAAATGAATCCTTCTTCAAAATCAACACTCAGTGCATGAGAAACAGAGATAAGATGAGAAAGGGCGTTGTTGCTTGAATGCAAATGAGGAGAAAAGAGATGGCCAATAGTAGAGGGTGGGGGCGTGGCCAAACTCTCCGCTCTCCGCTGTAGCTCTCAGCTGATCCTTTTCCTTGTTTTTGCACGGGGGGAGAGATTTCAAGGGTTCCATTGAAAAATAAACACATTTCCACATAAAATAAAATTAAACCACTGCTGTTCAAAGGTCCAGAGGCTCAGATAAAGGACTTCCGAGCCTAGAAACACTCGGACGTGCCTCCAGGCAAATAAAAAAACGCATTTCGCATTGCCTAGCACATTCGCAGTCCAAACTCTCTGGGCGTGATTTACAGAGACGCTGAGTACAGACAGACGGGGGTGGAACTGCATTTGCATTTCTTTTTTCGATCTGACGTCAATAAGGTGCCTTGTTCAAAATCGCCCGTTTGAGCTCCGATTTTTTGTAATGCAGAAAAGGATCGCAAATGCTCAGTTTAGACATTTCACAACTTTTAACCTTGGGGGGGGGGGGGGGGGGGGTAAACAGGGTAGGGGAGCTCACATTAACGTTCAAAAACCTCAGAAAGTGAAAATTTCATGCCATAGTGTTTAGTATACACAGTTGTTTTGAATAGAAGAAAGCTGTAGATACCTGTTTAGTGCAAATGCATAGTGGAACTGAATCATTGGCTGTGTTGCTAAATCACAAGTTGGCAACATCTCCAGAGTCTGAACAAGCTTCACCATGGCATCATAGTCCTGAATACAAAAATATACAGTATTAAAATAGATAATATTCTTATTTTTACTACATTATTTATAGTAGTAAATCACAATGTGGATGGGCAATTATTTATGACATAGCAGAGCATAAAATCCATAAAATCTACACTCTCTGACTCTCTTATGAGGGCAAAAGTCCAGTTCCCATGTTATAAATCCTTTATTAGATCAATAACATAAAGCTGAGACATGAGTTTCTGTTTCTATTCCTGTTTAGGCTGCATGGCTGTAGTAGCAGTAGTTATGATAAATAAGGTTAAGGAAGTAGTAACTATGGTGTAAATGTCCTATATTATGCAAAATAGACTCTTGTGAGCTTTAAACCATGTTATATCTCCATGTTATTACCTCCTCAAAAACATACAGTTTTGTTTTGTTTCATTCACACATGTTTGAGTAATCATTTATTATTAGTCTGTCTACATCTCCAAAGCTCAAAATGCTCTGTTCCACCTTATGATGTAATTTAGAGGTAGTTTTCAAGTTAATTTTTACCTTTTGTTCAGAAGAGATTGGCCATTCTAAAATAATCCAAATGATTCTCTTGAAGTTGTACAGAGTTTAAAAACGCAATGGAGCACACAAGGTGGAACAGGATGTTTTCTGCATGAGGGAAGAACTCAGCCTAAATATGCATATGAGGTTTTGTGTTAAACATGTGTGAATGAAACAAAACACAACCCCAGGTGTGTTTTTGACGAGGAAAGAAAATAAAAGAACATAAATCATGAAAGCTAAAAGCATGGAAATCCAACATATACAGATATGGAAAAAAATAAGAGACCACTGCATTTTTTTTCTGAAATCAGCATCTCTACATGTATTACAGCCATTCCATTCCAGCGTCTGTTGAATTCCAACACAAACACAAAACTGAGCTACTTCAGTTCTTGCACCAGGAGTGGAATAAAGTCACCCAAGAACAATGTGAAAGACTTGTGGAGAGCATGCCAAGACACATGAAAGCTGTGATTAAAAATAAGGGTTATTGCACCAAATATTGATTTCTGAACTCTTCTTAAGTGTAAACATTAGTATTATGTTGTTTTAAAATGAATTTGATCTTGTTTCTTTGCATTGTTTGAGGTCTGAAAACATCTATCTTTTTTTGTTATTTTCACTATTTTTCATTTTCTGCAAATAAATGCTCTAAACGAAAATATTTTATTTGGAATTTGGGGGAAATGTTGTCAGTAATTTATAGACACAAACAAAAATGTTCCTTTTGCCCAAACACATACCTATAAGTAGTAAAATCAGAAAAACTGATAATTTTGCAGTGGTCCTTATTTTTTTTCAGAGCTGTACGTCTGTATTTGTGTGTGTGTGTGTGTGTGTACCTGTATGTCTCTGTACGAGAAGAGCAGGTTCATGACGATATCCTGTGTGAGGACCTCTGTGTTGTCAATTCTCAGTTTGATTCGGGACAGTTCTTTGGCCAGCTCCTCGCCCTGGTACTTCTCTCTCGCCTTTCGGATGTCGTTCAGCAGAGTGTCTTTGAAGGAAGCGCTGTGGTATAAAGTATAAACATGAACGAAAAAAGGATCGCTATCTACCAGCTTTATGATATACGGCTTGTAATTCTGTTACTAAGAGTTGGAAACGCTAAATGCTACACAATGGCCATCCTACTTACAATCTATAGTTTCAGGTGTGATAGAATCCTAGTAATTAGTACATTTAAAACAAAATAATGTCTTTAAATGTCTTTATAATGATAAAAAAGTGCACTGTGCAACTTTTCTGGTTGACGATCCACTTGTCTCCATGGAGATGTTATTGCTTTGCCTGTAATGTTCCATGGTATGACATTAACCATATCCATCTAACATTTATTCATTATGGGTTTTTCTTCTGCTCAAAAATACAATAATTCCTTCTGTAAATAGCGTCGACTCTCCACAGATCTGACCTGTAACGCAGTGTAGTGCTGTAACCTGCTTGTCTCCCTCGTGATATATAGGTTTAATCGATACTGTGGAACATTCTAGACAAAGCAATAACATTTCCAAGGAGACACCAGGTAGCAGACCCTCCCGCAGTGCATGCAAGTTGTGTTCATGACAGGAAAAAGTAATATTACTGAAACCCCTGAGTTTAAAGGTGCACTCTATAAACCGTCTTGTGCCAGTGCTGCTTGTTTTCATGAAGATGTGTTACTTTGCATGTAAAGTTTCACATTAAACTGATACAAAACATGACTTCCTTGCATCCTTCTAACTGTGAGCATGGTCGCTTATGAGATAAAAAAATATATATATATATACCAGGGGTGTCCAAACTATGGCCCAGGGGTCAAATCCGGCCCTCTGACCAATTTTTGTTGGCCCCCAGGTATCCTGCTGAATTGGCCCAAATGATCATAGAGCCATTGAGCAGGACTTTTTACTTCAAATTGCGGTATCTTGATCACTGCAGCCTCAATAACAACTCGCTGCATTATGAAACAGACCTAAAAATTGCGCTCTAGGACTTTTAAAGGTGTTGTGGCTCCGTCAAACTCATATAAAATGCATCTATTTGAAAGTCTCACTGCACTCACCAGCTCTACGGCTCTTCACTATGAATACGGTATGTTTGTATATATATATATGCCCTGGGTGGAAAAAGTTTGGACACTCCTGATATATACATTTACAGAACAGTTTTGGGTGAGTAGATGTTTTTGGGTGTTTTAGTGGTAGATTTTTTGGTTTAGTTTCCCACCATGAGGTAACGTGTATATCCTTGAGCAGACTGGTGAAGCGGTCGATGAGGGGGTCACACAGGGGCCCCAGCAGGTTGTCCCAGTTGGGCTGCATGTATTCACTGGCCCTGCGCTGTGCATCGCTCTCACAGCACATGTACTCGTGGTTCGGAGTCACTATGTACGGGATGAAGTAGTAGTTACCGCTGGAGGCCTACAGGGGGCAGAGGCAGGAGTCAGAGCAGGGCATGGGAACTTCAAAACAGGATACAACTGTTATTAAGGCTATAGAGCCAAATTTTAAACAAACAGTAGTAATGTAGATAATGTACTTCAGTGTACTTCTGATAATACTGTATATCTAGCTTAAAGTGACAACTAATACAGTTAAATTGTATAAAAAGCTCTTGAGATCAAAATACAGCTCTGAAAAAAAAAAAAGGAGACCACTGCATTTCAGCATCTCTACATGTATTACAGCCATTCCATTCCAGCGTCTGTTGAATTCCAACACAAACACAAAGCTGAGCTACTTCAGTTCTTGCACCAGGAGTGGAATAAAGTCACCCAAGAACAATGTGAAAGACTTGTGGAGAGCATGCCAAGACGCATGAAAGCTGTGATTAAAAATAAGGGTTATTGGCACCAAATATTGATTTCTGAACTCTTCTTAAGTGTAAACATTAGTATTATGTTGTTTTAAAATGAATTTGATTTTGTTTCTTTGCATTGTTTGACGTCTGAAAACGTATCTTTTTTGTTATTTTGACCATTTGTTCCACCATTTTCTGCAAATAAATGCTCTAAACGATAATATTTTTATTCGGAATTTGGGGGAAATGTTGTCAGTAGTTTATAGACTCAAACAAAAATGTTCATTTTGCCCAAACACGTACCTGTAAGTAGTAAAATCAGAAAAACTGATAATTCTGCAGTGGTCTCTTATTTTTTTTCCAGATTCGTATCTACCTTGAAATGACAACTAATACAGATAAATTGTATAAGCAGCTCTTGAGATCAAAATAAGCCTGCTGCGTGCTGTCTGTATCTTATTTTGAAGCCTTTTACTGTCCGGTAATCAGAAAGTGCACATTAGCATGCTAGTTGTTGTTAGTTTTACTGTCACACCAAGTCCACACTGGTTTCTGAAAGTTGTGAAAAGCACTTAAAGAGATTTATTGTGGTGAATTATTAGGATGCATGGAATGCGTAAGGTAAGAATAACTTTGGACCACTGAAAACTGTTTAAAATGAAATTGTTGAGTGTTTCACGTTTTAGGACAGCAAAAATCAGGTACAGTGTCTTTAATACTATTGGTGTGTGCTACTTCTCATTACAGTATATCCATGTTTGTCTTTATAAGCTGTGTATTGTCAGGGGGTTTGTTATGAACACACATTTTCCATTAGGTGATTTATTAGCAGTCAAGGGAAGAACACTTTGAAAATTAGTTTAGTTACAGAACACTAAATACCTGCAATAAAACGTATTCCGATTCATGGACCAATTAGAGTACTGTCGTCTGAATACTTTAAATACTTTTACACCAAGTTGAATTATATTATAGTCTAAAAATGTGACATGGAATTACAAACTGTTTTAATTTAGTTGTTATGAATTTAATTTATGTTTAATAGAGATAAAACGCATGCGCACACGTTTTTGTAACTAATACCCGTGCAGTTCAAAGCTAAAACTGCTTGATGAAGTACCCTCATGTATTCCTTTTGATTTTAGAAAAGTAACTGTAGTAGATCTGTATACCGCCAAATAAAAAAGTAACTGTACCGGAATACCGTTACGCAAAATGAGTAGTCAGAATATCTGTTTTCAGTACATATATTCAGTTACTTCTAAGGGTGTAACGATGTGCAAATCTCTCAGTACGATATTTTCACGATATGCATCTCGTGGTTCGATTTTTATTGCAATATTTTGTGTAGGCTACATACAAAATTGTGAATATGCTACTTTTTCCTTTTAAAATGCCTTGACAAGCCTTTGGTCATAATAGTTCTGTCAAAAGTGCTTAAAGGGATATTCCAGGATTTTTGACATGGGGGCTCATTTCCGAGTTAGCCAGAGTGCTGCAGAGATGTGGAGACACTTTTTAGCGAATTTCATGCAGTCCTTCCAGCTGCAGAGTTTTCAGTTGCTAGGCTAGTGCAAGTCAATGGTCAATAGTAGCCGGATTTAAATCAGGCTTACCCACACCATAGTGCACCCAGAACAAGTCAATTATAACGACAGACTGTCGATGTAAATATATGTTGATTGAGTATTTTTTTAAATAAAACTGACTGCGAATAGCATGAATCATTCCATATCTGAGGGACTAGCTTCGCAGCAGCAGCGGAATTTTACTTTACTCTAGTTGCAAAATGGTGTTTCAGTGTGCATTTAGAAAATGTACAAATAAAGCCCGCAGGTGGGCACCACAAAATTTTCACAGCTTTCCAGTGCACGATCGAGAAAGGACTCGACTGTGGCTTGTAGCTGCTGGCTTAGACATCAACACACCGGTGGAGACGCTACATAAACAGCAGATTTGCAGTGATCATTTCGGACCAGACTACTACACCAAATCCCTTGGAAAGCCTAGTCTGACAACCACTGCAGTACCATCTGTCTTTCCAAGCGCAAGATCCCGTGATGAAGAACAGGTTTGTACCTTTTTTACCCAAGCTTGTCAAAAATCCTGGAATATCCCTTTAACCCTAGAGCACTATCACTGGGTGATTTTCACCTGAGCAAAATATTTACATAATTTTCAATATGTTGCATTTTTCTGAGTGTCATGGGTCCCTGGGGAGCTTCACCATTGCTTTTTGACATCTTTGAAGTTGTAGGTGTTTCCCTACCCCAAAGCCCACTTTTTCCTACAGGCTTTCGGGTGATTTTCACCCGGCAATAGAGAAAGATGAATGTAAGAATGTAATGAATTTAATGCAAGAGGATGTAAGGAATAGGTAAGTAAGAGTGGTCCTGGAATGTGTATCTATCCTTATTTAGTGCAGTGGTTATGAATAAATATCACAAAGTGGTGATTTCAAAGAGAATTCTTGTGGTGAAAACAATATTTTAGTCAACTGGTCATTTTTACCCACTGAAAAAATAAAAATTTTTGTTCCTCTCTCCTGTAACTGTTCGTGTGTCGAGGAGTCTGTGCTTCACCAGGGAAGTCTCACATGTCCCAGGAATGGGTGGACCAAACACCAAGTTTCCAGTATCATTATTTATTTATTTATTTTTATTTTTGGGAATTTTTTTGTTCTCAAATTCCTAATGTTTTTATGGTCTTCCTGTTTTTTTCCATTTTGTTACACATACCACAGTTGAAAATAAAAGAAAACCACTCTAATTGATCATGTATTATCATATTTGATCTATTTTCCATGAGAAGTACTTTTTGTTGGGTATATTACATTGGGTAAAAATTACCCAGCAAAAGTGATGGTGTTACTTTTTATAGCAAAAGTGTTCTAGGGTTGATAGCAGCTATTTCTTCATGTTGTCTTCACTAAAACAGCAAAGGATCATGGTCTCTGTAGCTCCCTTTGTTTTTTTAGATAATACTGCACCATAACAATGAATTTGAGCAAAGATACTTAAATTCATATACTGTGATGGCCCATGATATTATTGTGACACTTTTGGCGATACAATATTGTTCATTAGTCACTCATGTACTATTTGCTATATCATCATTAGTATATCATTACATGCTGCGGGGTGCTTTTGCGGTGGTACCTACTTTATTTCTCAATCCAGAGCCTCTGTATTCAGGAGGTAACTGAACCCAAGGGAAACCTAGAGGTACAGAGCGAGAGGCCTAGCCCACCAACCCAAACAGACACAGTAATGAAAGATCAGATGACGGGAGATAGGTGGGACCATGAGGCTAAGTTTAACACAGCGTTCACGTGCTTGTTTTGTTACTTCAAAGAGAAAGCATGTGCATGTCTAGTGGGGGGTGACTGGACAACTGGCAGTGTCACGGATCAGGGCTACGAATAGAGACAAGCAATAAATAACTGCACACGTTTAAATGAAAACTTACTGTGTTCTTTTGAGCCACCATGTCCTGCGAGAGAAGACAATAACATACATGAAATTACTACAGGAAGATTACCATGGCAACATACAGCTCTGTAAAAAAATAAGAGACCACTGCATTTTTTTTTTCTTAAATCAGCATCTCTACATGTATTACAGCCATTCCATTCCAGCATCTGTTGAATTCCAACACAAACACAAAGCTGAGCTACTTCAGTTCTTGCACCAGGAGTGGAATAAAGTCACCCAAGAACAATGTGAAAGACTTATGGAGAATCACTGTTTAAGTTTTTGACCAAAAACCTAATTCATTTCATGTATGTAATATTTTAAATAAGTACAATCTTTTAAATTTTGAAAATTTTATACATTTTAAGTATGTATGCTTCATTTACAAAGTGCTACATGGACTAACCCCACCCCCCATGTCTGTCTTTTTCAAACCTAAGACATCAAATGGTCCAAAAACCAGGGCCCCCTCCAGAGGAGACTGTGAGGTCCCCCACAGAAGAACCGCCTTTGGTCAGAACACTCTCTCTGTGAGGGCCACTAACATCTGGAACAGTTTTCCTCTGCACATACAGGAGAGCCCTACACTGATCAGTTTGAAAACAAAACTGAAACTATGGCTGAAAACCAACCAGTCATGTGACCACTAGACTTTTGTTTGTGCTGCTTGTTTTGTATGTTGTATTTTCCTGCCTAGGGACTATGGATGATAACTAGCTTTGTAGCTAAAATTCAACATATTTACATTTGTTTTATACTTATGTTCATTAATGTGCATTGTCCCTATCAAATAAATAAATAAATGCTAAGACGCATGAAAGCTGTGATTAAAAATAAGGGTTATTGCACCAAATATTGATTTCTGAACTCTTCTTAAAGGGATATGCCACCCCCAGGTCAAATTTGGGCATCTCCCCACAGTCCAGAGACTAAAACAAGTGATGAAAAGCGTTTTCCTGGTCACCCAGCCATTGTCCGAGTCTGTTAGCACTGACCGCCGCGCGCATCTGCTGCTCCTCCGCGTTAGACTGGGTGGGAACTATTTTTCAGTGCGGAAAAAGACAGACGAAGCACGCACCACGCGGACAGGGGAATCCCTGTTTACGCACCAGGAAGGGAGTTCCCCCGATACGCTGCGTGCTGTGTGCTTCGGCTTTCTTTTTCCGCACTGAAAAATAGTTCCCACCCAAAATGACCAAGGCAAGTTCTCCGTGTTGATTTGCACATTTATTTGCACTCGATATGAATGCGCACTACAAAGAAAGTAACTGGGAAAAGCATCGAGCAAATTAATTCCTTTTGGCCGAAATCTTTCTCTGGCGACGTTAGACTCCAGTCTAATGCGGAGGAGCACCAGCACCAGCAGCCCAAATTTGACCTGGGGGTGGCATATCCCTTTAAGTGTAAACATTAGTATTATGTTGTTTTAGAAAATGAATTTGATCTTGTTTCTTTGCATTGTTTGAGGTTTGAAAACATGCATCTTTTTTGTTATTTTGATCATTTGTCATTTTCTGCAAATAAATGCTCTAAATGAGAATATTTTTATTTGGAATTTGGGGGAAATGTTGTCAGTAGTTTATAGACTCAAACAAAAATGTCCCTTTTGCCCAAACACATACAGTATTTATAACTAGTAAAATCAGAAAAACTGATAATTTTGCAGTGGTCTCTTATTTTTTTCCAGAGCTGTATTATTATAAGCCTGATGTTTTAGATGTTTTAGATGGAGCCAAGTTAAAAGTGAAACAGTACTTGTTCAAAAAGACATATTGTGCTTGAGCAGGCTACTTTTTAAATTGTAGTATTCATCTAAAACGACTTAATAAAAGAAACAGGGCAGTTGACTTTAGTGTTAGAAAACTGCAGTGCCCACTGAGAAGTGACATTGCCGGAAACATCATAGCAACAGGATATCTTTTTTTTTTTTTTATTTGTACAAACATGACTACGCAACGCTGCTGTATCACTGATTAAAGGCCCCATGACATGGTACTTCTTGATGCTTTTATATGGCTCCTTAATGGTTCCCTAATACTGTAAATGAATCCTTCTTCAAAATCAAGACTGCATTGGCATGAGAAAGAGAGATAAGATGAGAAAGAGTCATAAATATCTCTCTGGAACACTCCATTATGGGCGTTGTTGCTTGAATGCAAATGAGGAGGACAGAGATAGGCCAGAGTAGAGGGTGGGGGCGTGGCCAAACTCTCCGCTCTTTCCTCTTCAGCTGTGCGCTGTGCACTGGCCCCACTTCCTCGTTTTTGCGCGGAGGAAGAGATGAGAAGCGTTCCATTGAAAAATAAACACATTTCCACAGAAAATAAAATTAAACCACTGCTGTTTCAGAGGTCCAGAGGCTCAGATAAAGGACTTCCGAGCCTAGAAACACTTGCACGTGCCTCCAGGCAAATAAAAAAACGCATTTCGCATTGCGTAGCTCCTTCGCAGTCCAAACTCTCTGGGCGTGATTTACAGAGATGCTGAGTAGAGACACAGACGGGGGTGGAGCTGCATTTTTCGATGTGACGTCACATAGTTGCCTTGTTCAGAATTGCCCGTTTGAGCTGTGTTTTTTTCTAACGCAGAAAAGGACCGCAAATGCTCAGTTTAGACATTTTGCAACTTTTAGCCATGGAGGGGGTGGGGGGGGGGCTAAACAGGGTCGGGGAGCTCACATTAACGTTCAAAAACCTCAGAAAGTGAAAATTTCATGCCATGGGACCTTTAAGAAAATAAAATCGGAGAATGAGGTAAGTACAGAGCAGAATGGCGTCTTAATATAAAATAAGTGATTTAAGATTGCTCAAACATGCACATAATTACTCCAAAGAAAACTTCAAGCGTAAATGTGAAGTTGATTTTGCATAATAGATCTGCTTTAATACTTTAGGCTGCAGCTGATAATTAAATAGTAAATAATACATGCACAAAAAGCTTGAAATAAACTAAGTGACTCCCCCTTCAGAATGTTAACACAATCAACAAATAACTGCATCAGGTTTATGAAGTTATAGTGCATTGTCTTGTATTCTGGTTTTGTCTATTTAAGAAAAATAGGCGCATAGGTGGCGTAGGCTTATGGTCTGAGTCTTGGACAGGCTCGTACAGCTCAGGAGAGATCATTAGGTTACCCAAACAAGCATGAATGACATTTAAAACCACTTCAGGCATGTTTTTGATGAAGCAACAATGTTAAAACATGGTAGGAATCTCCAAAAAGAACAGATGAAGGCGAAGGTTGTGTACCTTCAGAGACTGTGCAGTATCAGGGTCTGTGTCGTGGTATAAAATGACGTTATTGGCCATATCGAAGCTCTCCCTCACTCCCAGGTGATAGAACAGGGAGGGCTGCCGAAACACGTCGCTCATGTCCACCACCGCTATGTCTGAAACAGATGAAAACAGAAACAGTGAGTGGTGACACAGTATTTTGGCATTTTAAAGGTGCATTGGTTGCTTTTTTTGGTTGTTCCACACGTCCTTGTTTGTTCCACAGAGCTGCAACTATCGAGTATTTTTGGAATCAAGTACTCTGTCGATTATTTTTTCGAGTAATCGAGTACTCTAACAATTCATACTTTTTTTTGTTTGAATTTTGAATTCTAGATGCTATATATTATATTTGCAATAAATTACAACTGTAAATCAAAGCACAAAAAAAAACACATTTTATTAACAGGTAGTAGTGACATACACATACCTGGTACAAATCTTGAGATCTGCTCCACTTTACACTGACACCTCTTTCACATAGTTGAACACTGTAGTTGAACACTGACAGCCCTAAATTGTAAATGCTTTGGTATATTTCCATTGTTCCTTGAAGGGATTTTTTTTTTATCTATTTGACTCAAACCTGAATTGAATTAGCTGCATATTTGAGTGAAAAGAACACATGGAAAATAAATAATTATTAGCAATTTATTTTTAATACAAAATAATAAGATTAACAGGGTAAAATAAATATCTGTCCCGCTTAACTTAAAACTGTATAAATTAATATAAAACAATACAAGGCAGAACATGCCTGGACAGTACAAATGATGCATGTTCTCTCTCCTCTCTCTCTCTCTCTCCTCTCTCTCTCTCCTCTCTCTCTCCACTCTCTCTCTCCTCTCTCTCTCTCCTCTCTCTCTCCTCTCTCTCTCTCTCGAAGAACCTGCGCGCGCTCGCTGCACGTGTCCGTGGCTCCACGCGGGCTGCAGTCAGTAGCTTCGCGGTAGAAGTTTAATACGAAACACGTAGGCCTACTTTTGTTTCTGAATACGGTACGATTCCGTTTTTCAAGGGACGGTTGGCGACCCTAAACACAACTATACATATACATTTATACACACCCAATTTTTTTCTCAACGGATTTGCACATATATAGAAAAAATGACCCCGCGGCTGGAAAAAAAAAGCGGAGATCCACTAAAAGGCGGAACTACCTGTGCAATAGGAATTGTGCAATAATTGTTCTGTGCAATAGGGCTTGTGCATTATCCATTGTGGTCTAGGGCTGGTGCAATATTTTGGCACTTTACATGTATCCTGTGATGAGTTCTGTTATCTGTCTGTACTGTATGTGTGTGTATAACTATGTTTTTAAGCTGCGGGCAGTGAGCCCAAGACAAATTTCCCCTCGGGGACAATAAAGTTTATCTTATCTTAACTCTTTCATCCCTGATTTTATAAATGTTTAAATAGTTTTTATGTTAATGGAAACAGTGATGCAGTCTATCCGAACACGCAGTAGTCTGACAATGCCGCAATGACGCATGAATTGAAATATATTGCCACGTGATGATAATTAAACGGAGCCTGATTATTTTTTGTACTCGAGTTACTCGAGTAATCGTTGCAGCCCTACAATGCACCTTTGATACGAACGGTAAACAAACAAACTGAACTTTATATTTTTAGGCTGACACAGTAGCCAAAAAAGCTTTCAGACTGTCGGGCCAAAGCCGAGCCAACAGGGGGGTATCAGGGCTAATTGCTTTCACACGTCCAGGGCCAGGTGCTAACAGGGGCTAAGGGCCAGGATCTTGGGGCTAATTGCCCACGATTTCTGGCCCGAAGAAAACGATGCGCCAAAAGGGGCCAGAGGCGGTGTCAAGGTCGGGGCGGAGGTCGGGGCGGGGCCAACATTTGGAAGCAAAACGGAAGCGAAGATGGCAAAGTATTACCTGTACCTTCATTACCAACACAAACATGATCATGAGCGTGTGCAGAAGTTCCATAGCGTTCATTATGAGTGTTGTAGTGTTCGTAGTGAGAGGTATCGGCAGTAGTTGTTGGTCTGATACTTATCGATACAAATCGTCTTCTGTCATCGTGCAATTGCCCGCCTATCCTGTTTCAAAATGGGCTGTATCAGTGACGTTTCCGCAAATGGGGGCGTAACACGGAGAGGCTAGTAGCCCATCAGTGTGAACACAACCGGTCTCAGGGCATGGGGCTAGTGGGCCGGGGCTATTAGCACCGAGGTGGACCCCTAGTGGCCCGGCCCAGCCTGGTCTGACAGTCTGAAAGCGGTACTGACAAAGTGGCTGTGTAAATGTGCAAGAAGAAGTTCTAATTTCAAAGATGGCTAGTGATTAAGGCATCAAAAAGATCAATTATGACAGTGGCTAGAAGGTCCTTAGATTCCCAGGCAAAGTGAAGGAGTTTGTATAGTTCTACATCCCTCCCTGTGTCTAAGTAGATTTCCTCTCTCACATTTACACTCAAATTTACCCCATCAACCCAAAACATGCACAATAGGTAAACACTTCTAAAGTAGTCCTGACCAAACCGAGCTCACGATCTGGAGATGGGTCCCTGGGCGCTGCACTGAGGAGCACTACCGATGCTGAAGGACGTGTCAAATGCAGAGAGAAAATTTCTTAAAGATTTTCAAATAATCATAATTAAAATGGCCATGATGTTAAAGGGATATGCCACCCCCAGGTCAAATTTGGGCATCTCCCCACAGTCCAGAGACTAAAATAAGTGGTGGAAAGCGTTTTCCTGCTCACCCAGCCATTGTCCGAGTCTGTCGCCACTGACCGTCGCTGACCGTAAAGCCGAATCACGCAGCACGCTGCCAGGGGAATCCCTGTTACGCACCAGGAAGGGAGTTCCCCTGTTGCACAACATGGTGCGTGATTCGGCTTTATTCTTCCGCACTGGAAAATAGTTCCCACCCAAAATGACCAAGGCAAGCTCTCCGTGTTGATTTGCACATTTATTTGCACTCGATATGAATGCGCACTACACAGAAAGTAATTGGGAAACGCATCGAGCAAATTAATTCCTTTTGGCCGAAATCTTTCTCTGGCGACGTTAGACTCCAGTCTAAGGCGGAGTAGCTGCAGATACCGTGGCGGTCAGTGCTGACAGACTCGGACAATGGCTGGGTGAGCAGGAAAACGCTTTCCACCACTTATTTTAGTCTCTGGACTGTGGGGAGATGCCCAAGTTTGACCTGGGGGTGGCATATCCCTTTAAATAAACAGTAAAAAAGTATAAAATGAACATATTTCTATACTATATTATACATGTAACACCTTTAGGCCATGCAGCAAAAGCGACAGCAATTCATAAAGTTTGATTGATGAAATTAGGCGCATATACAGGTATCAATAATAATGAAAGTGTAAAGCGCTGCTAAAAGATCATAAGATTTTAATGTGACAAGGAGGAATTCCTAACATCTGTCCTCAATGTGCATGATAAAATGTAAAAAGATTCCACACGGGTAGACAGCAACAGGTTCTTCAGGTTTTGCGTTACTGTTGAACCATAAGCAACAACACAGGCTTATGAAAATGTACTACAAATATCATAAAATTGCTAATTGGATCCGTGTAAATATAGGGCGCTTTTCATTGATTAAAGGTGAGGTTCGTTTTTAGTTGAGAGAGAAAGCTTGCAGGTTATTACAAGCTCACAACGCCGGTTCTTTTTTCGTGTTTCGCGTTTCTTCTTGGGTTATTACACGACAGACGAAGTAATCTCTGGTGCAGCAGGAGCATGTGGGGTCATGTTAACCTGCGGATAATAAAGACGGATTCTGCTCCTAGAAAACAAGTCCCTACAGAGCAGCCGTTATATATTTAAATGATTTTTTTTTTATGTCGTGCCATGTCCAACTAATAATGAGCTTGAGGGAGAAGAAATGTTTGGTCGTGAATAATATTTCAGCGAATGCTCCTTCTGAGAAACACTGGATATTGGTCAAGTATGTTTTGTCTCTAGTTCCACATTACATAACAGTCTGATGTCTGGAAAGCACATTTTGGCATGCTAATACTAACATTTCAAACTCAATTTCGATACTAAGGAATAGACTTGATAATCTATACCGATACCACAGTGATAATTAAAAAAAACAGTCATTATTTAGTCAGCAGAATGTGATTTTTGATTGTAGTACTTTCTTTTATATTACCAAGCAGTCTTATTTGTGTAATACCTCAATGGTCCAGTGTGTCTATACGTTCTTATACTTCTCATACATTCTAAAGCTATTCAGGAAAGGCTTTTTAGTATTGATAACGGCTCAAAAGTGTATCCAGTTTCAATACTATAGATAAGAATCTCATTTTCTATACTTTTGACAGCTATAGCAACTACTACTATTACTTCTATTGCCCTCCTTTGAATGCATTAACCAAATTAACCTCTTTGTACTTTGGTTTCGAAGATCTTCAGGGTGGGTTTTATATGCCCATTTAACATGCATTTCACCTCTTCCCTACTTCTGCATCATGTCCTCATGGATTATAAGACAGGAGTCATGATATAGGAATGTAGATAACAGTCCAAACATTGAGCAGATCCCAACCCGAGAATGTAAACTGTCGTCGCATTGAATTAAAGTAATAGTTGGGGCTTTCCGTGATTTTGCAATTTCTGAGAAACAGATGAAGTTAGAGGGGGGAAAAAAACACAAGCTTGCAGCAAACAAGCAAATGAGGAAATATGTAACTTATATCACACTTTTAAGACAATTTTTAAAAAGTGGTTAATTGAGGATCAGCACTGCACACATTCATTTCACAAGCTTGCAGCAAACAAGCAAATGAGGAAATATGTAAGCAAATGAGGAAATATGTAACTTATATCACACTTTTAAGACAATTTTTAAAAAGTGGTTAATTGAGGATCAGCACTGCACACATTCATTTCCTTATAGAGTCACCTTTTTTGTGCTGTCCTGTTTGTTGTGTTACTGAGGGGTGCCAGATGTACAGTATGTGTGTTTTGTGTGTGTATGTGTTGAATGTATATATTGCTAATGCGTGTGCAAGTGGCTGTTACTATGAGTGAGCCTGAAAGCATGTAAATAGTGTAAATAATTGTGTATGTACATTGTTTTAACCTGTTTTTTTCCCCTTAGGGTGACAATGTAACATCTGTCCAGGGACTGCGGATGAAAACTAGCTTCTTGGCTAAATCTGGTGCATTTACAGAAACGTTCATTAATGTACACTGTCCCTGTCGAATAAATAAATAAATAAAATGTGAAAGACTGATGTTTTTGCTTTAGTTATCTGTTGGATTTACTAAAGATCAGGGTTAAGTTTGATCACTCTATCTGACCCATGCATACTCAAGTGCTGTTGGGTAACCTGTAGGCTTATACTGGAGACATTCTTGTTTATTGTCTTGCTCATCAGATGTTTTATTTTCACTGTGGGCCAATTTCAAATCATGTGACTGTCACTGACTTTGAACTTTGAACTTTCATTCATAAACTTAACAACGCCTCCAGTTTATTGTAAGTCATATCTTGAACGCCTGGTTTGTTGTTCCCTGCTCCATGGCTAAAAGGACGCAGGCTACGTTATTTTACGCACAACAAACACCAAACTTGACTGCTATTTCTTCATAAACTTCAAAGTGAAAGTGATAGCTGTTGTTGTTTTTTTTTACTCTAGAGCATGTGCGTACTGCCTGGTTTGTTTTCTAAGTCAGTTCCCTGCTCCATGGTTAAAAGGACGCAGGCTACGTTATTTTACGCACAACAAACGCCAAACTTGACTGCTATTTCTTCATAGACTTCAAAGTGAAAGTTTTTTTTTTTTTTTACTCTAGTGAACTACTGTACTGTTTTCACACGAACCTGCGTCGTAGAAACTATCAAGCACGGACGTCTCTCCAAAATCCAGTCTCCCAAACGCGACCGTGGTGAGCAGGGCGCTCTCCGCGTCGCACGCCCGCTGGAGACACTGCAGCGCGCCGGACTCGGGACTGATCGCCATCGCCGACTTCATGCCATCGTTCAGGACGTAAACCACCCGTAAGGAGCGCTGCTTGGCCACGGCGGGACACGGGCTGGACACGTCGGCCCGGTCCACGGCGCACGGTCCGGCGTTGTGCTCCCCTGTCATGTCCGAGACCTGCGAGTTCTGCACGGGATCCATGCTCGGTGCAAGCTCGGTGTGCTCCTCTCGCTCCCGCCTAGTGCTTTATTCTGAAGTCGGGACGCGGAGGACAGGACTGGGTTTGTCCGACAGCATTTCCGCGTCATTAACCCACATCATGTGCCAATTATCTCGCACCAAAAAGCGCACTGCTGCCAGACTGGATCCGACCAGATGGATTACGAGATATCCTCCTGGGACCCGAAGAAAAAAGTGTATCTAAATTATTATTATTATTATTTTTTTATTTTTTTATTTTTTTTCTATTTGGAGGTAAATGAACACCTTAGCATTTACATTTTGTTAATTTTATTTGTATTCATATTTTTGTAACGTGTCCTCTGTAATGGACTGTAATAGTGTTAAATCCATGTCAAGTTAACCAAACCTAAACCAAACAAAAACATTTTTTTGGTCGGTTTTACAGTCGCCTCAAAAAGTTTTTTAGACTCATTTTTAATTTATTATTTGTTTATTTATTCATGTATTTTTATTTATTTTGTATATTTTATTTATTTTAATTTTTTTATGTATTATTTATTTATTTACTTATTTATGTATTTTATTTATATATTTTTTATTTTGTATGTATTTTATTTATATATTTCTGATTTTTGATTTCTTATGCATTATTATTATTATTATTTATTTAATTATTTATGTATTTTTATTTATTGTTTTTTTATGCATTATTATTTTTTTATTATTTTTTTATTTTTTTTTTTAATCATAGTGCAGCCACAAACTAGAGTCTATCTCAAAACTTAAAAGATGTCCACTATAAAGGACACAAATGAATGGGCGGGTCTCAGGAGGATATTGATTTTTTTTAATTTTATTTTTTTACACTCCATCACACTTTTCTGTAGTTTCATTACGACATGCCAAAGCTAGCCATTAATTTAATTGTTATTTTAACTAAAACCTAAAATGTAAACACATAGCTAAGGGTCAAAAAGTTCGCTCGTGGCACAGATGGGATGTTACCATGGCAACAGCCAGTATCACCAACTAAAAGCTAACTAAAAGCTAGCTAACAGTTGTTAATGTTTAGCGACGATAAGAGCCATAATTTATAGTGGTTAAATAGTTTTAGCAAACATTACATGATATATGGTCTCAAACGTTACATGATATATGGTCTCAAAATTACACAAAGTGAATAGTTTAGTTTAAAAAAAAAGTTAAAAAGGGATTTCTGCGTTTAAGTTGATTAAGCCAGTTTACCCACAATTCTTAGCAGCAAGCAATTAAGGGATAGTGTAATCAAATACATTTTTTAAATAGATTTGAGGGTGATTTTTAGACCAAATAGGGTATTAAAGGTGCACGATGTAACTTTTTGATTTGGGGGTCCGTCACCTGCTTGTTTTTTTTTTTTTTGCTTTTTATTTCATTGCTTGGTACTTCGAATGGTCCACAGTATGCCATTAAACAGCTCTACCTTGCATTTATTAAATTATAGAGGGTTTTATAGCTCAAAAATACCTACAAAAACAAGCATTGCGATTGTGAGTGCGGGTTGCCGCTCCACAGACTTGACCTATGACTTGGTCTGGTTTGGTCTCCATAAAGATAGAAAGGTTTAATGTTATACTGTGAAACGTTCCAGACAAAGCAATGATAAAAGCATCTCCATGGAGAAAAGCATTTCGCAGACCCTCTACCAGAGAAGTTATACACCTTTACGCACCTTTAAATAGCCTAAATATAAACTTTGAATAATGAAGGATGCTCTAGCCCAGGGGTGTCAAACTCATTTTGGTCCGGGGGCCGTGTCCAACCTACTTTGATCTCAAAGGGGCTGGATCAGAAAACTCATGGCATATACCCCAAAAATTGCAATAAGTCCAAATATTTGTCCAGAGAAACTGAAATCTATTACAAAATTCTTTTTTATTTGATCAACCCTTTCTTTTTCAAAATATTATGAACAACCTGAAACTTTAAAGGTACACTGTGTAGGATGGTGGCGCATTGGTGGATGGTGGGTATTGCAATTCCGGTTCTAGCTACAGCAGACCTCGAGGGTCACCCGGGAGCGACGTAATGCGGACAGCTCGGCGTACCCGGAGGTGGGTTCACCGGCAGCCGCGCCCGAACCGTGCGCACGCGTGAAGTGCACCCGGCGCTGTGCGCGGGTGGGGGGAATCGGGAACCGGACCGCGGAGGGCGGAGGTCGGTCTGAACCCGGGGTGCGGGCCCGCGCTGCAACAAAGCCCCAGCTGCAGTAGGTACTATGTCCTTCTTCTTTTCCTCTTAGATGAAGGTGCTTGCTCCTGCGATGTATGTGCGGAGTAAGTGTGATCGGGCAACATGCTTGTCGTCGTTTATCCAAACGTGTACTATCTCGTTGTGTGTAAACCACGGGCCAGTGCCGACAACTACTGTATAAAGAAAACGGCGAAGGCGGAGCCCAAAATACAGTATGTCCTTCTGCGGCTCTCGTAATCAAAATGGATGCCTCCACATGGGGAAGATCCCCCTTTTATGCAGGTATATCTAAGTCCAACAGAATACTTTGATTTCATGATGGAAGTGAAAAGGCTTGGAAAACACTGTATTTTTGAATGGGTATCTTCAATTTCGGTAATTAACGGGTAAAAATCTTACACAGTGTACCTTTAAGAAAAAAAATATTTCAACACAATAATACAGGTTTCCCATTCACCTTCATGAACAAATAGGAATTAGTAAATTTTTCTTGGAAAATCCTGCACTCGACGTCCACTTTTCTCATTTTTGACATTTTGCTGATGAGGGTGTCACGGTCAACAGTCAAAATGAAATGATGGTCCTTTAAGATAAAGATAATTTGTGCTGATGTAGTAGTCTTAAGAATAAAAATGTTCCTGCAGTAATGAACTTCCCAAAATGTCCGTGTTACAAATAGTTCAAGCGTTTCTGATGGGGCGATAATTAGTGTGACACATCCGGGAACTTCCTCACACTCTGGAAGCCCGGGAAGGGGTAAGTTGTGTGTAATTTCCTCAGGGTATCAAATTGAGAAATATGATTGATTTCCTACAGTTTTCTTTAAGTTATCATACTAATTTTGATTGTAAGACATTATGTTACATTTTCGTTTGCAATACCGATGTAAAAATATTCAAGTAGCGTCATAAATACCGACGATTGATTGTTAGCTAAGTGGGCGCTAACGAGTCCATTGTTTTGTAGGAATGTCAACACTTGTCCTCATCCCCTCATGTGTAAATTGTCTGCCCCGATCTGTTTCAGGTATGTTGTGTTAAACTGTTAAATGTGAAATTGTTAAATGTACTGTTAAGAAAATAGAAAAACGATCTGTCATGTAATTCTGTCATGCAATTCTGTCACGTATTTGGGGCTGAACTTTTTCTTTACTTGTGATACTGTAACTATACGATCTAAAATTGCATAGTTTTTTGTAATAAGCCTATTGTTAATAGTTGTTAGGCTATTGTATCTTCCTCACACTCTGGAAGCCCGGGAAGGGGAATGTCAACACTTGTCCTCATCCCCTCATGTGTAAATTGTCTGCCCCGATCTGTTTCAGAATAAACAAACTACTGATCGATCGAGACCCTGTCTGGCTGCTACTTTCGTGCCTCGCCGTGGTTTTGGTATTTTCTTATGTAGCTGACTAGTTCAAGTCTGTTACATAACTGGTGCCGTGACCCATTCTTCTGATCAGCCACAGCCGATCTCCGGGGTCCAGCTGCCTGCTGACTGAGTGGAGGTTCGCGAGGACAGTCCAGTCTTCAACACAACGCATCTTTCAGTTAATTGAGGGTTTTTTTGTCAGAAGCCACACAGTTTTATTTGGCTTTAAATTTAATTTTATGTGTGTAATATCATCGTTGCCTGTTTTAAAATCTCTATTTTCTGTTTGTGTACGACAACTATTTAGTTAAGTAAGGTTTTAGTAATGGATGGTGATATGTCTCAAAGGGATAGCCTTTATTCTCACACCCCTGTAGCTGGGGCAGGTAGAGGTAGGGGTCTTTTTTTGCTGAGGGGCGAGGGTGTTAAAAAGTTAAATTTCACTGACATGGTGGGAGAGGGTGGTACTATGCACACTCACCCAGGGGGAGTACTTATGTTATACAAACACCACAGCCACATATCAGTGATGGGGAGGGAGATTTACAAGCACAGGCATGTGAGGTAGGACCCTCATCTTCCACGCCCAACTTTCCTCCTAGTGGCAATGACCCCTCAGCTGAGCTTCGTGATCTCATTACTGAGTTAGGGAACCGGATTGGAGATTCGATAGCCAATCGACTGCTCACCTCTACTCAGCCTGTTACACCGTCATGTGACCCAGTCTCTCCAGTGGCGCCAGGCAGGCATGAACAATCTAGTAATATCAGTGGCACTCTTGATCTCACCAAAGTCAATGTGGTGGTCAAGTCAGATGTTCGTGAGCCTGCTGTGTTCAGAGGGGAGGGGTCTGATAAATGCTCAGTACAAGAATGGATCGAGATAATGGAAGTGTATTTACGCAAAAAGAATTTCCCCACTTCAGATCAAGTTGATGAGATCATGGGCCATCTTATGGGAAAGGCCAAGAAAATAGTTAAAGTGGGAATAAGGAGTAGCTCAGCCCCAGATCACGCAGTCCAGCCGGACATGATCTATGATATCCTGCGGAAATATTTCAGTGAGTCCCCTGCTTCATGCTTGCCGTTGGCTGATTTTTATGCCACCCAGCCTAGTGTGGGTGAGAATCCAGTGGATTTTTGGGTGCGCTTGAATACTGCAGCAGAGCAGGCAGATTGTCTTCTGAAAAAGCAGGGCAGGAAATTGGAGAACATGAGTGCTGAAATATCCATGATGTTTGTTAGGAACTGCAATGATCCTGAGCTGTCCAGTGTGCTTAAGAGTAAACCTATGAGCAAGTGGTCTTTGACAGAGGTGCAGGAAGCGATCGATGAGTATCAGAGGGAGTTCCTGTCCAAGAGGAAACCAGTGGAAGTTAAACCATCGAAGGTGACCGCGGCTGTTGCTTACTCCGTGCCGGACGTTAAGGAGGAGGTGCGTGCTTGTGAGCCTTGTGCGTCTAACCCATCCAGATTCAGCGAGTCCTCCAGTGCGGAGGGGGGTGCGTTTGAACGTGTCCTGTGTATGCTGGAGAGGGTGCTGGAGAAGACAAACCAGGCACCGGGTGTTGCACAACCAGCCCAGTGGGTCCGAGTCACTCCCTGCCGTGTCTGTGGTGACAGTGCTCACTCCACAAGATTGCACTGCATGAGAGAGAAGCGATGCCTTGCTTGCTTCGACACTGGACATCAAAAAAAGGACTGCACAAAGCGCAAGTCAGCAACGCTCAACACCACTGCGCCTGCTCAGGGAAACTAGGCTACCCACATGTGGGGAGGGGACAATGTGGGTGCATTTAGTCAGTCCCTCAGTTTTGAAGATGATGTGCAATCTACTTATGAAGAAAAATGCAAGTGTGCTCCTGCTGGAAATAAGGTTGTTTATCAAAATGTGCACAAATTAGCAAAATCTGATAGTCTCTTTTATACAGACGTCTCAGTGAAAAATCAAGTTTTGTTACATGCGTTAATTGACAGTGGATCCATGGCCTGCACAATGAATGAAGAGGCCGAACAGAAACTACGTAGTGTGGGGTTATGTGTTGAGAGTATTACTGCAGACACAGACATGGTACTGGTGGGGTGTGGTGGGGTTCAAGTGAAGCCGAAGTGCATTTATCAGCTGGAGATGACTGTGTACGGACAGGATGTGAGTGTTCCCACACTGGTCGTGCCAGGGCAGTGTGACGAAATGATCCTGGGCTCCAACGTGATAAAGCACTTGATTCATCACCTCAAACAAAACTCCAGTTACTGGCGAGTGATTGAGAAGCCTGAATCATCGAATGACCCAGGGATTGAACATTTTCTTAACATGCTATCTGGAATTAACAGATGGAGGGGGAATGTGATTCCTGACATGATAGGTACAGCCAAGCTGACACAAGCTGTAACACTGCTGCCACATCATGAACACCTTGTGTGGGGTAGGCTCCCAGCCAACTCACCTGTTTCAGAAGGGAGCGCTATTCTCGTTGATGCTCCGAGTTCCAACGCACATAAGAAAGATATCATGGTGGGGAGGGCCGTTGCTACAATGTCAGGGGACAGATGGGTACCAGTTAAAGTGATCAATCCGAGTGACAAACAAATTACACTGAGACGAAACACTAAATTGGCTGATGTGTTCCCGTGTGTTGCGTTGGAAGACTTGGATGTGCCTACTCCCCATTCCCCCTCAAATGGTCTTCTGGTGAACAGCCAGGGCCTACATGACGCTGATTCACACCCCTCTAGCCGTAATTTCAGTGATGCCCTGAATCAACTCGGATTGAGTGACCTTGACATTGATTCGTGTGATGTTACAGGCTATTGGAAAGGCCAGCTGTTTGACTTGATACAGAAATATGAGAGTCTGTTTTCCAGGAACAAGTTGGACTGCGGTGAGGCCACCGGTTTTGTCCATCGGATCCACCTGACTGATCCTCGGCCATTCAGACTCCCGTATCGCCGTGTCCCACCTGGCCATTACCAAAAGCTGAGACAGGTGCTGTCTGAGATGGAGGAGAAAGACATCATTCGTAAGTCTTCCAGTGAGTGGGCGTCACCGCTGGTACTCGTATGGAAGAAGAACGGTGATCTGAGGGTTTGTGTGGATTACAGATGGCTAAATTCCAGAACCGTCAAAGATGCCCATCCATTACCTCATCAGGCGGATTGCCTGGCCGCTCTTGGGGGAGCGCATTCTTCAGCACCATGGACTTGACATCAGGATACTATAATATCCCCATGTGTGAAGAGGATAAGAAACTGACTGCTTTTACCACGCCCATGGGGCTGCATGAGTTCAATCGCATGCCTCAGGGGCTATGTAATGCACCAGCCAGCTTTATGCGCCTCATGACTAACATCTTCGGCGACCAGAATTTTTTGACTTTACTGTGTTATTTGGATGACCTCCTGGTTTTCGCGCCCAATGAAGATGAGGCACTGAAGCGGCTTGATGTAGTGTTCAGCAGGCTGAGTGCACACGGTTTAAAGCTTGCGCCCAAAAAGTGCCATTTTCTTCAGCGCAGTGTGAAGTTTCTGGGCCATGTCGTTGACGAGAGTGGCGTAGCGACTGATCCAGAAAAGGTGCAAGCGATCGCTGCCATGACTGAACAAGCACTAATGCATGATGATGGTGTGACCCCATCCCCAAGAAAAATAAAGTCCTTTTTGGGCATGGTCATGTACTATCAGCGCTTCATTCAGAACTGCTCTAGCATTGCCAAGCCTCTCTTTGCCCTCACTGCAACGCCAAAAAAGAGCAAGGGCCAGGCAAGGCATGTGACGACTTTTAAGAAACTCAAGCCGAGTGACTGGACAAGTGACCAACAGAAGTCTTTTGAGCAACTGAAGTTGGCCCTTCTCGAGTCAGTGGTCTTGGCTCATCCGGATTTCAGCCGTCCCTTTATCCTGTCCACCGATGCGTCATTAGATGGGTTAGGGGCAGTCATCTCTCAGGTCCCTGAAGGGGAGAACAAGGCCCGTCCGATTGCTTTCGCGAGCAAGTCTCTGACGCATTCACAGACCAAGTACCCAGCGCACCGTCTGGAGTTCTTTGGCCCTTAAGTGGGCGGTCTGTGATAAATTTAGCCACTGGTTAAAGGGGCATGAGTTCACTGTCTGGACGGACAATAATCCGTTAACATATATACTGACTAAGCCAAAGCTGGACGCGTGCGAACAGAGATGGGTCGCGAAGTTAGCCCCGTACAACTTCAGCATCAAGTATATTCCTGGCAAGAAAAACATTGTCGCGGACGCTCTCAGCAGGCAGCCGTTCGTCCAGGGCTGTGTCAGCAAGAGGCTTGTGTCGGAGCCGTATGGAGCGCTGCTGGAAGAAGCACAGCTGATTAAGGATAATATGATACAGGAAGCCTTTAGACTGAGTGCCAATCACCAGGAGTTCAGTTGTCTCTCACAAATCTCCAGGCTGGAGCATTCCTCACTCGACAGCGAAAAAGTGAAGGCCGTGTTCGAGGGTCATGCCGAGTGGGAGATGGGATCAGCTGAGAGAGCCACCTGTTGGCTTGTCCAGGATGTGCAGCAGCTGGCTACCTGTGGTCAGAACACCTTACCTGTGTTTTCCATCCAGGAGTTGCGAGGCCAGCAGCAACAAGACGCCTGTCTCCCCAGAGTCATCTCATTTGTGACACGTGGGAGACGACCATCACGACGAGAAAGGCCCCATGAGACAGATGACGTCTTGCGAATGTTGAAGCAGTGGGACAAACTCAAGATGCTAGATGGGCTATTCTACAGGGTGAGCAAAGACCCACTGACTGGCAAGAAAAGACACCAGTATGTCGTTCCTGCTGCCTTAGTTCAGAGGGTGCTGCAAGGTATCCACGATGACGCTGGACACCAGGGCCAGCAGAGAACGTTGTATCTGGCAAGGCAGAGGTTCTTCTGGACTGACATGGAACGGGATATCCGTGAATATGTGAGAACTTGCAAGCGTTGTGTGGTCAGCAAGACTCCTGAACCGGAAGCTAGAGCGCCCTCGAAAGCATTAAGACCACGAGCCCATTGGAACTTGTTTGCATTGATTTTTGGTCCGCGGAGGACAGCAATGGGAAAAGTGTGGATGTGCTAGTGGTCACTGACCATTTTACTAAAATGGCCCATGCCTACCCCTGCCGTGACCAATCTGCAAAGCAAGTTGCCCGCCAGCTCTGGGACAAATACTTTTGTGTGTATGGGTTCCCTGACAGAATTCACTCAGACCAGGGTGCCAATTTTGAAAGTGAGCTGATCAGGGAATTGTTGCAAGTTGCTGGGGTCAAGAAGTCCCGAACTACTGCCTATCACCCCATGGGGAATGGGAACGTTGAACGGTTCAATAGAACTTTGGGCAGCATGATAAGAACCCTCCCTCCGAGAGCAAAGCAGAAATGGCCACAGATGTTACAGACCCTAGCGTTTGCTTACAACTGCACTGCTCATGAATCGACCGGTTACGCGCCATTTTATTTAATGTATGGCAGAGTGCCCCGTCTGCCGGTGGATGTCATGTTTCAGAATGCTGTAAGGAACTGCGACACTGTGGACTATGACCAGTATGTTGCTAGGATGAGACAAGATCTGAAGGAGGCTCTGTCAGCGGCTCAGGCCAACGCTCTCTCAAGCCAAGAACGTCAAGCTGACTTGTATAATAGGAGAACAAAAGGACGCGACATTGTGGAAGGTGATCGAGTCTTGTTAGCAAACAAGGGCGAAGGGGGCGCAGGAAGTTAGCAGACAAGTGGGGGTCCACTCCTTATGTTGTTGTATCTGCCGACCCTAGGTGCCATACTTACCGTGTCAGGAACACAACCAATGGACAAGAAAGGGTTGTTCACCGCAATCTGCTTCTCTTGGTCAACTTTCTGCCGATTGAAATGGACAGTGCTGCTCATGAAATGAGTCTGAGTGAGTCGTATGGGTCAGGAGCTGATCATGATTCGCATGTCGCTGAATCAGAGATCAGGAGAGCTTGGACAGCAAGTTGGGTGGCAGGGGCCCCTGCCTCCAATCAGTCACGAGAGGCGTCATGCTCGCAGGGTTCTGACCTGCCCATGCATTTGAACACAGGGGGGACTGTTGAGTTGACCGAGGCACTCTCAGAAGTGTCCTGTGCACCTGACGGCTTTTGTAGTGACCAAAGATCTGAAGTGTCCTTGCCGCTTTCCAGCGTTGTGAGTTCCCCTAGTAGTACAGTGGGCGCAGTGAGAACCAGGTTAGGAAGGGTAGTTAAACCAGTGAATCGGCTGATTCAGAACATGGCCCAACAGTATACTCGACGCTCAAACAGTTCAGTTCTTAGTTGGCTAGAGCACTGATACCATAGGGGAAGACAATACACACACAACACACACACATCACAAACATAGGCCTTCTGCCCAGTTAGAGAGTGACAGATTTGTCTCCTTTTTTTTTTCTTTCTCTTTATTTTCTTTTCTCTATGCATGTGAGTCAACTGGTGGTATTTAGTCTGGTATGATATGGGTAGTGTATACGGCACTCCTGTAGCAAGTGCACTATGGGGGGTATGCGCAGCCTTCTATAGTCGCTTTCCCTTTGAATTGGGTGACATACATGTTGCGGTATACTGTGGGATATACTTATCCAGTGGTTTTTTGGTGGTTGACTTGCAGTTGTATTTTGGTGAAGTTCAGAGGGGAGTATGTAGTAGTCTTAAGAATAAAAATGTTCCTGCAGTAATGAACTTCCCAAAATGTCCGTGTTACAAATAGTTCAAGCGTTTCTGATGGGGCGATAATTAGTGTGACACATCCGGGAACTTCCTCACACTCTGGAAGCCCGGGAAGGGGTAAGTTGTGTGTAATTTCCTCAGGGTATCAAATTGAGAAATATGATTGATTTCCTACAGTTTTCTTTAAGTTATCATACTAATTTTGATTGTAAGACATTATGTTACATTTTCGTTTGCAATACCGATGTAAAAATATTCAAGTAGCGTCATAAATACCGACGATTGATTGTTAGCTAAGTGGGCGCTAACGAGTCCATTGTTTTGTAGGAATGTCAACACTTGTCCTCATCCCCTCATGTGTAAATTGTCTGCCCCGATCTGTTTCAGGTATGTTGTGTTAAACTGTTAAATGTGAAATTGTTAAATGTACTGTTAAGAAAATAGAAAAACGATCTGTCATGTAATTCTGTCATGCAATTCTGTCACGTATTTGGGGCTGAACTTTTTCTTTACTTGTGATACTGTAACTATACGATCTAAAATTGCATAGTTTTTTGTAATAAGCCTATTGTTAATAGTTGTTAGGCTATTGTATCTTCCTCACACTCTGGAAGCCCGGGAAGGGGAATGTCAACACTTGTCCTCATCCCCTCATGTGTAAATTGTCTGCCCCGATCTGTTTCAGAATAAACAAACTACTGATCGATCGAGACCCTGTCTGGCTGCTACTTTCGTGCCTCGCCGTGGTTTTGGTATTTTCTTATGTAGCTGACTAGTTCAAGTCTGTTACACTGATATGGTGCAGAAAATTACCAATATTTTAATAGAAAATTTAAATATAATTAAAATATTTGAATAGAAAATCAGCTGAGGGCCAGATTAAAGGTCTTGGAGGGCCGAATCTGGCCCCCGGGCCACATGTTTGACACCCCTGCTCTAGAGGATTCAGAGCACTTTCTAACTCTAACTTATTTAGATTAGGCCTGCTTGTCTCCATGGAGATGTAATTGTTTGGCTGTGAAATGTTACACAGTGTGAAACGCATCTATCATGCATTTATTCAATTAGATATGTTTACATAACTAAATACGTCTCATCTGACCTGCAACATGACCTGGTGGCATCAGCTTGTTTCTATGGAGTTAGGTATGTTAGACTTAGACTTAGACAAGCTTTACTGATCCACAAGGGAAATTATTTGGATACAGTAGCTCACTCATGACAATGTAATAATAACAGAGAGTAACAAAAATAGATGGAATAGCAAAAAAGATAGCAAGAGACCGGTGTCAAATGAGACATAATTATAAAAATAATAATGTTAATAACTTTTGGTATTCACTGCAGGCTGGAGTCTGGAGTGTTGCTGGTGCTGAGTGTTCTGGGCGATGGGCACGCTCCCCTCTGAAATCGTATCTATCCAAAGTGACTGTCTAAATATAAAACAGCGTGTCCTTCTGGCATCAATAAACTGGACACTCGCTCCCCAGTGGATTTCGGAACTTCCTGTCCAGCCAGACAAACATCAAACATCGATTACTTCCAGTAAATACTGTAACTTCACGGCAAAAAGCAATATCTAAGCAAGTTGAAATGACACAAATAAAGAATATTTTACTTTATTTGAGTAGATTCAACTTGACAAGTAAAATTATACTAATGGAATACGTGTTTTTCTTAATTCAAGCAACATTAGATTTTATTTTTTTGCTGTTTTTCTTTCTTAAGTGTAGATGCATTTTCATATTTTCAGTACAAAGTCTTGTTTCATTTGTAGATCACGTGAAATTTACTCAAATCATGATAAAACTTTAAAACTTTTAACTTAATTCAAGTTATCTTAACCTAGATTTTAGTTTTTTGTTTAAAGGCGTACTGTGCAACTTTTCTGATGTAGGGAGTGCCATCAGCTTGTCTCCATAGAGATGTTATTCCTTTGCCCGGGATGTTCCACAGTATGGCCGTAACCAAATATATCTTGGATTTATTCAACTACAGGAGTTTTTATTTTTCAAAACTACAGTAAAAACATGCATTATTACTGTGAAAAGGCCCACTTCTCCATAGAGCTAACTAGTAACTTAGCCTGCTTGTTTCCATGGAGATAGTTAAAGGTCCTATATTACACTTTTTAAAAAAAATTTATGTTATATCAATCAATCAATCAAACAATATTTATAAGGCGCTTTTCATACAAAAATGTAACATCAAAAACATACCTGGAGTTGTGTTTTGTTTCATTCACACTTGTTTAACACACAACCGCTTGAGCGTTCTTCTCTCAATCAGAAAACACTCTGTTCCACCTTGTGATGTCATGTAGACAGACTAATAATGCAGGATTAAGTAATGCTTGAGTAATGCAGGATTACTCAAGCACGTGTGAAAGAAACAAAACACAACCTGAGGCAACAACATTATAACATAATTTAAAGCTCATAAGAGTGAAATTAATGTAATATTATGTAATGTTATATGAGCCCTTTAAATTAAAGGAAAATTAACGTTTTTTTTACAATCTGAGCCTTCTTTCGGCAATAAAACAAGTAGTTTTACTCACCCATAGCAGTTTGGTGTCAATTGGAGCAGTATCGCAGAACTTATGTTGAGCCGTTCTGTTCTACTAGTGATCCCGTATCCGTTAGCGTGAGTGCTCGAGGCACTGATTTGCGGTGTCCAAATAACACAAACTTTAGCACTTTTCAAATCACAGAAGATCGCTGTGTCAGGGTAGACTTTTAGTAGATTCCAAAATGGCCTGAAACCCGATATCGCAACAGAAAAGTAAAGTTCAGAGCGGTGTTAGCTTCTTTCGGACTAGCGGTGTTTACAAAACAGCTGAGTTCACGCATGCGCACTGTCCTCTCTGATGACGTCATCAAATGAAACTATAGCTGGATATCGGGTTTCAGGCCGTTTTGGAATCCACTAAAAGTCTACCCTGACACAGCGATCTTCTGTGATTTGAAAAGTGCTAAAGTTTGTGTTATTTGGAGAGCGCAAAGTAATGCCCCGAGCATATGATACGAGCACCATGTTAACGGATACGGGATCATTAGTAGAACAGAACGGCTCCAACATAACTTCTGCGATACCACTCCAATTGACACCAAACTGCTTTAAACGCCATCCTGCTGAACATTCCAGGGACAAAACATTAATTTACGTGCAATCAAGCAAGAAATTACACAGTGCACCTTTAAGACAAAATAAATATAACATTATAAACCTTTCACAGGGGCTTAAGTAGTTTGATAGCCTATTTCTATTTTAGTTAGAGCTTAAGTGGTACTGGACAGCAATCTTGTGAAACTGTTTACAGCTGCCTAGTCCATTTACACCTGCTGAAGTTATCTGTGTTACTCACCCACTTTGTAAATTAGGTTATCCACATCAACAAGTGATTCAAGTATAGCAAATCATGTAAGCAATGAGAAAACCAATGAGAAAGGACAACAAAAGTATATCAAAAGTATACATGTGGTGTCTCATAACAGCATGATTATGACAGCTGCAGTTTATTATCATAAAGCTGCACTATCTAACTTTTCTTGTGGAGTTTCATCTTGCTTGTTTCCATGGGGATATTAATGCTCAGGGATGCACCAACACAATTCTGGTTTCAGGTATTAGTGGCTATATTGAAAATTTTGATGGTTCGAATATTTGGTCTATAAATTGGTGTAATAAGATGGTTTAAGAAGAAGAAGAAGAAGACAGACTTTATTCATCCCCGTAGGAAAATTATTTCTCTGCATTTGACCCATTCTTCAGGAGCAGTGGGCAGCTCGTCTTTCAGGCGCCCGGGGACCCATCTCCATGGTCTTATTGCTCGGCTTGGTCAGGACCTAAGCTGGAGGATTTTGCCTGGAGCATGTTTTGGGTTACTGGCTCATATTTTAACATCATATTTCTATAAAGTTGTTCTCGATATTTTTGTACCTTATGCTGTTTGTGTTTAAAGGAAATAATTTGTAGTTTCAGTCTCAGTTTGGGTATTGGTTGACATCAGATGAACCAATACTGTGGGCGCTGCCAACAGATGATGCAGACGCGTGATTTGCACATGTTCCCAGACTGTAAAGGCTAAGCGTGCTGTGATTAGCGATTTATTGATTGTGCAATATCCTGCCAGTCTGTTGACACTAAAGCACAAAGTCATAACTTTCACTTCCGGTCATGCAAACGGCATCACGCACGATATCCACATTGAGACTAAACTGGTTCTAAACCCAGAATTAAACCCAGAGTAGACCAGAACTAAATCCGGACTTGACTATCTTAGCGAGTCAACGGTTCTTCTGATCCTAAGCATTTCATTGCATTGTTGACCTTGTATTGATCCTGCATATGACAAATAAACAATCTTGAATCTTGAACCAGACCAAAGTCTACATATTTAGATCTTTACCACACTTTTAATTAAAAGTGAGTGGTGTAAATTTTCAGTAAGCTAAGGAGATGCTTATTGGTTTGGCTGGAATGTCTAACAGACCTGGTTGAGACCTGGTTTAGTCCTGGTTTAGACCTTGTTTAGACCTGGCTTAGACCTGGTTTAGACCTGGTTTAATCCTGGTTTCGTCCTGGTTTCGTCCTGGTTTCGTCCTGGTTTAGAGCGGGTTTAGACCTGATTTAGAGCGGGTTTAGGCCTGGTTTAGTCCTGGTTTAGACCTTATTTAAAGTGGGTTTAGGCCTGGTTTAGGCCTGGTTTAGGCCTGGTTTAGTCCTAGTTTAGTCCTGGTTTAGTCCTGGTTTTGACACCATAAATATTCACGAGCTGCTCACAGCTAATAGGCGGAAAAGGAAAACAAAAAGAGCGCTAGTCTTCATGTGAATGGCTAGGAGCACGAGCGTGGGTAATTATGGTAATTTACACATGCCCTGATTCTTTCAGAAAAACAGCCAGTTTCAAAGACAAAATGTATGCTTTTAAGCAACCAATACTGTTATCTGAAACATGGAGTGGCTTCCTCATGATCTCAACTAGCACATTCTGCAAAAAAACTAAAATCACACATTTTGAAGAAAAAAACAAAACAAAAAACCAAATGAAATTCAAATGAAATTATCTCGGTTTCACTAATGCCGACATGTGACTGGTTTTTACATGGCAGGTCACATATCTATCTCCATGGAGCCAAGCAGATGATAAATAAGATGAGATAAGATAAGATATGCCTTTATTAGTCCCTCAGTGGGGAAATTCCAGTGTTGCAACGCACAGATCAAGAACAGCACGAAAAAGTAACGTCGGCCTCTGCGCGTCCTCCGTAGCAGCTCCTCCGGGATGTCATGGCGGTCACGGGGGCGCACAACTGCGCCGCGCAGCGCTAACAGCTGATCCCTCGTGTCCTCATGCACATAGCAACGCACATAGCAACGGTGAAAAAGTTAAAATCCAGAGAAAATAGAGGTTGAAATGGAGCAGAAACATCGCGTATCTGAAGCACTTAGCCTTATACACGTAATCTTCAAAGTGTGCAAACGAACAAGCAGGTAAGAGCAGAAAAAAAGTTGGAAAATAAGGGAGCGCGTTGCAACCAGCTCCGGCTCTCGCCGCGCCAGAAGCATGTAAACAAATAGGTCAGATCTATGGAGGGGCAAGCCCACTCATGGAAAGAATGCATGTTTTATTCAGCAATGAAAACAAAGATTAGTTTAGTGGGATATAATCCAGGCAAAGTAATAATCTCTGTGTAGGCAAGCAGGTCTCGCACTGTTCGCCAGAAAAGTTGCATTATGCACCTTTAAACTCTTTAAAAAAATACAGACCCACGCATACAGTTACATAATAGCATCTTTATTACACTGAAATATAAAAGTATATATTTATTTATATATTTCACTATCCTGGAGCGAAAGGACCAACTCGAGAAAGAAGAAAAATCGTCTTGCAGCTCATTTGTAGCAATATTTCCATGTTGTGTTGTCATATAAAAGAAAAGAAAAAACAGAACCACAAAATTAAAATCAATTGAGATTAAAATCATTGGAAACAGGAAGGCCACAGTGACAGTTGCCATAGATCGTGTGTGCACATTAAGGGAAGCCATACACTCTTCAGTACATGCATGCATACACAGATATAAAACACTCAAAGATAAGGAACTTCTGCTGACCACATTCCTTTAAAACCCTGTGCGAAATATTGTCGTAAAGTTCAAAAAAGAGTTATGTTGACAAAGACATCAGTTCAATCTTGGGACAGGATACGAGGTGCAAAAATGCAAATAATATAAAGGCGATGAAACGACGCAAGTGAGTTGATAAGACGTGTTCAAGTAGGGATTTAATTTGCAGTCAAATATGAACTGGGCTGAACTGAAAGTGAAAATATGTAAATGCAACATACCGCAAGAAAGGCTGTATCAAATAAACACGCAAGAATGGGGTTTGTTTATTAGTTTCTCTTCACTTCTATTTATTTTTCTGTTCTATGTACAGTGGTACCTCACCTTACGAAAGACCCTACAAACGAAAAATCCAAGTTACGAAACGCCTTCACGTTAAATTTTTGCCTCTAGATACGAAAGAAAATTCAAGTTACGAAACGCGAGATCTCAAAAATTCAAATAATGCGCGCTCAGATGCACGCCCCGAAACGTAAATACACTTTATCAACACACACGGGGTTAGGTTCCAGAAATAACCCGCAATAAGAGAAATCTGCGAAGTAGGACAACTTTATATTTTACAATTATTCTACATGTTTTAAGGCTGTAAATGCCTCACCGCACACATTATACACTTTTCTCAGACTTCTCACATTTCTTTTCTCACATTTCTCTCTCGTTTAAACACTCAAACTTTCATAGATTTTCAACAAAATGTATTAAATAGTGAAGCGTGGGGGGAGACACGACTCCGGAAGCAATGCGGAGACAGGAGCACTGGCTGCGAGGAGCACCGGCACCGAGGAGCACCGCGCGCACCGAGGAGCACCGCGCGCACCGAGGAGCACCGCGCGCACCGAGGAGCACGCATCCCTAGTCCTGGTCTGCACGACCAGCACCAGGTCTGTGAGCATGCGATAGAACCGCGGCGCCCGGACCGCGTCCTCTGGAGCCCGAGCCACAAACCAGCCGCACGACACGTGGTGGTTTAATCCTGGTTTAGTCCAGGTCCAGTCCACGTTTAGTCCTGGTCTAGTCAGGACGCAGAACACAATGTTACACTATAAAAAAAAAAAACCTTGGAACGGAAAGAATGGGGCTTGGAACGAATCAGGCCTTTTCCATTGAAATAGCTACTCAACTTACTAAAAATTCACGTTACGAAACCACTTCTGGAACGAATGAATTTCGTAAGGTGAGGTACCACTGTAATTGATACTTTGCATGTGTGCATTGTGTCACTATGGTAACAGCTGAGCATTACGCCATACACATACATGCAGAACACCCCCAAAGTGATGTCACTGCAAGTATAGGTTAATTCATTTATTACCAATAGTACTAAGCTCTCTCAACGGCCAATTAGAAAAGGCCAGTATTTTTTCACCATAAATGTAAAGGAGCACCAAGTATTTTCAGATATACAGTCCGACTCCTGCTTGTATGTTACTTCTTTACCTGGAATGTTCCTTAGTATGGCATTAAACTTATCCATCTGCATTAAAACAAGGAGATAATTTGTGTTCTCGAGGTAAAAACACATAATTACAGCTCTGGAAAAAAATAAGAGACCACTGCATTTTTTTCTGATTTTTCTGAAATCAGCATCTCTACATGTATTACAGACATTCCATTCCAGCGTCTGTTGAATTCCAACACAAACACAAAGCTGAGCTACTTCAGTTCTTGCACCAGGAGTGGAATAAAGTCACCCAAGAACAATGTGAAAGACTTGTGGAGAGCATGCCAAGACGCATGAAAGCTGTGATTAAAAATAAGGGTTATTGCACCAAATATTGATTTCTGAACTATTCTTAAGTGTAAACATTAGTATTATGTTGTTTTAAAATGAATTTGATCTTGTTTCTTTGCATTGTTTGAGGTCTGAAAACATGTATCTTTTTTTGTTATTTTCACCATTTGTCATTTTCTGCAAATAAATGCTCTAAACGATAATATTTTTATTTGGAATTTGGGGGAAATGCTGTCAGTAGTTTATAGAAACAAACACATACCTATAAGTAGTCAAATCAGAAAAAGTGATAATTTTCCAGTGGTCTCTTATTTTTTTCTAGAGCTGTACTAAGACCGTATTCCAGACAAAGCAATAACATCTCCATGGCGACAAGCAGATGGCGGACCTTTCACCAGGAAAGTTACATAGTGCACCTTTTTTTACTTCATCACATTACGTGCACCGTATCTATGTTACAAACCTAAATATGACTCTGAACAAGGTCCCTAAACTAGAAGAAGAGCGTTTGCATAGCCTAGGCAGTCATAATCTAGTGCTAATAAAATACATTTTGAAAGTGCAGCTAAAACTGTATGAAAACCTATTTTGAAATCATTAAGGCAAGTGAAAGTTCTTATATAAATTACTTAAAATTACCAAAATTCGTGTCAAAATGTTTTCTACCCTGTGACATTAGCACCCAGATTAGTTGATAATCCTTTTGTGTGTGTGCTTTTTGTATACTTTAAAATAACTCTAATATCAAGTCCAGTATTTGACTGCCAATTAAATATAATTAAAATAAACTATTAAGACATAAGAACAGAGTATTGTTGACGCCTGAACTCACCATCCTGCAGTGTACCATGGGAAAATCGGCTCTGTGCATCAGTGCTGCTTCATTCACACTGTAAAAACTAAAACTGAAATAAAAAATAAAGTCCTCACTTCCAGAAGCTCCCCATTTTCAGATTCCGTTCAGGCTTTGTTCACACTAAAGGCAAAAGCGGTCGAAATTGGACCTGATAATTCCATTGCTGATATAGAAAATTTTGAATAAATTGAATAAAAAACGTTTTTATGAAGCAGCATCAAATCAATGTTCTAAAATTAACAATTATTTAAAGCTGCATTGTGTAAAGGTATGGTGTTAAACATTTCGATCTTCATGGAGACCAAACCAGACCAAGTTACAGGTCAGATCTGTGGAGAGGCAATCACGCTCACACAATTTTTGTAGGTATTTTTGAGATATAAAACCATGTTTAATTGAAAAAAATCTAAGGTAAAGCTATTTAATGTCATACTGTGGAACATACTGTATTACCATTGTTGGCATTTTTAAATCTGTTTCAAGCTTATGTCATGTGTGTCCAATTACCTTATGGTACTCCTTATTTACCATTGATAGTATTCCTAAATACTACTGTTACCAGTGGTAACGTGTGTCTGTATTTTTGTAAATAGATTTATGGGTCTGTATGTGATTGTGTGTGGTTTTACGCACATCATTACACTATTTTTTATTTTATTTTTTTGCTTTTTCAATATCTGAATCAATTGAATTGACTGTGCAGGATGTATACTTCTGTACCTTTTTATGTTTACAAATGTATGGCAAGCTCGAGATAAAATAAAATAAAATTAAAAATAAAATTTAAAAAATTCCTGGCAGAGAAATGACATCCATAGAAACCAGCAGGAAATGGACCCTCCGCCAGAAAAGTTACACAATGCACCTTTAATATTGTGATACGATTAATTAGTGATTATCATTGTCATTGTCTCTGCATGGTTCACAGGTCAAATAATGTGGTTCTTGTAAAAAATTAAATAGATGATGTAATTTTAATATTTTACTACCTCACTGAGTCCCAAACCTAAAAAGAGTCCCAAACCAAAAGCTATACATTTATTTAATCATGTCTTATTTGACACCTGTCTCTTGCTATCTTTGTTGCTACTTATTTAGAATTTATTATTACCATTTATTTTGTATTATCTTTGTATTATATTTTATTGTGATTAGTGAGCTATTGTGTCCAAATAATTTCCCTTGTGGATCAATAAAGTGTAAATGTAAGTCTAAGTCTAAGTCTAAGTTCACACAATAAATACAAAACAGTGAAATAAATACTTATAATATTGACATCTTGCTGATTTAACAAGAAATCTTATCCACTGATGGTTTGGGTATTGTTTGCAATGTATATAAAAATAATAACGCAAATATAATATTAAATTTCACCCACTTTTGCATTTTGTAAACAAAGCCTTTCTACAGTAAATACACTTTCTTTCCCTCACAGATGGTGGATATTAAGAGTCAAAGGCCTCAGAGTGGGCACAGAACAGCTCATCTGAACCGCCCGTGGCTACAGTGGTCCATCTCACATTATTTAAAAAAAAAAAAAAAGGTTTTATTTAACATGGTACCAGCGAGGTTGCTCTGTGGTGGCCTGTAACCGTGGAAATGCAGCCTATGCAGAAGTGGAAGTAAAAAAAAATAGCAAACATTTCAAAGACTAAGTAGATTTAAACTTGATACCATTTGTGAATTTTCTTTAAAACACAGACTTTCTTCTTTTCAAATGGTTTACCCTGACATATTTTGAAGGCTATTTATCACATTTAAATTAGGCTCTATACACTGTAGTCATTATTCATTCAAGTCAAGGTGGGTGAAGTGTCTTGCCGAAGGACACAACAGATCTTGGTGCAAGCAAGAACTCATCCTCCGACCTTTTAACACCACTGTCGCCCCAATGTGTTCAAACCATAAACTGTACCTATGAATGGACATTGCTACCTTGATAGTTGCTGCGTTCGAAATAGGAAGTGAGCACGGGGTTGCTTCCGGCTCCATCGACTCTGGCTCCAATTGATTTTACTTTGAATAATTGTCAACACTCTCTCCTCGCCTCGTCGTTTCGGTCTTAAAATGTTCAAATTAACCCGCTCTACGTGGTCCTGGTGGTTTTATTTTGCTATTTTGTCCATAAATAAACTCCTATTCCTAATATGGAACTCGCTCCAAATTCGCCCCTATAACTGCCGGCCTCAGTGAGCTTCATTTGACTGGTCACACACCCTTAGTCCATTTCTTGTTACAGTCTATGGTTTAAACCCTCAGAAACATATTATCTATTGGTCTATTTTGTCAATCTTCTTTGTTTAACCCTAGAGCACTATCGCTGAGCAAAAGTATTTACATGATTTTCAATATGTTGCATTTTTCTGAGTGTCATGGGTCCCTGGGGAGCTTCACCATTGTTTTTGACATCTTTGAAGGTGTAGGTGTTTCCCTACCCCAAAGCCCACTTTTTCCTACAGGCTTTCGGGTGATTTTCACCCGGCAACAGTGAAAGAGGAATGTAAGAATGTAATGAATTTAATGTAAGAGGATGTAAGGAATAGGTAAGTAAGAGTGGTCCTGGAATGTGTATCTATCCTTATTTAGTGCAGTGGTTATGAATAAATATCACAAAGTGGTGATTTCAAAGGGTATTCTTATGGTGAAAACAACATTTTAGTCAACTGGTCATTTTTACCCACTGAAAAAATATTATTTTTTGTTCCTCTCTCCTGCAACTGTTCGTGTGTCAAGGAGTCTGAGCTTCACCAGGGAAGTCTCACATGTCTCAGGAATGGGTGGACCAAACACCAAGTTTCCAGTTTCCAGTATTTTTTTTTATTTTTTATTTTTTTTCTCAAAATCCTAATTTTTCAGTAATTTTGGAGCATGTTTTTAGGGTCTTCCTATGTTTTTTTCACAGTTGAAAATAAAAGAAAACCACTCTAATTTATCATGTGTTGTCATATTTTGATCTATTTTTCAGTACTTTTTGTTGGGTATATTGTATCGGGTAAAAATTACCCGGCAAAAGTGATGGTGTTACTTTTTATAGCGAAAGTGTTCTAGGGTTAAAAAAAAATCTATTACTGATTATGCCAAAGGCCACATTTTGACAACTCATTGGTGTACAAACATGATTTTACATTTAACTCAATAATTTAATAAACTCAGCAATAATTGAGAGCTTATGTTTAATGTTATTTTAGCCCTGTAATGTTAAATTTACTACTTTATACTATTTTCCCCAATACTCTCCACGTCTGCATGCACGTAATGACTGACAGTGTGACCGTTGCGTTGGCAGCTTTCACGGTAAGTAGCAGTAAACATAACAAAGCATTTGAACTCAGGATAAGGCGTTTTTGGGGCAGGTGTGACAGAGGAAGAGGAGGAGGAAGAGGAGGAGTCAATGAAGATTTGGCACAAACTGAGATTTTGGCTGAGGACGAGTGTCTGATGTGACAAACAGGAAAATCCAGGTTCATTTCAACAGGCTCTTCTTTATGTGCTCTACCTCCATCTGAAACAAAATAATAACTTGGATTATACTCTGTAAGCAATGCCAGCTTTAAATGGACTGTGGCTTTAAATGGTGGTCACTGCCAGGTCAAGTCAAGATTTCGACTGCGTCCCATTACTCCGTCTTACCCCTTGCCCTTCCCCTGCCCCTTTATAATAATAATAATAATAATAATAATAATAATAATAATAATCATAATAATAATAATAATAATAATAATAATAATAATAATAATAATAATAATAATAATAATAATAATAATAATAATAATAATAATAATAATAATAATATTTATATAGCGCCTTTCATGACACCCAAAGCGCTTTACAATTCATTGTTCATTCACTCTACACTTGGTGGTGGTAAGCTACTTTCTGTAGCCACAGCTGCCCTGGGGCAGACTGACGGAAGCGAGGCTGCCAATCTGCGCCATCGGCCCCTCCAACCACCACCGCCAACACTCACGCACACAACACTTTCATACTAGGCATATCTACGTCATTGTCTTACCCCTCGATACCGAGATGAGAGGGCTCGGGGTACGAATGTTCCCCCTAAGAAATGGGACACCACTCGATTACAGTTTGCGTCATCATCCCTACAACTCCTGAAAATAAATTTATGAGGCTCCTTGGCGGGTTAATGTGACGCTGCCATCTTGATCCCAAAACCTGCCTGACCCCTTCGTTCCAAGTCTGGTCGAGAGCTTACTTCATTTCAAGGGGTATGTAGCCCTCGGTCGTGGCCCGAGCCCTTGATCAAAATAAGAATCAGGACACCCCCTTGCTCTCACATGAATGTGCAAAACCAAGGGGTAGGGGTAAGACAGAGAAATGGGACACAGCCTTCTTTGTTCTTCTTTGTTAGTCGGGTACAATCGTCCTATTCATATGGTGGATTTTGTCACTGCATTTTTGTAAACTTAACACAACAATACTCCCTGGTGTTAAAGGGATATGCCACCCCCAAGTCAAATTTGGGCATCTCCCCACAGTCCAGAGACTAAAATAAGTGGTGGAAAGCGTTTTCCTGCTCACCCAGCTATTGTCCGAGTCTGTCGCCACTGACCGCCGCGGTATCTGGTGCTCCTCCGCCTTAGACTGGAGTCTAACGTCGCCAGAGAAAGATTTCGGCCAAAAGGAATTAATTTGCTCGATGCGTTTCCCAATTACTTTGTGTGTAGTGCGCATTCATATCGAGTGCAAATAAATGTGCAAATCAACACGGAGAGCTTGCCTTGGTCATTTTGGGTGGGAACTATTTTCCAGTGCGTAAGAATACAGCCGTATCACGCAGCACGCTGCCAGGGGAATCCCAGTTACGCACCGGGAAGGGAGTTCCCCTGTTGCACAACGTGGTGCGTGATACGGCTGTATTCTTACGCACTGGAAAATAGTTCCCACCCAAAATGACCAAGGCAAGCTCTCCGTGTTGATTTGCACATTTATTTGCACTCGGTATGAATGCGCACTACACACAAAGTAATTGGGAAACGCATCGAGCAAATTAATTCCTTTTGGCCGAAATCTTTCTCTGGTGACGTTAGACTCCAGTCTAAGGCGGAGGAGCTACAGATACCGCGGCGGTCAGTGGCGACAGACTCGGACAATGGCTGGGTGAGCAGGAAAACGCTTTCCACCACTTATTTTAGTCTCTGGACTGTGGGGAGATGCCCAAATTTGACCTGGGGGTGGCATATCCCTTTAATAAGTAAATATGCCTTCGCAAATTATGAATGAATAGACTGAAAAATGTAAAACAAAACAAAATAAGGGTCCACTTTTTATGTTCATAAGTTTCTCACCTGTAAACTAATACGAATCCTCTTCTCCTCGTCCAGAGAAGTGGCCAACTGCTTCATCTCCTGTCTGTAACACACACACACACACACAAAGCTGTGAATTTGATAAAAATTCACAGCAAAACCTTAAACATTTTATCATATTATAATAATATACTTAATATATTTTCATTTGGTATTTTTTATTTATATGTCATAGTCCTAAAAGCATCGCTGGACATAGTTATCTAATATTTTTTGCTTTATTAACCCTAGAGCACTATTGCCGGGTGATTTTCACCCGAGCAAAAGTATTTACATGATTTTCAATATGTTGCATTTTTCTGAGTGTCATGGGTCCCTGGGGAGCTTCACCATTGTTTTTGACATCTTTGAAGTTGTAGGTGTTTCCCTGCCCCAAAGCCCATTTTTTCCTACAGGCTTTCGGGTGAGTTTCACCCGGTGATAGTGAAAGAGGAATGTAAGAATGTAATGAACTTAATGTAAGAGGATGTACAAAAATAGATAAGTAAGAGTGGTCCTGGAATGTGTATCTATCCTTATTTAGTGCAGTGGTTATGAATAAATATCACAAAGTGGTGATTTCAAAGGGAATTCTTGTGGTGAAAACAATATTTTAGTCAACTGGTCATTTTTACCCACTGAAAAAATACTATTTTTTGTTCCTCTCTCCTGCAACTGTTCGTGTGTCAAAGAGTCTGTGCTTCACCAGGGAAGTCTCACATGTCCCAGGAATGGGTGGACCAAACACCAAGTTTCCAGTATCATTATTTATTTATTTTTAGGAATTTTTTGTTCTCAAATTTTTCAGTAATTTTTTTCATTTTATTGCACATACCACAGTTGAAAATAAAAGAAAACCACTCTAATTTATCATGTGTTGTCATATTTTGATCTATTTTTCATGACAAGTACTTTTTGTTGTTTGTTTGTTTTTGGGTATATTATATCGGGTAAAAATCACCCGGCAAAAGTGATGATGTTACTTTTTATAGCGAAAGTGTTCTAGGGTTAAGGGCAGTCTGCAAAGCTCTGAGGTAGAAAACGTGATAAAAATCCATAATCGCAAACACTAAACAGTGGTTCTTAAACTTTTCACACAAAGTATCACCACATCTACCAGGACAATTCCACCAGGGCTAAACCAGATCCAAAATAATTAGTTTCAGAACTAAACAAAGAGTCATTTATAGAGAGAAATCTGGATAAAATTGACTCCAAATGAATCAAACTCATGAGAATCTAAAACATATTTCCACCATTACTCCTCAAATGATCTGATGTGTCCCAACCTGTGCTGGGTCTTGAGTATCTCCACAGATGTCCTCAGGTCTCTCAGTTGGCTGCGCAGCTCCTCTAAAGTGGGCGGAGTCAGGGGGGAGTGCCGCAGCTCGGGGGAGGGGCTTAGACCGGACGAGGAGGAAGGAGAGACGGGACGAAGCACAGCGTTTGGAGGATTTAAAGACGTAGGTTTGACCGGGAGAGGCGCTTTACTCTCAGCTACCTGTGTAAACAAAGGCACAAAAAGTTTAAATTACAATTACAATAATTAAATTAAAGGTGCACTGTGTAACTTTTTTTTTGGTAGTACACTTATTTCCATGGAGATGCTATAGCTCCAGAGATATGACATGTAACTTGGCCTGATGGTGTCACCTGCTTGTCTCGATGGAGATCCCAGACAAAGCAATACATCTCCATGGAGACAGGGAAAACTCACATAGTGCACCACGCGACTTTTCTTGTGAAGGCTTCATCACCTGCTTGTCTTTGCCTGGAATGTTCCATGGTATGACTTTAAACATTTCCACCATGCATTTATTCATTACGAGTGTTTCTGTTGCTCAAAAATATAATAATTCCTTCTGTGAATAGGGGCGACTCTCCACAGATCTGAACTGTAATGTAGGGTAGTGCCGTAACTTGGTTTACTCTATACTGTGGAACAGGGGTCTTCAACGTTTTTCAGGACAGGGACCCCCAAACAGATGGCGAACTGGGCCAGGGACCCTCTACTATATATATAGGGTGACCATTCGTCCGGATTTCGTCCGGACAGTCCGGTTTTAGAGCTGTCTGTCCGGCCGTCTGTCACGTGTCCTCCTTTTTTACATTTTGTCCCCCTTTCACCTTTGCATAAATCGTCATAAATCCCCACCATTATTTACACTTGCTAGTAGCAAGTATTCTTATTATTTTTTAACATATCCTAGATGAGATCTATGGTTATGCGGTGGCACAGAGTGAGACTTCACACAGAAACATCAACGCGTGCGGCATGACACGATATTGGTTGAATACACGGAAGCAGCTCGAAGCGCAAAGTGCGAGTACAGAGAGGGTTAAGGTTATAATGAGCGCTATAAGAACGCTATAATGTTTGGCGAGTAGTGTCTGGGTCTGGAAATACTATAAACCGATACGGCACCTCAAAAACAAACACCCGACACAATACAGCGAGTTACAGGCAACCGAGCCAAAGACGAGTCAGCTCACGCTGCAGGAGAGTTTGAAAAGGAGACCAAAAAATGCCCCTTGACAGTGCGAAGGCCCAGGAGAACACAGCCAGGAGCACAAATGATCGCAATGAGTGACTTATAATAATAATAATAATAATAATAATTATTATTATTATTATTATTATTATTATTATTATTATAACCCCCGAGGGAAAAAAAAAACAAGGTGTCCTCACTTTAGGGCCTTTGTCCTCCTTTTTAGACACAAGTGTCCTCCTTTCCTGTTTCATGCCGGTGGTCACCCTATTTATATACGGCATAGAATTGTGTTTTATATTAAATTGAGCTTAGTGTCATGTATAAACATTGCTACTCTGTTATGGTACATACAAGGAAATAATACACAGGTTAATACTGTATTTTCATGTTTTTTTTTATTTTAAAGATGGGCCAGATAGGCCCTATGGGGTGGATGTGCTACTGCAATTTTTAAACACAACTTGCATATAACACAGGCCATCGTTCACTGATTCAACCAAAAAACAAGTGCAAGGGAGAGAGTGGCTGTGCTTCTGGTTGATATGAGTGATCCGGTGCCTAGCTACCATATGTTGCTGAATGCATGATGCGTTTGCCTTTATTTCTCCATTTGCCATGTACGCATTAATGTGCATTTTAAGACATCAAAGGGACAAGGGAGAAATTGATTGGGGAAAAAATTTAAAAATATATTGTTTTTAAAAATATTAAAATATAAAATTATATTATTTTAAAGTGAAATCAAAAGATTTCGCGACCCCCCCCCCCTGCAGTACCTCCGCGACCCCCCTAGGGGTCGCGACCCCCCTGTTGAAGACCTCTGCTGTGGAACATTCTAGACAAAGGAATACATATCCACGGAGACAAGCAAGAGGCAAACTATCCACCAGAAAAGTTACACAGTGAACCTTTAAGAGTGACAACTATGCAGTATATGTATTTGTAAATATTCTGTAATAGTATGAAACCTTTGTATCTGCATCAGTGAAAGTGAACATAGTAGTACTGTAGGAGTTCAGCCGAGTTATTTGTTTATACGAGTGGCTGCTACCCATTTCCCTCTTTTTCTTTTATTTTTTAAAACCTTTCTCACCAGATCAGTTAAATTGGGTAGATTAAATTGCAATCTTGCATTTATAACTGAACACTGAACAATGGTTTTCAACAAACATACATATTTATATACCAATATACTGTAAAATAAACAAGTGCAAGTGTACAGTGACATCCAACTGTGGATCACGAGAAAACAAAACAAAACCAAACATGTGAAATATTGTGTGTATATAATAGTAAAGTAATTTTCACTTGTGGATCAATAAAGTCTAAATGTACAGCTCTGGAAAAAAATAAGAGCCGACTGCATTTTTTTCTGAAATCAGCATCTCTACATGTATTACAGCCATTCCATTCCAGCATCTGTTGAATTCCAACACAAACACAAAGCTGAGCTTCTTCAGTTTTTGCACCAGGAGTGGAATAAAGTCACTCAAGAACAATGTGAAAGACTTGTGGAGAGCATGCCAAGACGCATGAAAGCTGTGATTAAAAATAAGGGTTATTGCACCAAATATTGATTTCTGAACTCTCCTTAAGTGTAAACATTAGTATTATGTTGTTTTCAAATGAATTTGATCTTGTTTCTTTGCATTGTTTGAGGTCTGGAAACATGTATCTTTTTTGTTATTTTGACCATTTGTCATTTACTGCAAATAAATGCTCTAAACGATAATATTTTTATTTGAGGGAAATGTTGTCAGTAGTTTATAGACTCAAACAAAAATGTCCCTTTTGCCCAAACACATACCTATAAGTAGTAAAATCAGAAAAGCTGATCATTTTGCAGTGGTCTCTTATTTTTTTCCAGAGCTGTGTTTTTATACCAATAGAAAATAAACATACAATTTCATTAGTAGTAGTAGTTGTGTCTCCCCCTGCTGGTGGGGTGTGAACATTGCAGCGTGTCTTACTGAGTTGGAGGGGGCAAACAAAACCAAACCTCAAATCAAGATACATGTGAAAAAGTGTGTGTATATAATAGTTTATGTTGTGTCTCCCCCTGCTGGTGGGGTGTGAGCGTTACACTGCGTCTTACGGAGTTGGAGGGGGCTGTTTTCCTCATAATCACAGGCTCAGGTTCCTCTTTTCCTCTGTCTTTGTCTTTTCTGTCATCTGCAGCGTCCAAGAGCTCTATCGCGGAAAGGGAAGACTGCAACAAAACAAAACAAAAAGGCACAAGTTTAGAGAATTGTGATGAAAACTTTTAAAGGTGCACCTGCTAGCATGGTCAGCTCTATGGAGAAGCAAGCGTGCACATGTAAGAATTCATGTGTTTAAGGTATTTTTGAGCAAATACAAGCGTTTAATGCACTACTGTGAAGACATGGAGGCATTAGAAGTTACGCAGTGTCCATTTAAAGCTTTTTTTTTTAAGCTATTTTCTGGATTTGAAAAATATGTCAACAATAATATTTCATTACGTTATATTCAGAAGCAGAGGCTGGTCAGCTAGTGTACTCAGAGGAGGAAATTTTTATCACAATCTGTTCGTGTATAGCAGAAAAGGCTCCAAACACAGGCCCTTTTACATCTGAATCAGTGTCTTGTGTTATGTCTCACAATACATTTTTAGGTCAGACTGCTGTGACTCACTTGGGAGAAGATTTGAGACCTGGGTCTTCTGTCTGTGACTCGCGGACGTGATGCCGTTGGGTGACTAAGTTTCTCTGTAGAAGAAATTACTGCGTCTAAATCCATATCTGCAAAAACATACATGAAGGTGTATGGATGTGTTTTCTGTTTGAGAGAAGAGCTCAGCCTAAATATGCAGGGTTTGTATGAACAAAACAAAACACAACTCCAGGTCTGTTTGTGAGGAAAGAACATTATAACATAGATAGCGTAATACGGGTCCTTTAAGTCACTTTCACCTCTGAATGTGGAGTTTGGTAAATAAGAGTTTAATGTTTGATTTGTTCATTTACAATGCTTTCTATACCTTATCTTTGTAATTTAATACAAGTAAAACACAATAATAACGAATTCAAATCAACGGTTCAGTAAGCCCTGCTCTGATTGGTTGCTCACCCGCGTCTTGTGACCTATCAGGGGCGGAGTCTGGGGTCGTAGATCTGCCCTCAGTTTTAGGGCTTTCACACCTGAGCAGGTAGAGCAATACGACAACATTTAGCTTAATTTAGATGTCTATAAACGTTTATTTTTACGTATGTATTTAAGAATGTACTGACGATAGTGTGGGTGGTCTTTCAGGGCGTCTCGGAGGATGGGAGGAGGAGGAGGAGGAGGAGTTGGTGGTTTTAGGAGGCAGAGGTTTCTTGGGTAACACAGATGGAAGAGTGGGTTTAGGGATGTCTCCAGGTTTCAGATCTTCACCTGTTCATGCACACGCACAGGTACATCCAGGGTTAGACAAAACAAGACAACAGAAACAAATATTAACAAACAAAGGTAGAATGAAAACAGAGGATTGTGTCGCTGGTTAGGGCAAGATAAAGGAAAGGTTAATATACAGCACTGAAAAAAAAAAAAAAAGAGACCACTGTATTTTTTTACTGAAATCAGCATCTCTACATTACAGCCATTCCATTCTAGCGTCTCTTGAATTCCAACACAAACACAAAGCTGAGCTACTTCAGTTCTTGCACCAGGAGTGGAATAAAGTCACGCAAGAACAATGTGAAAGACTTGTGGAGAGCATGCCAAGACGCAAGAAAGCTGTGATTAAAAATAAGGGTTATTGCACCAAATATTGATTTCTGAACTCTTCTTAAGTGTAAACATTAGTATTATGTTGTTTTAAAATGAATTTGATCTTGTTTCTTTGCATTGTTTGAAGTCTGAAAACATCTTTTTTGTTAGTTTGACCATTTGTCATTTTTTGCAAATAAATGCTCTAAACGATAATATTTTTTTATTTGGAATTTGGGGGAAATGTTGTCAGTAGTTTATAGACTCAAACAAAAATGTTCCTTTTGCCCAAACACATACCTATAAGTAGTAAAATCAGAAAAACTGGTAATTTTGTAGTGGTCTCTTATTTTTTTTCCAGAGCTGTAGAAGAACTAAGGTGTAAAAGAAAAATCTATACTAAGATACTAACTAATAATAAATACTAAGATACTAACTAATAATAAAACTAGTATAAGCTTCTGCAAAGTTTTACAATTGTCTTTATCTAATCTTTTATAAGACCACAACATATTATTAAAGATTGTATTATTCATTTGATTAATGTAATTCTAATGTCAACAAAAAGTGTGTTTTTATTATAATTGTGGTACTGAAAATAGTATGGAAACCAAGCCTTTTCTTTAGTATCAAAATTAAGTTTGAACTTTTTGTATAGTGACAATTGTTATAAAATGTTATGTTATAAAATCCCTCATCATGCTGTTTTTTTTTTGTTTAGATGTGGATTCCAAGTTTGTAATGTCTATATACACCAGATCAAAACATCAATAAAAACAGCGATTTCTCATTGTTTGTCTCCAGTGTTGCAATACTGAGATGTGTCAACAATCATGCAGTTTTCTCATCATTAAAAATAGCCAAACTGGTATCAAGTATTTGGCTTGAAAACAATCATTAAATTTTGAAAACCTGAGGCTCTGTCAAAATTCTCAGACTGTTATCACAGCAGGTCTCCAAACTGTGCGCCCATTTTTGCAAGATTTATCATTACAAAAAATGGCACTGTTCTTTCTGCTTTGTAACACACTGACTTGTTTTCTTCAGACTGTAAAACTTTGAAAAATAAAAGCAAAAGAAACGCTTTGAAGTTGCACAAAAGCTTTAAATCCACAAAACTGTTTAATAGAAACAGCTATACTAAGGTGGACTATGTAACTTTATTGGTAGAGATCTGCGGAAAGGCGACCCCGCTTACCAATAAAATTGTTTTTCAAGGTACTTTTTAGCCTGTAAGACTGATATCCATAAATGCCATACTGTGAAACATCTCCATGGAGACGAGGGGCACTACACGGACACGGACACTACAAAGTTACACCATGCACCTTTAAATGAGGCTCTATCGGTGAATTCTCTTTCAGGTGGAAGCTAAGAGAAGTGGCAGAGATATTGTTATAAAGCAGACTATACTAGGCTATAAGTTATATACATGGTTTACACTGTATGTAACTTGTATGTGGAAAATTTGAAAACCACTGAATTAAAAAAAAAAGTTATATTGATTGATTGATTGATTAAACAAATGAGAGGAGACCAGCAGACTAAAAGCCTGCTTTATCCACCAAGCTGTCAGGATGCTGAACTCTCTCCCTGCCCTGCCCTCCCTCCCCCAATGACACTGCTGCTTAAATGACACTTAACTGACAATGACACTGCTGCTTAAATGACACTGACATTGCTTCTTAAATGACACTTAACTGACAATGACACTGCTGCTTAAATTACACTTAAATTACACTGACACTGCTGCTTAAATAACACTGACACTGCTACTTAAATGACATTTAAATGACACTGACACTGCTACTTAAATTACACTTAAATGACAATGGCACTGCTACTTAAATGACATTCAAATGACAATGACACTGCTGCATAAATGGCACTTAAATGACACTGACACTGCTGCTTAAATGACACTGACACTGCTACTTAAATGACACTGACACTGCTACTTAAATGACACTTAAATGACACTGACACTGCTGCTTAAATTACACTTAAATGACAATGGCACTGCTACTTAAATGACACTTAAATGACAATGACACTGCTGCATAAATGACACTTAAATGACACTGACACTGCTGCTTAAATGACACTGACACTGCTACTTAAATGACACGTAAATGACACTGAGACTGCTGCTTAAATTACACTTAAATGACACTAACGCTGCTGCTTAAATGATGCTGACACTGCTGCTTAACTGACACCATTTGAGCTTTATTACGCTACACATTGTGTGTTTTACTTATTTGTATTATATACAAGTTTACTGTACTTTTGCTACAGGTATATGTGATGTTTTAGTCATGGTTTTTATTGTCTTGTTTATCAGATGTCTCATGTTCACTGTGGGCCTAGGGGGCGCTGCAACCTGTACATATGGTTTTGACAATAAAGCTGACTTTGAACTTTGAAATTTGAGAAGATAGAAACAGAGTTATAACATAGTAGCATAATAAGAAGTAGAGATGTAACAATATCCAAACCTCTCAATATGATTTTCACGATATGCATCTCACAGTACGATCGTTATTGCAATATTTTATAGAGGCTAACCAAACTATGAATATGCAACATTTCCCTTGACAATCCTTTGCTTTTGTCATGATTTAAAAGCATTTATACAGTTACAGAGCAGAATTATGGTCTATGTTGTTCCCTCTGTTTTTTTTAATCTATTGCTGCATCATAACTATTAATTTAATCAAAGACTTGTGATTCGATGTATTGTGATGTGACTTCTGACAATAGGATATCACGATATTTTGGTTATTGTTACATCCCTAATAGAAGCCAGAGGAAGTTGCAGATTGAAGCGGTCTACAGCAAGACCAGGTCTAGGCTGTACCTCTGTCCTGGTCTCTCTGTGGGAGGTGTTCGGGCCGCTCAGGAGGGACCTTCTTTAGCTCGGACTTTTTCTCTAAAGGTCAAAGATCACAGGGTTTTGGGGTTTCATGTGTTTGAGAGAAGAAGAAAAGCCAGCATACATTACCTGTGTTGTGTTTAGATGAGGGAGCACTGGGAGGTGGTGGTTTCTTTGGTCTCTGAAAACACAAAATATTCAAATTTCAGAAAATAATATAGTTGTATCTTTATTCTAAAATACATTATTTCTATATCGTCGTACTTGGTGCACTTGTAGATTTTTACTGACGTTAAAGGTGCACTGCACTACTTGTTTGACTCAGTGAAGGTGTTATTGCTTGTCCTGGAATGTTTCATGGTAAAACTTTAAAAAATGTCCATCTAGCATTTATTTATTATAGATTATTCCATTTCTCAAAAAATCCATAATTCCTTCAGTTAACAGGGGCGACTCTACAGATCTGAACTGCTTATCTCCCTTGTAATATGAATCTATACTGTGGAACATTCTAGACAAAGCAATAACATTTCCATGGAGATGTATGGTGAAATGTTACGCAGTGCCCCTTTAACAGTAAATTATGGTATTCAACAATGTTCTGACATACACCCATAGTCAGTGAATCATTTCCTCTTTAGTCAAATCAGTGTATTAAACAAATGCAAATATATAAATGGGATCATACTGGAAAATATAGAGGGAATTTCGACATTATATTTTGGTTTAGACAATGTAATAAACATTTTAAAGGTGCCTGCATTGTGTAACTTTTCTGTGGAGAGTTCATCAAATGCTTTTCTCCATAGAAATGTTATTGCTTTGTCTGGAATGTTTCACAGTATGGCATTAAACCTTAAAGTAGTGGCCATACCTATTTGTCAAAGCCTGATCTGGTCAGATCTCAGAAGCTAAGCAAGGCAGGGCCTGGTTAGTACTCGGATGGGAGACCACTGGGAATTCCAGGTACCACAGTGGGGAGCCAGTCGCAAAAACTGTCGTTATGTCCTTAGGCAAGACACTTCACCCACATTGCCTAGTATGAAAGTGGTGTGTGCGTGAGTGTTGGAGGTGGTCAGAGGGGCCAATGGTGCAGATTGGCAGCCTCGCTTCCATCAGTCTGTCCCAGGGCAGCTGTGGCTTCAAAAGTAGCTTACCACCACCAAGTGTAGAGTGAATGAACAATGAACTGTAAAACGCTTTGGGTGTCATGAAAGGCACTATATAAATGCTATGAATTATTATTATTATTATTATTATTATTATTATTATTATTATTATTATTATTATTATTATTTCTATCATCACGGAGACCAAACCGGACAAAGTTACAGGTCAGATCTGCGGAGAGGCAACCCCGCTTACAGTCAAAATGCCTGGTTTTCTAGGTATTTTTGAGCTATAAAACCACCTGTAATTTAAAAAAATATATACTGTGGAACATTCCATTCAGAGCAATTACATCTCCAAAGAAACAAGCAGATGACAGATCTACCAGAAATGTTATACAACGCAGCTTTAAAAGATACAAACTCCTTAAAATTACAGCATGTTGTATTACAGGTAATAAATAAGAGGGGGGATATTACCTCTTTCTCTACTTCTGGCACTAGCAGCTTCACAAAATTATCTGGAAAAACTCCTTGTTTTCCGCCGATCTCTCCCATCCACCAGCCTGCATCTGCACACTCCTGTACAGAAACACATTTAAACAGATTAAATGGACTTAAGTGGCATTTAAGGGAGCCCTGATTTGCAAAACTAGCTTTCCCACAAACAAATACAGCTGGCCACACATCATCATATACTATACACACAGAGACGGCAGGGGACTGAAGTAGTGCTATGTTTCACAATCTGTAGCACAGGTACTTCTAGTGGTACTTCTACAGGTACACATTCTACTTTTGGTGGTCTTTTGCTGGAGTTTTTAGGATAATCTACTTATATTACTGTGTTTCTGATGACATTGCCACATTTTATAAACCAATATTTAAATGTGCTTGTGTAACTTTTCTGGTGGAGGGTCCATCAAATACTTTTCTCCATGTTTATGTTTTTGCTTTGTCTGGAATGTTTCACAGTATGGCATTAAACCTTTCTATCCTCATGGAGACCAAACCAGATGAAATAAAAGATCAGATCTGTGGAGAGGCAATCCCGCTCACAGTCAGAATGCCTGTTTTTCTAGGTATTTTTGAGCTATAAAACAACGTTTAATTGAATAAATGTAAGGTAGAGCTATTTAATGTCATACTGTGGAACATTCCAGGCAGAGAAATTACATATCCAAAGAAACTAGCAGGTGATGGATCCCCAATCAAAAAGTTACACAGCACGCCTTTAAAGGGATATGCCACCCCCAGGTCAAATTTGGGCATCTCCCCCACAGTCCAGAGACTAAAATAAGTGGTGGAAAGCGTTTTCCTGCTCACCCAGCCATTGTCCGAGTCTGTCGCCACTGACCGCCGCGGTATCTGGTGCTCCTCCGCCTTAGACTGGAGTCTAACGTCGCCAGAGAAAGATTTCGTCCAAAAGGAATTAATTTGCTCGATGCGTTTCCCAGTTACTTTGTGTGTAGTGCGCATTCATATCGAGTGCAAATAAATGTGCAAATCAACACGGAGAGCTTGCCTTGGTCATTTTGGGTGGGAACTATTTTCCAGTGCGTAAGAATACAGCCGTATCACGCACCACGTTGTGCAACAGGGGAACTCCCTTCCCGGTGCGTAACTGGGATTCCCCTGGCAGCGTACTGCGTGATACGGCTGTATTCTTACGCACTGGAAAATAGTTCCCACCCAAAATGACCAAGGCAAGCTCTCCGTGTTGATTTGCACATTTATTTGCACTCGATATGAATGCGCACTACACATAAAGTAACTGGGAAACGCATCGAGCAAATTAATTCCTTTTGGACGAAATCTTTCTCTGGCGACGTTAGACTCCAGTCTAAGGCGGAGGAGCACCAGATACCGCGGCGGTCAGTGGCGACAGACTCGGACAATGGCTGGGTGAGCAGGAAAACGCTTTCCACCACTTATTTTAGTCTCTGGACTGTGGGGAGATGCCCAAATTTGACCTGGGGGTGGCATATCCCTTTAATACAGATGAAATAAATATTGTTAAACTTCAGATATTTGTTGGAATAGAGTTTTAGGGTCCAGTCATTAAACCTCCCATGACATGGTACTTCTTGATGCTTTTATATGGTGCCTTAACGGTTCCCTAATACTGTAAATGAATCCTTCTTCAAAATCAACACTCAGTGCATGAGAAAGACACATGTACACAGTCAGAGTCAGAATATCTCTCTCTGAACAACTCATTATGGGCCTTGTTGCTTGAATGCAAATGAGAAGGACACAGATAGGTTAGAGGAGCGGGTGGGGGGGGGGGGGGGGCAAATGTGCCGCTGGTTCCTTGTTACTGTGGCTGTCTCCCACTTCCGCGTTTTAAGCGCGGAGGAAGAAAGGAAAGGAATTTCAATGAAAAAAACAAATTTTCACAGAAAATAAAATCAAACCACTGCTGTTTCAGAGGTCCAGAGGGTTGGGTAAAGGACTTCCGAGCCTAGAAACACTTGCACGTGCCTCCAGGCAAATAAAAAAAACGCATTTCGCATTGCGTAGCTCCTTCGCGGTCCAAACTCTCTGGGCGTGATTTCCAGAGACAAGGGGTGGACATCCAGACGGTGGTGGAACTGCGTTTGTATTTCTTTTTTCGATGTGACGTCACATAGTTGCCTTGTTCAGAATCGCCCATTTGAGCTGTGTTTTTTTCTAACGCAGAAAAGGACCGCAAATGCTCAGTTTAGACATTTCGCAACTTTTAGCCATGGGGGGGGGGGGGCCTAAACAGGGTAGGGGAGCTCACATTAACGTTCAAAAACCTCAGAAAGTGGAAATTTCATGCCATGGGACCTCTAATAGAAATCACCAGGTTCAATATTTGTGAATTTTCCTTTTAGATGTTTCTTATGAAAGTACAATGTAATGTATATAACATTGGCTGCGCCCCATTTCTCTGTCTGAGCCCTCCCCCTTCCCCTTTATCTACGTCTTTGTCTTGTCCCTCGATAACGAGCTGAAAGGGCTCAAGGTACGAATGTTCCCCTAAGAAATTGGACGCCACTCGATTACCGTTTGCATCATCATCCCTGGCCTCTATCTGAGCTGCTACGTCTACAGAGGCGACAACAACTGACCCAAACAAATGTAAACAAATGTCAAGGATTATCGGGTACCTCAGCTCGACAAAAAAGTACCTTGTTTATACATGAAAGTTCGATGAAAACGATAACGTCGGCTAAACAGACATCACTACAATTAAAACCGCAACAACAGTTAACTAAAAGTAACGTAGAACATAAGCGTCATAATTGTAAACCTGCTAAACTGTTAATCGATAATTACAACAGCTGAAAATACATTTATGAGACTCCTTGGCTGTTCGATGTGACGCTGCCATCCTGATCCCAAAACCTGCCTGGGCTTGTAGGCGTACCCCTTCCTTTCAAGTCTGGCCGAGAGCTTACTTCGTTTCAAGGGGTATGTAGCCCTCGGTCGTGGCTCTAGCTCTTGTTCAAAATTAGAATCGGGACACCTCTTACCCTCACATGAACGAGCAAAACCAAGGGGTAGGGGTAAGACGAAGGGGTAAGACAGAGAAATGGGACGCAGCCATCGTCTGCTTTTGTCTTTGTCTATATCTTTAACCTGTATAGTCCCATTGTAGTCTTTTTTTAGAACCAGTTTTGGTCTTTTCCTGGAATATAGCACAAATATATAGTAGAGATTTTCCCTGTTGAATGTTGTTATTAATGTGGTACAACTGTGAAGATGTCAGTGATGTTGTTACCATGGCAAAGCTGGTAATGGTGAGGTCCCCATGGCGATGACGTCATTAATAATGTGATTAAACTGGAACTACGGGGATGATGTCAAGGATATTGTTACTATGGTGATGTTGGTAAGGGTGGTTTTGCTATGATGTTTCTACAGCAATAATGTTTTTAACGCGATTTTAACGTTTGCTATGTCGGTGATGCTGTTACCTTGGTGATGATGTTGATGACTTCGCCCTCTTTGATTGACAGCTCGTCCTCATTTTGTGCTTCATACGGGAATAGGACTTTACACTGCTCCCGCCCTGAGAGACCAATTACAGTGAGAAAGCAGTTTCTTTAGTTTTAACAAAGTGACACTATTCAGCTCTTAGAAGACACAAAATCTACCAAAAAATATCTTATAGTGAAAGGGACAATGTTATGGTATTTTCTGATCTATATTATAATGTTGTTTCCTCATCAAAAACATACCCAGAGTTGTATTCAGAGTTTTGTTTCATTCTCACGTTTAACACACAATCTCTGCATATTTATTTAGGCTGAGTTCTCTCTGTTCCACCTTGTGATGTCATGTGGTAATACAGGAAGTGCCCCACTGTGTTTTTAAACTCCATAAAACTTCACTAGAATCACCAACAGTCATTATAGAAAGCCATCGAACACATTATTTGTTAAACTTACTCTTGAAAATGTGTGATATTGTTGAATTAAGTATCATCAAAGTCATGTATAAAGCAAAGTGCAGAGTGTTACCTGTAAATATTCAAAGACTGAGATGAGAAGAAGCCACTACAATTTAAAAAGAACCTACATGTTTAAAAAAAAAAAGATTCAGAACCGAGTTTATGGAGCAAAGCGTCGCTGTGAAAGGAGTTCATTTAAGGAACAGTCTTGACAAAGAAATCAAGTACAATAATGGCATTTAAAAAATACATAAAATCCAGTGTAATGTAATCCAGTTGTTGTGCATAAAAATGAAGCTTTCTGTTTACAATTGATGAATAATTGTGAATGAAACGGAATGTATTGATGAAATGTTTTATAGTCACTATCGGTGTTAATGTCTGGAAAAGGGAAGAGGGGCAGATAACAAAAGCTTACTCTTCTTTTTGCTCCTTTCATTCATTTTTTTGTATTGTTATCACACTGTTGATGTCTTTTTATACTTTATGAATGAAACAAACAAACAAACAAAAAAAAATAAATAAATAAATAAATAAAAGAATCATTTGGATAATTTCAGCCCTTGAATTCCCAAGCTTCATGACATCACCAGGTGGAACAGAGCATTTTGAGCTTTGGAGATGTAAATAGACCTCATGTCTATGCAATAATGTGTGTTTTTATTGATCAAAGACACAACAGCTTCAATATTACAGTGGGTATCTTGGAGAGAACGGATTACAGAGACTGGAAAGAAGCATTTGAAAGAAATGTACTGTTTGAGAATAGACACAAGAAGCTAAAATCGTCATCGACTGACAATTATATGCTCTGTTCTATGCTTATGTAAGAATGGTAAAATCCATATGAACATTTTCACTAGGCAATATTGGAAAACATGCCCTCATTTCATGCAGGGCAATTTGTAGCTATAAGAAGTTACATACGCACAGATTCACTAACCACTAGGAGACAGGGTTGTCAAAAATAACAAAAATCAGATACTAATCAATACTAAAACTACTATGAGAACTAGATACTCATTTGAGAGCAAGTATCAAGTCACTTTCACTGGACAGTATAAGACCAATATAAGAGAAAGTGCTATTATTTAGAGGTGTACTATGCAAATTGTTTGTTGGGAGTTCATCACCTGCTTGTTTCTATGGATACGTCATCGCTCTGCCTGGAATGTTCCACAGTATGACTTAAACAGCTCTACTTTACTGAACATTTATTCAATTACAGGTGGTTTTATAGCTCAAAAAAGCTAGAAAAACAGGCATGCTGACTGTGAGCAGGTCACAGATCTGACCTGTAACTTGGTCTGGTTTGGTCTCCATGAAAATAGAAAGGTTTAATGCCATACTGTGAAACATTCCAGACAAAGCAATAACAACAACATGGAGAAAAATATCTGATGGCTCCTTGACCAGAAAAAATACACAATGCACCTTAAAAAACAATTACTCAAAATGTGTGTGGATAAAAAACACAACTCCAGGTATGTTTTTGATGAGGTAACAACATTATAACATGTAATATAAGACTTTTGAAAACCCAAAAGTAAATAATGATAGCACCATATACATCCCTCCTCCCATTTTTGTCCAAGTTAATCTGTCTCAAAACTCTTACAATACAACTTAAAACAGACTATCAATGCATAAAACAATATAATTCAACAAGGTAATATTTGCAGGGAAAAGATATATGGCTTTACTTAAGTTAGTGAGGTCATAAGCCAAGCAAGGTACCTTTTCTATACTTACCCCTTGAGCTAAAATACAATGTGACAATAACAAACTCTGCCCTATTAGAATGAACGGAAACCTTGAACCAGAGAAATAGGAAATGATCTTAAAGGTGTGGTATGCTGCTACATGTTCTGCTATTCAAAACCCCATGAAGAATATCAGATTTGGCCAAGTAATGGCCTTGTACAGCGTGATAATTTCCTAATAATAATAATTGTATTGCGGCGGGCACCTCTTGTTTTGCAGTCCGGTTCGGTTTTCATTGTTTCTGTGGCTGTTGCTGCTTTCCCCTCGATCACCTGAAAAAGATCAAACTAAAATGAGATCCCATATTCTAGGGTGGAACCAGGGTAGAGGTGGGACCAAGTCGTTGTTCTGCAAGTCTCAAGTCTTTGACCTCAAGTCCGAGTCAAATCCCAAGGCAAAGACAGCAAAGTCCAAATCGAGTCTCGAGTCACTGGCCCATAAGTCCAAGTCAAGTCCAAGTCCATGTCTTTAAACCAAAGTACCAAATATAGCTTAGATTTTAAACTAAACTGTACTTAAAATGTCTATTTGGTCTATTTATATGTGATTATTTATAAATAAGAGTTGGAGAAATGTTATTTTTTTCTTTTTAAATGTCATGTCAACGTCTTAGTGTGAATCATTACGCTCAGAATAGAAAGAATTCAGATTTTCCGTGCTAAATAAAAGTTATTTTGTCATGTGTCTGAAATGGAAGGATCATGTTTTATTTAGTTCCCTCTGTTTTACTATATTGTTGTTTGATGATACATTGATATCACAGTACTTCAGTTACATCCAAAGTAACAAATAGAGAAGTGGGAAGGACATGTTCCAGTTTGTTCCTGTTAAATTAAGCACCGCATGTATCAGCTGAAATGAGACAAGTATTTTCTAAAAACATACAGCTCTGGAAAAAAATGAGAGACCACTGCAAAATTATCAGTTTTTCTGATTTTACTACTTATAGGTATGTGTTTGGGCAAAAGGAAAATTTTTGTTTGAGTCTATAAACTACTGACAACATTTCCCCCAAATTCCAAATAAAAATATTATCGTTTAGAGCATTTATTTGCAGAAAATGACAAATGGACAAAATAACAAAAAAGATACATGTTTTCAGACCTCAAACAATGCAAAGAAACAAGATCAAATTCATTTTAAAACAACATAATACTAATGTTTACACTTAAGAAGAGTTCAGAAATCAATATTTGGTGCAATAATCCTTATTTTTAATCACAGTTTTCATGCGTCTTGGCATGCTCTCCACAAGTCTTTCACATTGTTCGTGGGTGACTTTATTCCACTCCTGGTGCAAGAACTGAAGTAGCTCAGCTTTGTGTTTGTGTTGGAATTCAACAGACGCTGGAATGGAATGGCTGTAATACATGTAGAGATGCGTGAAAAGTCCCTCAGTCGTCCAGGTAGAATCCATGATAAAAGGAGAAATTCAATTTGTCAACTGGACAAAGTTTGTTTGGTCGAAAACGTTTCGCCGCTCATCCGAGAGGCTTCGTCAGCTCTGGTTGTAGTGCTGGTTAGATCCTGTTTATATCTAGCTGCAGGGAGGAGCTCCCTACACTGTAATAGCTCTGAAACTATCTCCACTAATCTGTCTCTTTTGTATTACGAATTCCTCTGGCGTCTAGTATTAGCATACTAGAGCATACTGAGCGCCTCCTAGGGCTGAATGGATATGCTAGTACTAGACGCCAGAGGAATTCGTAATACAAAAGAGACAGATTAGTGGAGATAGTTTCAGAGCTATTTCAGTGTAGGGAGCTCCTCCCTGCAGCTAGATATAAACAGGATCTAACCAGCACTAGAACCAGAGCTGACGAAGCCTCTCGGATGAGCGGCGAAACGTTTTCAACCAAACAAACTTTGTCCAGTTGACAAATTGAATTTCTCCTTTTATAATACATGTAGAGATGCTGATTTCACAAAAAATGCAGTGGTCTCTTATTTTTTTTCCAGAGCTGTATATATTTTTAGGAGAAGCATCAAGTCTTCTCAAGTCACAGGCCTCAAGTCCGAATCAAGTCCCAGGCCATTGACCTTCAAGTCCAAGTCACGACTTGCAAGTCCCCACCTCTGCATCATAACATTCTATTTGTCAATATTATTTAATACAAACGGGAGCAGTTAAAATGAACATCGTTAAAATGCAAATTTTTGATGTAATACAGTGAATTCTTGGGTGTAGTCACTAATTGATCAGGTTCAACATTTGTGAATTTACATTTTTTGATATTTCATAGCAAAGTACAATAAGAAAATCTGTCTCTTGCCTCCATCTGGGAGTATGACATTATCAGTTTCTAGAATCTGAAATCTACCAATACAGTATTCAAGTAAAATCTGTCTAACCCCAGAAGAGATTGAGGTCAAAATAAGTACTGCCTGCATCGAATTAGAAAGTGCGTGATAACCAGGAAGCATGACATGCGCTGTTAGCATTACAGTTGTTGTTAGCTTCACTGTGATGGCAAAACTCCACTCTGGTCTCTCTGGAAGCTGTGAAATGCGCTTATAAACCCATCACTGTGAAAAATGACGTTGTTCAAAATGCATAAGGTAAGAGAGGAATAACTTTGGACCCACTGCAAAGCGTTTAGAACGAACTAGTTTTGTTTTCACGTTTTTAAGACCATAAAAAACAGGTACAGCACCTTTAGAGGACAACATAGAGTTTAACAAGCTTCAATAAACTCCAGTCACGTGACAACAGTTTAGCATTTTATTTGACCTTATTAGCCATGTGTTCTCCTACCAGTAAACTTACAATTACAAAACAAAGCAAGTATCCAACACAACAGAGAAGGGAATTACTCCTTTAGTTGATTATTCAGCTAATGGTGCTCCAGTTTTAGTCGATAACTAATTCATAATAAGAATATATGAATGAATTTACAAGCAGGCCTATTTATCACGGATACATTTTCTTGGTATTATTTTGGTATATTTTGGTATATTTTCTCTTATTATGAACTTGTGTTAATTTTTAGTACATCGATAAGATTTGAGTTCAAAATGTGTTTTTGTGACAGGCCTATTTATAAGCACAACACCAGAGAGGATAATACATGGAGTGAGTTAGCCGGGTGTGCCGGTGCAATTCTGCCGTTTACTTATGCAAAAGCTGTTAGTATTAGTACTTCTCTGAACATAGTCATTATATTAATATTTTTCTAGTAATATTTGTATAAAAGTGCCATACCACACTGACTTTCACCCAGAGCATTAAAACAAAACAAAAATATTGAGAAAAATATATGTTACTTAAATGCTACACTACAGCCCAATACACAAATAGCTGTGGCTAACACCGGGACTAAACCTGGACTAGACCAGGACTAAACCTGGACTAGACCAGGACTAAACCAGGACTAGAGCAGGACTAAACCTGGACTAGACCAGGACTAAACCAGGACTAGAGCAGGACTAAACCAGGACTAGCGCAGGACCAAACCAAGCCTACAACAAGACTAGATATGAAGTTGATGGGAGGACATTTGGAACCCAAAAGGAAGCTTTAATTTAAAGGTGCACTGTGTAACATTTCTGATGGAGGGTCCACCGTCTGCTTGTCTCCACGGAGATGTCGTTGCTTTGTCTGGAATGTCCCAGTATGGCATTAAATGTATCCATCTTGCATTTGCTCTAACTAACATGTTTTTTATTGACTTAAAAACTTGCAGTCTTAGTGTGAGTGGGCTCGCCTCTCCATAGATCTGACTTGAAACTTGGCCCTATCGGATCACCTGTTGTCTCCGTAGAGATAAACAAGTGTAATTCCATACTGTGGAACATTCCAGGCAATATTTCCATGGAGAGAAGCTGATAACGGACCCTCAAACAGAAAAGTTCACAGTACAGCTTTAAGTATGCCATATACACAGGTGGACAAATTTGTTGGGACCCGTCGGTTAATGAAAAAAAAAAACTCACAATGGTCACAGAAATAACTTGAATCTGACAAAAGTAATAATAAATAGAAATTATATGAAATTTAACCAATGAAAGTCAGACATTGCTTTTCAACCATTCTTCAACAGAATTATATAAAAAAAAAAAACTCATGAAACAGGCCTGGACAAAAATGACGGGAGCCCTAGAAAAGACTGAAAATAATGTGACCAAAGAGACACGTTAATCCAATTTTATCGACGTGTGTACCGTACCATTTTCTTACATTACAGTCTAATCACACAGTCCTGTATTAATCCCGTATATTTTATTGTACAACTAAAATAATACTGTGAGTGAAATGAGATAAGAATGTAACTTTACAGGATTCTAATTAAAACAAAACACTGAAAATAAACACCACAATCTCCGTGCTCGGAAGAAGTCTCATTAAATTAGACTAATCTGATTTCCCAAGTGTAGAGGAGAGGCCTAGTTTAGAGCACCGCAATATCCTTATTATTACAGCGACCTACGTCAAACACAACGACGAGGCCGCGGTATCCTATGTTTTTGCTTAGTTTTGTGTCAAACGGTTGAATCCGCCCAGTTTGAACTTACGCACAAGGGCGCTAGTGTTAAAGTGACTTCGACGCTGTATTTGTGGAACCGTGGTGCGAGGCTCTTCCCACTAAAAACACAGATTTTGACAGTACCGGGTCTGTCAAAGGCACACTCGCCGCTCTGTTCTGTTCAGACGAGGCATCCCACAAACTTCTGCCCCCCTCTAGTCCCCCTTTTGCCCCCCGTCCTGTCCCACCAGCCCCTCTCATGTTTGTAATGAGAACCATGTGGTGCAAAGACATCATTATAGCGTCCCAAAGGGTTTACAGAGCGGCTCAAAGCATGCTACGAGCAAGTTCAGGTTGTAGTGGTCGTAACTGGACATGTGGTTGACCAAACAGTAAAAGTTTAATATACTCTAGAGATACATATTTAAAAACTTAATATACTTTCTTGTCTAAATGATAACACTGGTCTACAAGCAAAATGCTTCCGGAACAAAAGTAGTGACATTTTTCTTGGTTTAGGTCACTGATAAAGAAAAAGTAAGTCAGAAGTGCTGATTGGCTATAGTTTCCAAGATATAGTATTGGGTCAAAATAGGAAATTAAGGCAAAAACTGTAGTTTATCAGAAGGTACAGTGTGTCTACAAGCAACCAGTTCTATCTGAAAGTCTGTCTGCACATTCACATACATTCATTTTAATATGTCTAGAGTTTTAACATCCATCCATCTTCTTCCGCTTTTCCATTTCTGGGTCACAAGGGCAGCAGTCCAAGCAGATCTACCGCCCAGAACACAATGCATGTAATGATATAATAATATATAAATTATATATATTGATATGTTAAAACTCGGTGCATGACAGAGTTTTAACATATCAATATATATAATTTATATATTATTATTATATAATTACATGTCTTGAATACATTAGCTAACCAGCACAGTTATCAATTGATTTTCAGTTCATCTTATCAATATAAATGAGATTTAGCCACTTTTATTCGGAAGCAGATCGAGTCCAAAAATTTGTAGACCAGTGTAACACATAATACTTGCAAAGCACTTTTCAAGATGCCCAAAGATTCTTTACAAAAACAAACAAAAACAGAAGAAAAAGTAAAATGTATTTCATATCACTGATTAAATTTCAGTCCAAGGGCCCATATTATGCTATTTTCTGATCTTTGTTATAATTCTGTTTCCTCATCACACATGTTTAACACACAAACACTCCTCCTGTTCCACCTTGTGATGTCATATGGTGGTAATACAGGTGTGCTTCACTGTGTTTTTAAACTCTATACGCCTTCAGTAGACTCATTTGGATAATTTCAGTTCTGGAATTGCCAATTTCCACTAAACAAACTGTAAAATGTTGCTGTTAACTTGTAGACTACCACAATATGACATCACAAGGTGGAACAGAGCATTTTAAGCTTTGGAGCTGTAGACAGACTAATAATGCAGGGTTACTCAAACACTGTATGTGTGAATGAATCAAAAAACACAACTCCATGTATGTTTTGATAAGGTAACAGCATTCTAACATGACTTATAGCTGTGTAGAATCCCTCAGTCATCCAGGTAGAATCCATGACAAAGGGAGAAATTCAATTTGACAACTGAACAAAAGTTTATTTCCACTGGTTAAGACTTTCTTTGGTCCTGGTTTAGTCCTGGTTTACACTGGGTTTAATCATGGGCCTATCATGCATTATTTTGTTATTGATTGTTCCAAGTCTAAGTGTACCAAAAGTAAGACCAAATAAATTTACTGTGCTCATGTTAGTTCCTTCATATTTAGGTATTACACATTTTCAGCTTAATACATGGCTTAAAGCTCACAAGAGTCAATTTTGAGTAATATATGGCCTTTAATCCATAATCCACAGTTTGTTTTCCACTTTGTATATAAAGAAACGTAATCAAATATCATTATAATTTCAAAACCTGCTCAAATCGTTTCTCCTATATATTGTTTTAGATATGCATACTGAAAAAAAGGTCATGGAAATGCTGTATGCAGTAGCCTTGAGGACAGTTAAAACAACCTCAAGATGAATCAGCTCATCTTAAGACTCAGTGGTTTTGGCTTCACCACAAAGGCCAAAAAGTGCCGACTCCAAAAGTGAAAATGTGTAATACCTACAGTAAACATGCAGGAACTACCACTAGTAACTTTATTTGGTCTGATTTCTGGACTTAGATTTGGAACAATCAACAAAATAATGCATGATAGGCCCATGATTAAACCCAGTCTAAACCAGGACCAAAGAAATTCTTAAAAACTAAACTAAACTAGCACTACATCTGAAATAGGAGCTGTATATGATAGACTGTGGACTTGTCCGGGTGAACAAAGTACTAAACCTGGGCTCAGTTAGACCAAGGACTAAATCAGGACTACACCAGGCCTGAGGCTCAGAGCCCCCAAACCTGTCTACACATTTGGGTGATTTCTGTTGTGAATTTTTATCTTAAAAAAGCAAAAACAAACAAAAAACACACTGAAAAAAGGCTGGAGGATTGCTGATGGGCGATTTTCAGAGCCCGAATCCGCCCTTGGTCTCAGCCCAAGCAGAATGAACTCACTTGAACTATGTGATTACGAAGTTTGTCAATGGTTCCTAGCTACTGTCCAGAACATTTGGATTTTGATGGGTTTTGATGGAACTTTTAGTCTATGCTCAGCTGAGTAGAACTAGACCAGGACTGCCAAACCAAGGAATCGACCAGGACCCAAGCAAACCTTAACTGAGAAATATGGGTCAGATATTGAACATTTAACGGATATTTGGCACAGATATTTTTCCTGTACTGCCCCAGTCTTTGTGTCCCCATATGGCGTTTCCAGTGAATCAGCACAAAAAATGTGGATTTATAACCCAGATAAATACATTTTACACAATAAAAGATTAATTTGCAAACATCCCTATGACTTACAGGTGCACTGTGTAACTTTTTGGTTGGAATTTCATAAACTTTAAACATCTCTACCTTACATTATTCAATCAAACATGGTTTTATAGCTCAAAAATACCTAGGAAAAACACATACACTGACTGTGAGCGGGTTGTCTCTCCACAGATCTGACCTGTAACTTGATCTGGTTTGGTCTCTATAAAAATAAAAAGGTTTAAAGCCATACTGTGAAACATTCCAGACAAAGCAAAGAGAAAAGCATTTGACGGACCCTCTACCAGAAAAATTACACAATGCAACTTTAATTATCAAAGGAGAAGTTCATGGATCATGGATTCTACCTGGACGACTGAGGGACTTTTAATGCAACTTTAACATAAATCTGAGCCTTGCTATTGATTTTGAAAGCTTAATATTGGTATTGGCAAATAACGACCACAAATATTGGATATCTGTATCGGCTCAAAAAAATCCTCTACTGAATCAGTTTTACTTAGGGCCCGTCCACACAACGTTTTTTGGTGGAAATGGAGAAGTTTGTATTTGTTTTGGCCTTTCGTCCACACTGCGCTGGCGTTTTTGGTGGGCGAAAACGGTGTTTTTTGAAACCAGGTTCCAGAGTGGAGAAATCTGAGAACGCCGGGGTCGTGTTGTCCTGTGGATGAGCAAAACGCAGCTTCTGGAAAGCGATGACGTTGCGATGCTTGTCTGCGGAACAGAAAGGACTTTATGCGCATGCGTTCTTTGTAGTATTGTGTTTCCGGTGGCTCTGGCTGTTTCCTGTTTACAGCGCCACATATCGGTGTGGCATATGTATTACATCGTTTTCACTCAGCGCTCCGTTTTCGCCTGGACGCGAATATTTACTGATCCGACATGTGTGTGGACGCCAATTTTTTTCAACCCGCATAAAGTGTGGATGTAGCCTTAGTATTACTTCAGTTAGTTAGTACTTTTAGCTACTGTTCAAACTGGGTGGTGGCAGTTTTAGTCTGGGGGCAGCTGTGAGTCACGTGGCTGTGGGTGACTCAGCTCGGGCCGGTCCCAGATGGAGAAAGAGAGGAAAAAAGAGAGAGATAGCGAGAGAGAGAGAGAGAGAGAGAGGAAGAGAGACGTGGAGGGAGAATGTAGTCACCACCTCATTACAAACTCGACGGGGGCTTTAAAGCCCAGAGTTAAAGGCAGTACACAGCGGGACAGGCTGACTAACATCCTACACACAAGGACACATCTGCAGGAGGTGGACGTCCAGTATATATGTGTGGAGAGACAAACTAAAGAAAAGCAACAGCAACCTTGACTCTACTTGGGAAAAAAAAAAATCTATCAGTGGTACAAGCCTTAAAATACTGTATGGAAATGCATCTTGTTACATTAAAGACAAGAAAAACAACTCCTTGTACTTAAAATAAGAAGCTAAATATTGTCTGAATTAAGAAAGAACTACTTATTCGATTGGCAGATAACCCCTAACCCAAATCCTTGTCAAGTTGAATCTCCTCAAATCAAGTTAAATATTCTTTTTTTTCTTCTTTTTTTTTCACCCAGAGCATTAAAACAAAACAAAAAAATATTGAAAAAATATATATGTTACGTAATGGCTACACTACAGCCCAATACACAAATAGCTGTGACTAAACCTGGACTAGACCAAGACTAAATCAGGACTAGAGCAGGACCAAACCAAGTCTACATTAAGACTAGATATGAAGTTGACAGGAGGACATTTGGAACCCAAAAAGAAGCTTTAATTTAAACGTGCACTGTGTAACATTTCTGATGGAGGGTCCGCCGTCTGCTTGTCTCCATGGAGATGTTGCTTTGTCTGGAAAGTCCCAGTATGGCATTAAATGTATCCATCTTGCATTTACTCTAGCTAACATGTTTTTATTGACTTAAAAACTTGCAGTCTTGGTGTGAGTGGGCTCGCCTCTCCATAGATCCAACTTGAAACTAGGACCTATAGCGTCACCTGCTGTCTCCGTAGAGATAAACAAGTATAATGCCATACTGCACCCTTGTCACTTTGAATCTCCTTAAATCAAGTTAAATGTTCTTAATATGAGTAATTTAAACTTACCTACAGTAGATTTTATTTATTCATGAATTTCAGCTTCTTGTTACAACTTTTTGAGGACTGAAAAAGATTTAGTATTTGGGCACCACTTTAGAAAAACTACACCTTAAGTAATATTTGCCCTAATAAAACATGAACAAAGAGCTTAACAAGTTTAAGAAGAACGATATTTAACTAAGAGGGTCCACAACCTGTTTGTTTCCATGGAGATGTTAACGCTTTGGTTTAAATTGTCCACAGTATGGCTTTAAACTAACCTGTCTTGCATTTATTCAAATACAGCTGCTATTTATTGCTGAAAAATATTTTAAAAACATTCATTCTTACTGTGAATGGGGTCACCTCTCCGCAAATCTAACCTGTAATTTGGCCTGCATCTCCATGGAGATATTTGTTAATTGTAAATAAAGTTCAAGTGTGCCCAGTGTAGTTATTAAGGGTTAATCGCAAATTTCTCATCATTCTGGAAACTATGAATAAGGCTATGCAAAATTGATCACACTAAAAAATTGAAATTCCAATTTGGTTGGTTGAAATTACCCCAAAAAACCAAAATTATTCAACTATAATTATCTCTGTAAACAAAAAAAGTAAGAGATTCTTGTAGTGGCTTATTCCATTAAGTTTTCTCAATATTAGTACTCCAGGATGTGTCTAAAATGTTGAAATTTGAACAAAATCCTACAATGTGGCTAACTACAAATCAGAAAAGTCTCAATTTAGGTAAACCTGTCACAATAATTGATATATAAGTGTGACGATCAATAATAATATTGAAACCAAACCATAAAGCAGAACTGCCTCCAAAAAAGTGTTGAAAAATGTACAATATTTATGAGCTGCAATAAATAAACACTTAAAGCTGTGTAACTTTTTGGTTGTAGGTCCGTCACCTGCTTGTTTCTATGGAGATGTCACTGCTCTGCCTGGAATGTTCCACAGTATGACTTTAAAGAGCTCTACCTTACATTTCATTTCAATTTCAGGTGGTTTTATAGCTCAAAAAAAAAACTAGAAAAGAAAACTAGAACAGGCATTCTGACTGAGAGCGGGGTTGCCTCTCCACAGATCTGCCCCGTAACTTGGTTCGGTTTGGTTTCTATGATGATTTAATGCCACACTGTGAAACATTCCAGACAAAGCAATAACATCTCCATGGAGAAAAGCGTTTGACGACGGACCCTCCACCAGAAAAGTTACGCAATGCACCTTTAAGTAACGAGTTTGTGTAATTTTAGTTCACAATTCAACTAACACAACTCACAACATGATGCAAATCTGATTATAGTGCAGAAAATAAGAAAATAACGATAAATACTGGCCCCCAAGAAATTATCGTTACGTCTAACATATACTGAACGATAAGTCGATATAGTAAATCGTGACAATTTGTATTTTTTTCCCATATTTTTCAGAATTATAGCTCAAAACGGACTACCTACAATAAGCAAGAATACCTTTAATATCTTATTTTAAATAGGTATTAACCCCATCTATCCTTTTCTCTCTCTCTCTTTCTTTCTACTCCACCTCTCTCTTTTCTCTACTTTATCACTTCTCTTGCTCTATCTCTACTCTGTCTGTCCTTCTCTTCTTCTCTCTCTACTCCATCTCTCCTCTCTAATCTACCACTCTACTTCTCTCTCTCTCTCTTTTTTTTTCTTTCTACTCCACCTCTCTCTCTCTTTCTCTCTACTTTATCTAGTTTATATCTCTTCTCTCGCTCTTTCTCTCTACTTTTCTCTTCTTCTCTCACTCTTTCCCTCTACTTTTTCTCTTCTTCTCTCGCTCTTTCTCTCTACCTTATCTCTTCTTCTCTTGGTCAATCTCTACTCTGTCCTTCTCTTCTCTCTCTCTACTCTTCTCTCTCTATTCTACCACTCTTCTTTCTCTCATTCACTACTTTATCTCTCCACTTTTGTCTCTTTCTTTTTTCTTTCAACTCCACCTCTCTCTCTCCTCTTGCTCTATCTCTACTTTGTCTGTCCTTCTCTTTCTCTCTCTTTACTCTTCTTTTCTCTCTGCTCTGTCTCTCCTCTCTCTATTCTACCACTCTACTTCTTTCTCTCTACTTTCTCTCTCCTTCTCTTCCTCTCTCTCTTTCTTTCTACTCCACCTCTCTCTCTCTCTCGCTCTCTACTTTATCTCTTTCTTTCTTTTTCTTTCTACTCCACCTCTCTCTCTACTTTATCTGTCTCTACTTTATCTCTCCTTCTCTTGCTCTATCTCTACTCTGTGTGTCCTTCTCTTCTCTCTCTACTCTATATCTCCTCTATTCTATCGCTCTACTTCTCTTTCCTTCTCTTGTTCTGTCTTTCCCCTGTCTGTCCTTCGCTTCTCTCCCTCTACTCTTCTCTCTCTATTCAATCTCTCCTCCCTCTATTCTACCATTCTACTTCTCTTTCTCTCTACTTTCTCTCTTCTTCTCTTGCTCTGTCTCTCTCTCTTTTCTTTCTACTCCACCTCTCTCTCTATTTTATCTCTTCTTCTCTTGCTCTGTCTGTCTCTTTTCTTTCTACTCCACCTCTCTCTCTTTCTCTCTACTTTATCTGTCCTTCTCTTGCTCTATCTCTACTCAGTCTGTTCTTCTCTTCTCTCTTCTCTATCTCTCCTCTCTCTATTCTACCACTTTATTTATCTTTTTCTCTCTCTATCTCCCCTTCTCTCTCTCTTTCTTTCTTTCCGTCTACTCTCTCTCTCTCTACGTTATCCCTCCTTCTCTTGCTGCTCTCTCTCTACTTTATCTCCCCTTCTCTTGCTCTCTCTTTCTCTCTACTCCCTCTCTCTCGACTTTATCTCTTCTTCTCTTGCTCTCTCTCTCTACTTTATCTGTTCTTCTCTTACTCTCTCTCTCTACTTTATCCCCCCTTCTCTTGCTGTCTCTTTCTTTCTACTCCACCTCTCTCTCTACTTTATCCCTTCTTCTCTTGCTCTGTCTCTTCTCTCTCTTCTTTGTCTCTCAGCCTGCATATACATAATTACACCTAATTATTTAAATGAGATGAATAGAAAACAGAACTAAACAAGTCAACATAAGTTTTAATGAGGAAAAAATTAACATTTAACATGATATACAAGTTTAAAAGGTCGATTAAACTTACAATATTACAATTTTACACTATAACGAACCACAAAAACTCCAAAAGCACCTGAGGGACCAACGAAATCAACGCTTCTGTATGAAACTCAAGCAACACCTTTTCAGTTCCTCATTTAGTTTGGTTTCTTCACTCTCGACAGACCGATTGCAATACGACAAACTGAGCAACTTTTCCAACACAAAACTGTAGACTATCTTAAAATAAACACGAGATTCAAGCAGCCGGTGTCCCTTCTTAAGAAATGTATTGCAACACTGAGCACAGAAAAAACAAAAAAACCCAAAAACAAAACAAAAAAACGTCCCCAAGGCCAAAAATGTAAGAGCTAAATCAAAACAGATAAGACATTGGATTTCGCTTTTTTTCTTTTTTTGTTTTTTTATTTCATGCACAAAATCCACTGATTTAAGCAAAAAAGATGACTCGAATATCTGTAACAAAATAAAAGTGCCACAGCTAAATTACTGCACGAGGTTTATTCACAAATGAAGTACCAAAAGTATCAAGTATTTGCCATTATGTTTTTTAGCCTTCAAAATGTATGTATAAATATCTTGATAACACTTATTTACAAAATTACAATACAAGTTACAGAAATAGCCGTTCAAAATACTGCAGTAGCTAAAAGTACAAGTATTTACAGATGAAGTATTGCAGTATTTTTAAGTATTCAAAAGTCCTACCTTTGCCAGAGCAGCCAAATATAGAGACACAGTTGGATTTGTGCTACATCAGCTCAGAGCAGGCGGATCTGTAAACGTCAGTGAAAATCTCCACCTTCTGTCTCTCTCTCTCTCTCTCTCTTTGCCTCCTCCCCTTCGCTTCGCTCTCTCCTCTTCTCTCTCTCTTTCTTTCTACTCCACCTCTCTTTCTCTGCTTTATCCCTCCTTCTCTTGCTCTATCTCTAGCCTGTCTCTCTTTCTCTCTACTCTCTGTCTTTACTCTCCTTCTCTCTCTTTCTCTACTCTCCTTTTCTCTCTTTCTTTCTACTCCACCTCTCTTTCTCTGCTTTATCCCTCCTTCTCTTGCTCTATCTCTAGCCTGTCTCTCTTTCTCTCTACTCTGTATCTCTACTCTCCTTCTCGCTCTTTCTCTCCTCTCTCTCTGTCTCTACTCTCCTTCTCTCTCCTTCTCTCCTCTCTCTCTGTCTCTACTCTCCTTCTCTCTCTACCTCTCCTCTCTTTATTCTATCACTCCTTCTCTTTCTCTCTCTCTCACTCACTCTCTCTCTACCCTCTCTCTCCTTTTCTCTCTTTCTTTCTACTCCACTCCTCTTTCTCTCTATCTACCCTTCTCTCTCTACCTCTCCTCTCTCTATTCTACCACTTCTTCTCTTTCTGCCAATCTCTCTTTACTCTATCTCTCCTTCTCTTGCTCTATCTCTAGTCTGTCTCTACTCTCCTTCTCTCTCTACTCTACCTCTTCTCTCTCTATTCTACCACTCCTTCTCTTTCTCTCTCACTCTCTTTATTCTATCTTTACTCTGTCTCTCCTTCTCTCATCTCTCTGTCTCTGCCCTTTTTCACTCTCTACTCTATCTCTCCTTCTCTCTCTTTCTTTCTACTCTACCACTCTTTCTCTCTTTCTTTACTTTATCCCTTCTTCTCTTTCCCTATCTCTAGTCTGTCTCTTCTCACATTCTCTCTCTACTCTACCTCTCCTCTCTTTAATCTACCACTCCTTCTCTCTCTCTCTCGCTCGCTCTCTCTTTACCCTATCTCTCATTCTCTCTCTTTCTCCTCCACCTCTCTTTCTCTCTATCTACTTAATCTCTCCTTCTCTTGCTCTATTTCTACTCTTCTTCTATTCTCTCTTTCTACAGCATCTCTCTTTCTCTCTCTACCCTTCTTCTCTCGTCACTCTACCTCTCCTCTCTCTACTCTATGACGTTTTCTCTTTCTCTCTCACTCCATCTTTACTCCATCTCTACTCTGTCTCTTCTTCTCTCCTCTCTCTCTGTCTCTACCCTTTACTCTCTACTCTACCTCTCCTCTCTTTCTCTTTACTCTCTCTCCTCTCTCTTTCTTTCTCTTTCTTTCTACTCTACCTCTCTATCTACTAAATCTCTCCTTTTCTTGCTGTATTTCTACTCTCCTTCTATTCCCTCTTTCTACTCACTCTCTTTCTTAGCTTCTACTCCACCAGCTTTCTCTCACTAATCTACCTCTCCTCTCTATTCTACCACTTCTTCTCTTTCTCTCTCACTCTCTGTACTCTATCTCTACTCTGTCTATCCTCTCTGTCTCTGCCCTTCTTCTCACTCTACTCTACCTCTCCTCTTTTTCTCTCACTCTCTCTCTACTCTATCTCTCCTTCTCTTGCTCTATTTCTACTCTCCTTCCATTCTCTCTTTCTACTCCACCACTCTCTCTCTACTCTACCTCTCCTCTCGCTATTCTATCACTCCTTTCTCTCTCACTCTCTTTACTCTATCTCTACTCTGTCTCTCCTTCTCTCATCTCTCTGTCTCTGCCCTTCTTCTCACTCTACTCTAACTCTCCTCTCTTTATTCTACCACTCCTTCTCTTTCTCTCACTCTCTGTCTACTCTCTCTCTCCTTCTCTCTCTCCATCAACTCTAACTGAGTTTACACTGAAAACTGTCCCTCTCTCTTCTCCCCCCTTTCATCTCTCTCTCTCTCTTCCCTCTCTATCTCCCTCTCCTCTCTCTTTCCTCTTCCTTACACCTTTTCTTTTTTGACTCTTTCTGTCTACTCATTCTCTCTCTTTCCTCCTCTCTCTTTAATTCTCTGTCTCTCTCTCTCTCTCTCCCGGTCTTTGTATTCTTTCCCCATCTCCTCCTTCCCCTCCCTCTCTTTCGTTTAGCCCGTCTGCCATGTGGAGCTCTCACTTCTTCTTCGCTTGACAAATCCCTGGAGCGTTTAGTTAAACTTTTGTGTACGTAACCGGGGGCAACTGGAGACCACTTCCTCAAGAGCTTAAGACTTCCTGTTTCTTACAATACAATAATGAATAACTATTGTATGAATAGTATCACAGTATATTCACTCTTTTACAAGGACGTCACAACTATGAATACTATAAATACTAGATTAACAAGATTTAGCAGATTTCATTGTATTTTTTTTTTATATCAGATGCCCTTCCAAACACAACTGGACACAAAAAGTATAGCAATTCTTGTCTGTTATATGGAGTTTTACTCAGAAAATATGGCATTAACCCACTGCGCAAGATTTTAGGATAATTTTTGTAAGTCCAATCTTGGTCCACTGAAGGTGCAGACTGGACTGTGACACCAGATGACGTCTTTTTTCCAACGTCTTCCGGACATTCAGTGTTTCCGTTTGTTTTTCCTATTGTGATGCAGAAAAGAGGATGCCACCGTCTGTGTGATTGTTCATGTTAGTCTGAGGGTCAGTGGATCTGACCGCTCAACCAATGATCCAATGATGTTTTATGTCGAGAGCAGGATTCAAACCACCAACCTTTGGATCAGTGGACAAACGCTGCCCGCCAGTGCCACCCTTTTAGAGTGTTTTTATGGTTGAACTCACAGGTCCATAGAATTATGATCGTTTTTCTATGAGTCGGATATAATTTCCCCAAATTGCATTTCCAAATAAATAAACATACATAAATACCTAAATTAGTTAAAGGTCCCATGGCATGAAATTTTCACTTTCTGAGGTTTTTGAACGTTAATGTGAGCTCCCCTACCCATGGCTAAAATTTACAAAATCTGTAAACAGCATTTGTGATCCTTTTCCGCGTTTGAAAAAAAGACAGCCCAAACGGACGATTCTGAACAAGGGAACTTTCTGACGTCACACTCGCGGAAAGGTTTTCACCCCCCGTCTGGATGTCTATCCACCGTCTCTGGAAATCACGCCCAGAGAGTTTGGACCGCAAACGAGCTACAAAATCCGAGATGCGTTTTTTTATTTGCCTGGAGGCACGTGAGAGTGTTTCCAGGCTCGGATGTCCTTTATCCGAGCCTCCGAACCTCTGAAACAGCAGTGGTTTAATTTTATTTTCTGTGGAAATGTGTTTTTTTTTAATGGAAAGCGTCTCATATCTTCCTCTGTGCTTAAACGCGGAAGTGGGGCCAGCGCACCGCTAATCCAGGAAACAGCGGAGAGTTTGGCCACACCCCCACCCGCTGCACTGGCCTGTCTCTGTCCTCCTTATTTGCATTCAAGCAACAACGGCCAGAATAAAGCGTTTTAGAGACATATTTAGCCTCATGAAGACAGTCAGAGTCATATCTCATGCACTGAGGCTTGATTTTGAAGAAGGATTCATTTACAGTATTAGGGAACCATTAAGTCGCCATATAAAAGCATCAAGAAGTACCATGTCATGGGATCTTTAACAAAATATCATGTACTCAAATAAATAATTAATCAGAAATGTTTAATCAGAAATAATACAAATTAATATTAATGAATCATATTGATAACAATGTTGATATTTGTCATAAATTTAAAAAAGGATTATATTCATTAATAATGTTAGACATCCCCATGACATCCTAAAACATCACCTAGTCTGCAAATGTTTAACTGGAGATTGATGTCCAAGTGGAGACTTAGAATTAGACTTAGACAAACTTTATTGATCCACAAAGGAAATTGTTTTGGGTACAGTAGCTCACTCATCAAATAGAATATATAATATATAACAGAATGTAGGAAGGGAAAAAAAATAGATGTAATAGCAACCAAAGAGCAATAGACCAGTGTCATATTTAGATGTAATTTGCACGTCATTTAGTAATCCAGAATTGGTCGCAACGGATGCAATATAGGTATGATCTGTAGATCCATAAGACGTCTAATGTTTAGTAAGAAATGTGTACAAGGTTGGAACAGGTAACCCTCTGGTTATGGGGAAAACAATCATCTCACTGTACCACTGTAACTCCGTACAATGACGACTGTAATCTGCTGAGTAAAAAGGTTGATGTAGTTTAGTGTGTCAGTTTGTACCTTTGTGGCCTCCGTATCCACTTCTAATGATCGCGGTCGGAGTTTGATCGGCTGGTCTTTGAAGATGTCGCCAAAACCAAAACCTCTAACCTTCAAATTGGGAAAAAAAAAAAAGGAAACTATTATATATATTATTATTATTACATATTATAATGCAGTATAATGTATGGTGAAAATGTTATATGTGAATGAAATGTAAAATATATCAGATTTCAGGTGCATTGTGTAACTTTTTTGGTGGAGGTTTGGTCAAATGCTTTTCTCTATGGAGATGTTATTGCTTTGTCTGGAATGTTCCACAGTATGGCATTACACTTTTCAATCATGATGGAGACAAATCCAGTCCAAGTTACAAGTCAGATCTGTGGCGAGGCAACCCTGCTCACAGTTTCTCTGAGTATGTTTGAGTTATAAAACCAGGTGTAACTGAATAAATGTAAGGTAGATCTATTTAATATCATGTTGCGAAACATTCAAAGCAGAGAAACGATATCCAGAGAAACAAGAAGTTGACTGACCCCCAACCGAAAAGTTACATAGTGCAAAATAAATAAAAAATACAGGAAAAAGAGAGAAAAATCTTTGTATAAGGGTGAAAATCTTCCATCCAAAGAGACAATCCGATAATAATAATGTGTCTCAAATACAGAATGTCCTCTTGAAAATTCTCATAACAAAATATATAACTTCTTTATCTTCGATTGTTGATACTAAGAAAATCCGTGCTGTTTCTCAGTCCTTTGTGCCTTTTTAATGTGTTTGTTTTGACCATTCGTCTCTCTAATTGGTTAACCCGTCTGTCAGTCACAGCCTCTGAAATTAGGGAGACAGGATAGAGCTCCAGATCCACTCGTTTTCCATGAAGTTTTATCAAAGCCTGTGGTCAAGGCTGGTCAGGTAAATATAATCCCTGTGAATGATTTTGAGTAGCTCCTTATCTCAGTCGAGGTGTGTATTATAGCCTCTCTGCTCATCCCTGATAATAACACTGCGCAGAGTAAAAGGAGACAGGCGTATTTGCTGAATATAGTCATTACCTTCTTGGGCTGAATCTCCACTGATCCTGTGTCTGAGCGGCTGTCTGCTCCATCGCTCTCACTGCCCGGGCTCTCCTTATCTAAAACACAACACAGAAAATAGAGAAGAAGAAGACAGTTTGCAGAAATAATAAGAAATACAGATTTAATTTGAAAAGTGCATTCTCTAATTTTTGTGGTGGAGGGTCTGTCAAGTGTTATTGCTTTGTCTGGAATGTTTCACAGTGTGGTATTATACCTTTCTATTGTCACAGAGATTTAACCAGAGCAAGTTACAGGTCAGATCTGTAGAGAGATGACCCCAAATACAGTCAGAATGCCTGTTATTCTAGGTATTTTCGAGCTATAAAACTGCCTGTGACATATCCATAGAAATAAACAGGTGACGGACCCCCAACCTAAAAGTTACCATACTTTTCGGACTATAAGCCGCTACTTTTTTCTCACACTTCGGACCCTGCGGCTTATAATCAGGTGCGGCTTATGTACGGATTAATTCTTTATCAAGACAGCAAATGTAGCGTGTAAACCTAGCTCCACTGCACGTATCAGATTGCTATAATTGAAAGGACCCTTCGGTATTTATACCACTTACAACTACATATATATTACAGTGATGGTGGCACCGTGATGATGTGTTTAAGGCAGGGGTCTTCAACGTTTTTCAGGCCAGGGACCCCCAAACAGATGGCGAACTGGGCCAGGGACCCCCTACTATATATACGGCATAGAATTGTGTTTTATATTAAATTGAGCTTAGTGTCATGTATAAACATTGCTACTCTGTTATGGTACATCCAATACAAGGAAATAATACATAGGTTAATACTGTATTTTACACTATAAAATATAAAATTATATTATTTTAAAGTGAAATCAAAAGATTTCGCGACCCCCCTGCAGTACCTCCGTGACCCCCCTAGGGGTCGCGACCCCCCTGTTGAAGACCTCTGGTTTAAGGTATTACATTATTTTATTTTGCCGGGATATTTCTTCCTACGATGTTAAAAATGTGCACAGTTTGAAATAAAACAAATATAACTGTATTTTATATTTGTTTGCGACAACTGAAGTAAAGCACTGCCTTATGGGAAATTCCCACGGCCGGAGAAGCACGGCACTAGTTGCGTTTCTCATGAAAGTTAATCACTTTCACTTTCTGATGTCGGGGGGCAAAAAATGTGTGGAACCTGGACACCGATGACGTTATCGATCGGGTTGCGGACTCGCGGGTTGCGAATCGCACTTCGCATGAAAGTAAGACACTTTTTGTTTTTAATTATGGCTGAGTTGAGCATTGATTTCCATGATTTTAATGCAGTTGTTTAATGCATGAGGCTGACGTCTGCCGCTGTTTCCTGATGTGCTTTGTGTGTGTAGCCCACTGTTTTGGTATTTTATTCTGCTCAGTTCTGTGCTGGCATGAGGCTACAGGCTGGCCATTTTACAGTTGGTTTACTGCGTGTTACTGCTGTGTTACTGCCGTGTTTCTGCTGTATTTCTGCCTGTTACTGTCGTTGTGTCTCTGCTGTGTTTCTGCTGTAGGCGCTGTTCGAACGTACCGGTATTTAATTGAATTAAAATTTAAAGAAAATCCTTTTGTGTACCGTCTTTTGGTGTAAATATCTCAAGTAACAATGTGGACACCTGCGGCTTATAGTCAGGTGCAGCTTATATATGTACAAATCTTAATTAAAAAAAAAATTTGGTTGGTGCGGCTTATTGTCAGGTGCACTCTATAGTACGAAAAGTACGGTACATAGTGCACCTTAAATAAATATCTGAGTTTTACATATTGTGAAGAGTACATTATATTCTAGAAATAGCAGTTGTTTTCTCACTTGTGCGTCCGCTGCGGAGGTCTTCCTGTGACGTGTCTATAGGGGGCGTATCTGAGTCCAGAACGATCTCTTTGGTGAAGTTTGACGGAAACATCCCAGTTTTACCGTTCAGTACTCCCTCCCACCAGCCTTCCTCCACCTGAAAACATACATTTAATTAGATAATACTTTGTACGGGGAATTCATTTATTTCACACACAAAATTAAACTCTAAAGCTGCATTCACACTTTTTTTTCCACAAAGCCTCTGAAGTATGTCTTCAGAGGCTTTGTGAGTTGAAACACATCGCATATTTAGGCTATAGTTCTTCTGTCGTTCACACATGTCTGAGTAAGCTTTTATTACAAAGGTCTACAAGCAAAATGCTTCCGGAACAAAAGTAGTGACATTTTTCTTGGTTTAGGTCACTAATAAAGAAAAAGTAAGTCAGAAGTGCTGATTGGCTATAGTTTCCAAGATATAGTATTGGGTCAAAATAGGAAATTTATGCAAAATAAGGCAAAAACAGTAGTTTATCAGAAGGTACAGTGTGTCTACAAGCAACCAGTTCTATCTGAAAGCCTGTCTGCACATTCCAATACATTCATTTTAATATGTCTAGAGTTTTAACATCAAATATTTTTTGATTTCACATAAGAGAGATGCCTCGAAACTGTGTGCACCTAATGTCTTAAGATAATTCTTGTTTATTTCTTGACAGATAAATAAGTGCAAGTTAAATATTTTCAAAATAGAAATATTATTTTTTAAGCAAAAATGCCTAAATCTATTGTATAAACAGATGTGATTTGTAAAACAATATCATTAAATATCTTGAATACATTAGCTAACCAGCACAGTTATCAGTTTATTTTCAGTTCATCTTATAAATATAAATGAGATTTAGCCACGTTTATCTCAGAAGCAGATCAAGTCCAAAAATTTGTAGACCAGTGTTATTAGTCTGTTTAGACATTTTATCTTTAGTTCAGTAGAGATTGGCAATTCCAGGTCTAAACTCATCCGAATGTTTACAGTGAAGGTGTATGGAGATTAAAAACACTGTATTACCACATGACATCACAAGGTGGAAGTGTTTTCTAACCTACAGTTTCTATGTGAATGAAACAAAACACAACTTCAGGTACGTTTTGGACGAGGAAACAACATTATAACATACAGTAGATCAGAAAATAGTGTCATATGGGCTCGTTAAATAATTCTATTACTTTAAAAAGGCATCATACTGTAATAAATCATTAGTGCATTGGTTATTTGTACAAGTAACCTTACATTATATTATACAGACCTTGACTCTGGGTGCAGTGTCACTATTTCCCTCATTGCACATTTGTGTCATAGAGGACATCCTTGTATCTCATTATATTTACCTCATATCTTGCACTTGGAGTAGACAGAACAGAAATAACAGCTGCCACTATACAAGAGTGTAGTTTAAAAGATTTAAATAGAGATCAAATCTTAAAGTACCTTCTGTATTAGGCAGTGTTTGTGTTGTAGAGGACATCCTTGTATCTCATTATATTTACCTCATATCTTGCACTTGGAGTAGACAGAACAGAAATAACAGCTGCCACTATACAAGAGTGTAGTTTAAAAGATTTAAATAGAGATCAAATCTTAAAGTACCTTCTGTATTAGGCAGTGTTTGTGTTGTAGAGGACATCCTTGTATCTCATTATATTTACCTCATATCTCAGTTTCAGTTCCGGTTTAGTTTCCTGTGTTTTTACCTCTGTGACGATCTCTATGATGTCTCCGATCTTCAGCTCGAGCTCGTCTTCGTGTTGTGGAACATAACTGAAGGCTGCTTTACACCTGCGCTTACGGATCTGCTCCGCTGTCAAACACACAACACAAGCAATAAGTTATAAGAAAGAGTTCAAGCACAGACATGCCGTCACTTCCTGCGCAGGATGAGGAGAGCGAACCTCCCCACTTCTGCACTCTCCACCTTCTACAGGGGTGCGATTGAGAGCATCCTCACCAGCAGCCTCTCTGTGTGGCACGGCAGCTGCTCAGCGGCAGTCAGGAAGGCTCTACAGAGGGTGGTGAGGAGGACTGCAGAAAAGATAATCAGATCACCACTACCAGCCATTCAGGACTTATGCACATCACACTCCTCCAAGAGAACCATCAAATATCATCAAGAATAGGGATGGGAATCAAGAATCGGTTCCTGTTGAGAACCGGTTCCGTGTGTTTCAATTCCACGGAATCGATTAGCAGTTTATCTAACGATTCTCTTAACGATTCCAGCCAGCACGAATTACGCACAAAAGTGGTGGGATTGATACATGCTTCGCCACTACACTGATACGGAGTTCAAAGATCAAGATCAAAGTAAGCTTTATTGTCAATTCTGCCATATGTGTTCAACATACAGTGAATCGAAATTTCGTTTCTCTCTGGCCAAGTAGTGCAAAAAAGACAGTGTACAAAATACAATATAAAGACAAAACACAACAAAAACTATCTAAGACAGAAAATCTAAATCTAAACTAAAGTCTAAGATCTAAAATCTGAAAGCAGTGCAACATAATAAATAAATACCTGTATACAGATGTCCAAAAATGTGCAGTGTGCATCAAAATGTACAATGGAAGATACAGCAGTGAAATGGTAATGTGCAATAGAATGTGATAAAAATAAATGTGCAACAGTAGTAATTCCAGTGCAATAACAGGAGTAAACAACAGTACAACAGTAGTAAAATTCCAGTATTAAATGTAAATGTGCAACAGTGCAACAGTAGTCCTTAGCAGCAGTTTTTTAAAGTGTCTAGAGTGATATGTCTTTTTTATGGAATACAGGTTATGCCAATCTGGGGGGTGGGGGGTGGGAGACGGGTAAGGTGAGAGTTCAGCCTCCTGACAGCCTGGTGGATGAAGCTGTTTGACAGTCTAAGTTTATATACTATTTTCACATGACGAGAAGAACGTTTGTGAAAATGGACTTTTAAGTTCCACTTGGACACATGACACGTTCGGAAGACGTTCGGGACAGGTTCGGGACAGGTCCGTTTCTCCGGAGCTGGTGTCAAAGTGCGGTCGGATACTTAGCAGCAGAAAGTCCGGGGATATAAGCGAATATGCGAATAGAAGTGGAGACATGCAAATTTTCCGACAACAGAGCGACACAGGGTTGAGTCATATTATTATCATATTATTTCTGCATCAAATGGAGATATTAGGTAAAAGCAGCGGCTTGTGTCAACTTTAGCCTGTGCACTAAACCAGGACTAAACCAGGACTAAAACAGAACTAAAGCAGGACTAGACCAGGACTAAACCTGGACTAGACCAGGACTAAACAGAACTAAACCAGGACTAGACCAGGACTAAACCTGGACTAGACCAGGACTAAACCAGGACTAGTGCTAATCTTGGTGCTAATCAAACAGTTTGTTCTGCTTTTTCCCCAAATTAGAATGGATAAGAGAATCGATAAAGAATTTAATCGTTTAATCGAATTTAATCGTTAAATTTAATCGTTATGCCACCCCCAGGTCAAACTTGGCCATCTCCCCACAGTCCAGAGACTAAAATAAGTGGTGGAAAGCGTTTTCCTGGTCACCCAGCCATTGTCCGAGTCTGTCAGCACTGACCGCCGCGGTATCTGCAGCTACTCCGCGTTAGACTGGAGTCTAACGGCGCCAGAGAAAGATTTCGGCCAAAAGGAATTAATTTGCTCGATGCTCGTTTCCCAATTACTTTCTGTGTAGTGCGCATTCATATCGAGTGCAAATAAATGTGCAAATCAACATGGAGAGCTTGACCTGGGGGTGGCATATCCCTTTAAGCAGTATCGATAATGGAATCGGAATTGTAAAAATCTTATCAATTCCCATCCCTAATCAAGAACACTACCTGCCCAGCACACAAACTGTTCTCCCTCCTACCATCTGGGAAGCGGTACTGCAGCATACGGTGCCACACAAACTGACTTAGAAACAGCTTCTTTCCACAAGCCATCAGGCTAATCCACACACTGAAGAACATTCCATGAACATTCCATGAACATTCCATGAACATTTTGTTGTTGTTAATTACATCCAAAAAACAATCTCACACACACTGATGTCCATGCTGCTTTCAGCACTCTTGCACTTTACAAATTGCACCTTCACTTATTGCACATTTCATTCTACCTCAAACATTCCTTCTTGTTGGAAGCGTATACGTTTACCTGTATGTCTATTTATTGTTGATGCCGGTGTACACTTCATGTCCATGAGTGTATCTGTGTGTGTGTTTTTAGTTTAAATTGCACATTTGGAGTCCGATGAAACACAATTTTAGTCCTCTGTGTAATGCCTGTTACATAGCGAATTGACAATAAAATACACTTTGAACTTGAACTTTGAAATCTACGTTTTAATGTCATTTCCTCGTCACAGACACACCTGGAGTTGTGTTTTGTTTCATTCACACATGTTTAACACACAAATCCTGCTTATTTCGGCTGCGTTCTTCTCTCAAATGGAAAATATTCTGTAACACCGTCACTGGCTGTCATGTATTAAGAGGTATCTGTTCTGTATCTGTTAACTTTAAAACAGAACAGAGCACTTGGGGATTTGGAGACGTAAACAGACTAATAATAAATGATTACTCAAACATGTGTGAATGAAACAAAACACAACCCCAGGTCTGTTTTTTGATGAGGTAACATTATAACATGACTTAAATCTCACAACTGCGTATTATAAGACTTTTAAATTTGTAGTAAATGAATAATCAATTAGAAAGGTACGTCAGTAAATACTTTTTCATGTCTTAAATTGGACAAAATCGCCTGTTTTAATATCACCTATTGTACTGCAGCTGTTTCCACCACAGTGAGTTCTGCTTCCTGCCGCAGATTCAACCTTTAGCGGTGTTTCTCAAAATGTTCAACACCTGTGACGCGTGGGCTGCTTCCACTACAGTTTGAATAATTCTTTTATTCAGAGACAAATCTATTCCTTTCTATTAATTAGTCTAATTTTAGATCTCGTCTACTCTAGGCATAACTTGTAGTGTGATAAAAGTCCGGGTCTAGATCTTGGTTGGAAATCTAAATACAGTAATCCCACATTAATCGCGAGGGTTAAGTTCCAGAAATAACCTGCAATAAGAGAAATCCGCGAAGTAGGACAACTTTATATTTTACAATTATTCTACATGTTTTAAGGCTGTAAACGCCTCACCACACACATTATACGCTTTTCTCAGACTGGAATTAACCTTTTCTCACATTTCTCTCTCGTTTAAACACTCAAACTTTCATAGATTTTCAACAAAATGTATTAATAGTGACGCGTGAGGGCTCTGCCGGACGCGCGAGGAGCGGAGACATGAGTCACTGGATCCGCAGGAATCCAGTGACTCGCGTCCCAGCACTGCCACATCCCGGGACGCGACGCGCACCAACCCCTTGGAGAAGTGCGCCACACGTGCACCCCTCATCGTGGTCAAATCCGTGACAGAGCAGCACGACCGGCGCGAGGCCACGTGTACACCGGGGCTGCGAGCTTGAGATCAAACCGCGGCGCCCGGACCGCGTCCTCTCAGCCCGAGCCACAAACCAGCCGCACGAAACCAGCAAAGAGCGGCACGTGGTGGTTTAATCCTGGTTTAGACCTGCTCTAGACCCGATTTAGTTCTGGTCTAGACCTGGTTTAGTCCTGGTTTAGTCCAGGACCAGTCCAGGTTTAGACCTGGTTTGATTCTGGTCTAGTCCCGGTCTGGTCCTGGTCTAGTTCCAGTCTAGTCCCGGTCCCCCCGCGTCCCCATCTATGAATCGGCAAAGGTCTACAGTCTCTTAGCCAATCAGGATGCAGAACACAATGCTACACTATAAAAAAAATGTTACACTATAAAAATTAAAAAAAAACAGTGAACCACAATAGAGCGAGGGACCACTGTACTTCTAAAAACTCTAAAATAAACTAAAATAAAAATAAGCTAAACTCCTAAAATAATATTATTTCAGGAGTTATTTAACGTGAAAGGTTTGAAATTGAGAACTAATGAACTATAGCATGCCACAAACTACACTATTATTTTGTTGTTTAGGGTAAATTAACCCAAAAAGACTTAATATTCATAAACCATAGACTGCATAATTGGAAGAAAAGAAAGTGCTTCCGGCTCCATCGACTTTTCAAATGACTTTTACAATGAAACTGAAAAAACTGTCGCCTCTTTCTCTGCAACTGCTGCAGTGAGCCTCGCCATTTTGGTCTTAAAATGTTCGTATCAGCCCACTCTACATGATCCTGGTGTTCTTATGTCGCTGTTTTGTCTGTAAATAAATTCCATTTCCTCATACCAAGCTCCAAATTCGCTCCTATAACTACTAGCTTCATTTGACTGGAGCCAAACAGTGTGGGAGATGCCACACTCCCTTAGTCCACTTCTTTATACAGTCTATGGTCAAAATATTAGAAGAAAGTTTAAATAATAATAATAATGATGATGATGATGATGATGATGATGATGATGATGATGATGAAGAAGAAGAAGAAGAAGAAGAAGAAGAAGAAGAAGAAGAAGAAGAAGAAGAAGAAGTTCAAGAAGAAGAAGAAGAAGGTCAAGAAGAAGAAGAAGAAGAAGAAGAACAAGAAGAAGAACAAGAAGAAGAACAAGAAGAAGAACAAGAAGAAGAACAAGAAGAAGTTCAAGGTCCATTACTCACTCAATAGTTTTGAACACAAATTCAGTAAAGTTTACGTCTTAGAAGTTGTGGGAGTTTGTATTTATTTATTTTTATTGCAATTTCCCACTCCTCCTACGACATAAACATTAAGTGAAAACTAACACAACAAAGCACGGGGGAGTATTTCATCAGACACCAGACACAGACACCAGCTCAAACACTAAGCACAGCCTCACAGTGAGCTCTGCTGCCTACACAAACACTAAGCACAGCCTCACAGTGAGCTCTGCTGCCTACAAACACTAAGCACAGCCTCACAGTGAGCTCTGCTGCCTACACAAACACTAAGCACAGCCTCACAGTGAGCTCTGCTGCCTACACAAACACTAAGCACAGCCTCACAGTGAGCTCTGCTGCCTACAAACACTAAGCACAGCCTCACAGTGAGCTCTGCTGCCTACACAAACGCTAAGCACAGCCTCACAGTGAGCTCTGCTGCCTACAAACACTAAGCACAGCCTCACAGTGAGCTCTGCTGCCTAAAGCTGCTCATTACTCCAGACTCACTCCACACCAACCTGCACTGGTCCCTCTCGCCACCAGGGGTCGCCCTCATCCTCTCACACTCACCATGTTCAGGAATAGTTTTTTTTTTTTTAACTTTTATTTATTTATAAGGCACTTGGAGTAGACAGACCAGAAATAACAGCTGCCACTATACAAGAGTGTAGTTTAAAAGATTTAAATAGAAACCAAATCTTAAAGTACCTTCTGTATTAGACAGTATGAAACTAAACTAAAAGGTTAAGTTAGGTTATTGCTTTGTCTGGAACGTTCCACTGTGTGACATTAAACAGCTCTTATATTTACAAAATTTCAGGTGGTTTTATAGCTCAAAAATACCTAGAGAAACAGGCATTCTGGCTGTGAGCGGGGTCACCTCACCACAGATCTGACCTGTAACTTGGTCCGGTTTGGTCTACATGAAGATAGAAAGTTTTAATGCCATACTGTGAAACATTCCAGATGAAGAAATAGCATCTTGACAGAGAAAAAGCATATGAAAAGCATGGACCTTCCAATAAAAAAGTTCCACAATGCACCTTTAGCATGTTTCTTATGTCAATTTGGAGTTCAGGCGCAAAGCTTCCTTCTTAATTTAAAGGATTCGACATTGGAAAGAGCCCTCCGTTGTTATAGCGATAATGCAATTCAAATTCAAATATTTTATCTTTTGAACAGGGAAAGGTAGTCATAAATTCTTCAAATGCTTTTCTCTGTGCAAGATTATTTTTATATTGAAGCTATTTCTTTGTTGTAGTACCAGCTCGTAGGACTTTTTTCACAATTTTTTTCTTTTTTTCACCATTTAATTTGAATCTTTTTGCACTATTTTTTTCTATACTGTGTTGTAAATATCCTACTTAAATGTCTGCACTGAAGTGAGATGCTTTCAGTCTCATTGTGAGTATGTATGATGTAAATTGTACATATAAATAGTGACAATAAAAGGCATTCTATTCTATCAAATCAACGAATACCAGAACAATTATTCAGTTAGTAAATTAGAAATAGACTAATTGACTTAATCGATTACCCTGTTTTAGTCCAAACCCAACACACTATATTATAAATACTATCTTATATGACCTATGTGTGTGGGGCTCCATCATTTTGCTGTAGTGTTGTGGTGGTGTTTACCTTTCTTCCCAGGTCTGACCCCCGTCTCCGTGGATACAGGACTGGCCCGGCCATTGGACAGCTCATTTTTAAGAACCGCAGCCTGCCCTCCATCACGCTTCCCCTCTTTCTTTATCTCCTGCAAAAACAACACAGTGCAAAAATATTAAAGTTAAAGTTCTGCTAAGGCGTTTCCATGGAGATATTCTATCACAGTATGTCGGTTAAACTCATCTCCGTTGCATTTACAGGATTCAATTACAGGTGTTTTACTGCTCAAAAATGCAACAAAAAACATGCATTCCTACAGTGAGTGAGCTCGCCTCTCAACAGATCTGACCTGTAACTTGGCCTGGAAGCATTGCTGGCTTGTCTCCATGGAAACAGGTGAGTTTAATGCCATACTGTGGGACATTTTACACAAAGCAATAACATTTCCATGAAGACAAGCAGATTACGACCTCCTACCCAAAGGTTATGCTACACAGTGTGCCTTTAACATTACAACAGTTTAAATTAGTTATGTTAATTAGGAGTTGGTATAACTAATCTAAATATATGATAAAAGGAGAAGTTCAATTTGTCAACTGGACAAAGTTTGTTTGGTTGAAAACGTTTCGCCGCCAGAGCTGACGAAGCCTCTCGGATGAGCGGCGAAACGTTTTCAACCAAACAAACTTTGTCCAGTTGACAAATTGAACTTCTCCTTTTATCATGGATTCTACCTGGACGACTGAGGGACTTTTCACGCATCTTAATCTAAATATAATTTTTATAATTTTGATACGATGATGATAAGATAATATTTTTGTGATCCTGGAGTATTACATTTCAACTCTGGTCTTAAAATGTTCGTTTTAACCCATTCTACATGAGCTTGGTGTTTTTATTTTGCTATTTTGTTTGTAAATGAATTCCTATTCCATGGAACTCAGCTCCAAATTCTAAGGGTGAAGTCCACATCTTTATACAGGTCTGGAAAAAAATAAGAGACCACTGCAAAATTATTAGTTTTTCTGATTTTACTACTTATAGGTCTGTGTTTGGGTAAAAGGAACATTTTTGTTTGAGTCTATAAACTACTGACAACATTTCCCCCAAATTCCAAATAAAAATATTATCGTTTAGAGCAGGGGTGTCAAACATGCGGCCCGGGGGCCAGATCCGGCCCTCCAACACCTTTAATCTGGCCCTCAGCTGATTTTCTATTCAAATATTTTAATTATATTTAAATTTTCTATTAAAATATTGGTAATTTTCTGCGCCACTTTTCTGCACAGCTCAGCATATCAGCACAAATTATCTTTTTCTTAAAGGACCATCATTTCATTTTGACTGTTGACCGTGACACCCTCATCAGCAAAATGTCAAAAATGAGAAAAGTGGACGTCGAGTGCAGGATTTTCCAAGAAAAATTGACTAATTCCCATTTGTTCATGAAGGTGAATGGGAAACCTGTATTATTGTGTTGAAATTACATTTTTCTTGAAGTTTCAGGTTGTTCATAATATTTTGAAAAAGAAAGGATTGATAAAATAAAAAAGACTTTTGTACAGTAATAGATTTGAGTTTCTCTGGACAAATATTTGGACTTATTGCAATTTTTGGGGTAAATATGCCATGAGTTTTCTGATCCAGCCCCTTTGAGATTAAAATAGGTTGGACCAAAATGAGTTTGACACCCCTGGTTTAGAGTATTTATTTGCAGAAAATGACAAATGGTCAAAATAACACAAAAAAAAAAAAAAAAAAAAAACATGTTTTCAGACCTCAAACAATGCAAAGAAACAAGAGCAAATTAATTTTAAAACATCATAATGCTAATGTTTACACTTAAGAAGAGTTCAGAAATCAATATTTGGTGCAATAACCCTTATTTTTAATCACAGCTTTCATGCGTCTTGGCATGCTCTCCACAAGTCTTTCACATTGTTCTTGGGTGACTTTATTCCACTCCTGGTGCAAGAACTGAAGTAGCTCAGCTTTGTGTTTGTGTTGGAATTCAACAGACACTGGAATGGAATGGCTGTAATACATGTAGAGATGCTGATTTCAGAAAAAAAATGCAGTGGGCTCTTATTTTTGTTCCAGAGCTGTACAGTCTATGTGTATACACCAGATACAGTACAGTATATATTACAGTTATCAAAACATTTACTCACTCGACCCTATACTGACCTCTGCTGGAAATGTAATCAAAATTAAATTACAGTATGTTTTTGTTTTTACGTCCCCAAATTATGTACTCCGATCTCATAATATCATTCTCCCAAACAGTCAAATCTGCAGAGAGATGTACAGCTCCTCTTAGCAGTACAAAACGCTTATATAATTGTGGACATGTTTATAGTGGTGCAGATGGCCCTTAGGTAAACTGCAGCTGCTGTTATTTTCTGTATGTGTTTTGGAGCTGGTTTCACTGGGCATTCTTTAAATTGGCTTGTGTTTAGTCAGGCTGTTATCACTGGAATGGTGTAGACGATGTAATTAAAATGTGAAAGCTATATGACAATGTAAACAAACAGTCTACCAAAAGTACTGGGGATTTTGTTGGGTTTTCTGACACAGTGGATGGTCTTAAAGGCATTAGAATTTAATTACATCTTCAAAGAGACAAGCAAGCCACATCATCAGGCCAAGTTACAGTTCACATCTGCGGAAGGCGCGCACAATCACAGTACGAATGCATCTTTTATACCTGTGATTTTAAAAAAGCAACATCCAACCTCGTATTTAAAAGTTTGTATCTGCTTTTTCAACCATAGAACCCCAAACCAGACCAAACTCCAATGAACAAACTGATTTAAAATACTTGGAAGTGAAAAAATATGAAGACTTAACAAATGAATTTCAGTGTTATAAGACATTTTGACGACTAAAATCAAAAGAATGTGAGCAAAAATTGTCTACTGCCGCATTTAACATCACAGCTTAAATTGATAAAGTTCACTCTGGTTCAAAGCATACTGTATTTCAGGCACCACTCCACTTTAATGATGTAAAATTGAAATGAGAGTCCTCCTTTATGTCAGAAAAATCACCTTCTCTGAAAACACACAAACTCAGTGAAGAACCACAGCAAAACAGGTATTTAAATTTTACTTGCAACGGGAGACAGACACAGAGCAGAACGATCAAACGCCTTTCTCCGCTGGGCTGGATCCACAGATGGGTGTACACAAATATGTAAATTTCACGTGATAAAATAACGTGACTTCTTTCCCAGAAACTCAAAACCTTGCCATTTAAAGGGACAGTGTGTAAGATTTTTACCTGTTAATTACTGAAATTGAAGATACCCATTCAAAAATACATTGTTTTCCAAGCCTTTTCACTTCCATCATGAAATCAAAGTATTCTTTTGGACTTAGATATAGTCACATAAAAGGGGGATCTTCCCCATATAGAGGCAGCCATTTTGAATACGAGAGCCGCAGAAGGACATTTGGGCTCATCCTTTGCCTCGGCTCCGGCTAACAGCTGCTTAGCCGCGTTGCAGATGGCTCTTCCTCCCCTTCCCCTTCTCTCCTTCATTCCTCTGCTCCCATATGCAGCCAGGAGCGAAGGAGAGAAGGGGAAGGGGAGGGGGGGAGGGGGAGCATGCTGCCGGATCACACATCGTAATGGATATAACACGTATTTTGGACTAAATTGTTTTACTGGATTTTATTCGCTGGATCCTTATGGACAGATTGAGACCAATTTTATGATGAAATACAGAGTTTGACCTGTGCAAAGCCTTCAAAGGTAAGCTAAGTAAGCTAAGTTTTGTGCTTTTCTGTATAAAAGCCCCATGTGCTCGGGGAGTGATTGTTTTGCAGGGAAATGAATTGCATAGTCAAAAAGAGGAGACTGTAAGGTTTCATTTGATGTGTAGATTGTCATGAATCATGATCGGGATTGTGTGTTTTCATGCGAAAAGAAAAAAAAAAAGTGAACGGGGGACCGTTTTATGTATACAGCGGTGCGCGGTTCGTGCGCGGGCACGCGCGATGTCGGCGGTACGTCGCGTCCGGGTGACCCTCGAGGTCTGCCGTAGCCAAAAGAGGAAGTGGAATAGCTAGTAACCACCTATGCGCCACGAATCCTACACACTGTCCCTTTAATGTTGCAGATTACAATGCAACTTCTTTCTGACTCCCTTTCCCGGATCCCATAACCTTGAGACATAATATTGCAATTTAATTTGATCAAAGCACATGAGGCAATGATAACACATTTACGGTTATCCTAACACTTTAGCACCACTTTAAATTCATTTGCTTTAGAGAAAACAGAGCAATTTCTCTTCAGTCCTACAATTCCAGACTGAAACACGGCGTTATAACAAGACGGAGATAATAATGGTTCGTTATGGTGTCATTTAGCTCTGGTAAACTGGTCTCTGTAGCCTCGTCCGAACACTCAGCTGTAGATGGATCTTGATCAGTCTCACCATCATGCATTCTCCTCTATTTGGACGTCTGCAGTAGAGATCGACCAATATGTTTTTCTTTTTCGTAGCTGTGATAATACCAATTGTTTAGAATCCTGAGGTCTGCCGATATTTTTGGGCCAATAAAGAGGTCCGACTTAGGTTATTTTCCCCCAAATTATGTAATTTAAAGATGCAATGTGCAACTTTTCTGGTGTATAAAAACTAAGAAGGTGAAAAGCTTAATACCCACTGGCAGAATGTAGCTCTCGTAGTTAAAAAAAATACAATATCAGTGAATTCAAACTGTTAATATACCTCAGTTACCAACCATATTAACTTAACATACTGTATGTAATTGTAGACAGACTTAGACTTAGACAAACTTTATTGATCCACAAGGGAAATTGTTTTGGGTACAGTCGCTCACTCATCAAATAATATATAACAGAGGGTAACAAAAAATAGATGGAAATAGCAACCAAAGAGGAATAGACCAGTGTCAGATGAGACATAATTATAAAAAATAAAATAATGATAATAAATGTATATGTACAAATCAAAATTGTATAGAAAACTAGTAATAAAAAGTATAAAATACAATATATACAATCCCTGCTATATACAGTTGTAGGGAGTATTATCAAACCTACATGAAACTAATGTATTTCACTATAGGACACATGGTAGTTGAGTGTTTTACAGTAATAAATTAATAAAAATGCACAATACGAGAGAAGTCCACACTATTTTCAAAAAGTTCAGCTGGTTATTCTTACAGTCTTGCAACAGGCTTAGTATTAAAATGACGCTCCCTTTTTCTCAGCACATCTGCTTGTTAAAACTTTACATATTTAAAAATTTTAATTGGACCCAACAGGACAGGATAGAAGAAGAAACTGTTACCATAGTTACCATTAACTTATGTACCAATTATAGACATAAAACTAATATATTTCAATACAGGACACATGGTAGTTGAATAAATGGGTAACTATTTTATTTTTGTTTATAACATCTGAATTGGAAACACAATATCTGGCCGAGAAGCTGGGGGTGTTCTATAATGCAAGTCTATTGGAGGAAATTTCAGCAGTTTCCATGGAGACACATTAGCAAACACTGCCAAAGAAGTTTTAAGAGCGTCTGAAAATTGAAGAAAAGTGATTTAAACAGCACATTTTCACGAGCCTGTGATCAATACGAGCGTTCAGGGTCCTGTTTAGGGGTTTGATTTGCGACAGAAATGTGAGACTAACTGAAAAAGTTCTAGCTAATTCAGTTCTTTATGGTCAAATTGTGGTCAAAAGATCAGATTACATGCAAATTATTATAAATAAGAAAACAGATAAACAATATACACAAACACTACATGAAATGGGCATAATTACATGATTCAGATTGATAATTTAAGTTCTTTATAAATTAACAACATGTAATTAGCAAGCTTATTTGGAAGATTTTTAATAATATTTTAGATTGTATTCAAATTTAAAGATATCGGGATTGGTTTTACTCCACTTAGAACAATGAATAAAACATGTTCCATATAAAGAGAACATTTTAAATGTTTTTCTACTGAGTAACGGAACTTCAGACACAGCAGAGCCTACAGTTAGCATCACAGCCCCAGTGAATACTGATGAAATTAGCTGGGAAATGCAAAAGAAAGCTCATTGTGTTAAATTAGAAAAAAGGGTGGGATTAAATACGTTTTCTTCTTCCCACGCAAATGTTTTTTGTTGTTGTTGTTATTCTGTTATTGTCACGTGGGAACAGGAGGGATGACCCAAAATGCAGGACTACTGCTTAAGTTCTTTAATAATAAACAAAGAACTGACGAAAATCCAAAATCCAAACTGGCAAGACATGACTACTACTGACGTGACGGGACGGGACGGGACCGGACATTGACAATGGACCAACAAAGGGCAGAGGAGAACACGGGGTATAAATGCAGACAGACACAGGTGTAGCACATCAGGGTGGGGAAAACAATCAACAGACAGGAAGTCAAACTAAAAGTAACAAGCTGACCAGAAATGTCAAAATAAAACACTGAGGGCACACCAAAAGAATAAGGCCGTTTCCCAATTCACCGACGGCACGCTTGTTAGCGTCCTTGGAACGGGATATGCGTCATATCCGGCGCGACAAGGGCCGTTCCATTCGTTTTTTTCCCCCTGCACCGTCAAGACGAGCTCTGAACGGCGCCGTCGTTTCCATGGAAATCGGGGCGTGGACCAAGTGTGCAAACATGCACGCTCCGCACACTTAAAAGCCCCAGCATGCACAGCGCGGGACTACAAAGACCGACTCGCCAGCGACATCCACAAGTGAGAGTTGCGACGTCACTATAAAATATACGTACTGGTTCACCTCACCTACAACTATGCTACATGAAACTCTTCATAAACTACACTAAACATGTGTGACGGTCGCCGTAACGGCATAGTTCACGGCACCTGTATTACCGTTCACATGCTTTTCCCCTCACACTTCTATATTTCCTTTGCTGTTGTAATGCTGGGTATTCTACAGTGTCGCCATGACCAGCGTTTACTCTAAGCTGCGCACTGTTCGCACATTCTCAGCGCACAAGAAAACTTGTGCAGCGCCCTGTAAACCAGGGACGAAAGAGCTTTTTATTCAGCCGCGGGGTCATTTTTTTATATCTGCAAAGTGCGAGCCGCGCGGGGGGGGGTTCATTTCGGATGTGGAGTTAGTGTGTTTGCTCAGACACATTAAAAATTAGGGGGAACATTGGCCATGTCCCAATTCCAAGTATTACTAGTCGCAATAGTATAATATTTTTGTCGTTAGGGAACAAGGAGCAGACCACCTGGCTCATTGAGCTGAGGCGGGACCTGTTCAATTTCGCAGGCGGCCATGTGAGAAACGTAGTGCACTAAGGACAGAGCGAGTATGCGCCGTCTCGACGACAGACCGACGGCACACTCACAAGCGTGCCGTCGCTGAATTGGGAAACGGCCTATGATACACAAAATATGAAACAATAGCAGCAAAAAACATGAACCATGACAGTTATGATTCCACTTTTGTCATAAGTAAATGTAAAAGAATGTAAATCACAAAAATAAAATTCTGCTGCATTTTTCTCAGTACATGTTTGCCCTTTTGCAGATGCTATTTAGCAATAGCAAGTTAAAGTTAAAGGCAATCAATCTGGCTGACGAAGAAGGAAGTGAGTCGATGAGTCAATGGTGAGACGTTGGCGACGGCTCCGTGATGAACTGACTCAATGCAAAAAAGACGACAAAAGCTTTCAGAGGCAATGCAAGCAGATGGCCTGAACTTGAAAACGTTCTCGAAGACATGAATACCTTAGCTTATAGACAGGTGCAGCCTATATATGTACAAAAATAAAATTCTTTGAAAATTTTGTTGATGGGGCTTATATTCAGGTGCGCTCAATAGGCCAGAAATTACGGTAGTATCTGATTTTTGACTGTTGACAGCCCTACTGCTGTACTGTGCATCTAATTAGAAACCATTTTATAGTCTGATATCAAATAAGTGTGTGTTAGCATGCTACTTGTCAGTTTTTCATGGAAAACCTCCACTCTGGTGAACAGCACTTATAAACTCATCACGGTGAATAATTAGGATGCTCGGAATGCATAAGGAAAATGAGGAACAAATTTGGACAACTTCGCCACAGCGAATATTGACCAAATTAGCTGGGAAATGCAAAAGAAAGATCATTATTAGAAGAGGGGGTGGGATTAAATAAGTTTTCTTATTCCCATTCAAATATTTTTTTGTTGTTGTTATTATTCTGTTAAGATTGCACTTTTGCCATATGTACACGTAAAATAATGTAAATTGCTTACTTGCCTAAAATAAATAAATAGATAAATAAAAATTTCTACTGCGTTTTTCTCAGTACACTTTTGCCCTTTTGCAGATGCAATTTAGCAATAACAGTTTCAAATCCAGTCCTCCTCTCTCTGTTTACCTGCAGTCTCAGGAAAAGCTCTTAAAGTTTGTACAAAAACACAAACAAACCCGACTTCTTCCTCCGCCGTAACCTCCCATTACTGCCCCCGAGACCTCCACTGCCGCAAATAACACGCCACATCACAGTTTCACAAAGAAAAAAAAACTGAATAATACGGGAGAGGAAGAAAGCCTGTGAAAGGGGAAAAAAAAGGGAAATTGAAAGAAAACATGAACCCTGTCTAGGCTAATTGGGTTGTTTTGGTTTGCGGTGGCACAGTGTGGCTAAAGAGCAATCACCCTGAAATGGAAAGGTTACCGTTTCAATCTCAGCTCCAATCATAGACTGTATAAAGAGGTGGGCTAATCGCCTGTAGCGTTCAGCTAGCAGTTATAGGAGCAAATTTGGAGCTGAGACTTAGGCTGTGTCTGTGACTCTGTCTTACCCCTTCCCCTTTATCTACATCTTTGTCTTTGTGACGCAGGGTCTATTTTACTGTAATTACGATGGCGTAGTCAGAAGGATGTTTTGATTATTTAATTAAGGAAGTTCCCAAAAGACAGTTTGACGAGTGCTATATACACAAGACAGTGAAATAAAAAAAAAAAGATATTTACAATATATACACACACAACCGCAGAGATCTGCTCCATAAATCATAAGCTCTGCTGTTACCTTCTCTGTACAGCTCCAAGTCCAGACTGACTGAGGTAGGGAGAGTGGCCCCCTTTTATCCACCAAGGCTCCTCCCCCCAGCCAATTAATACAAAAATACTAGGTTTTCCCCATTAAAACCCATTTAACAATAATAACAAAAATATAGAAAATACATTGAAATACAGTGTGCAACATGGCCATGTCCCTGCACCTGTATCAGCACCAGTAATAGTAACATTGATAAATTTCTTATATTTCTCATGATGTCACTGTGACGTAAGATGCCATTATCCCGCGCATGACGAAATAAAACGGAAGTACGATCGGCGCTCGGTTTGACAGTGAGCGTTGTGAATGGGAGATGGATACTTGTTTGGAGTTTAGTGTAAAACAAAGTTATGGACGTGAAGGATTCAACAGCGGACTTGTGTGCACCCAAGACTACTGCGGTGGTGAACGGACCGAAAATATATAGCAGCAAACAGCGTGGACAGATGGAAAGTGGGACACGGAGCGCAAAACAGCGAAATGAATGAAACCGGGTGAGCGGCGAGCGCGGGCTGTCTGGAGGTACTTAAGTGAGCGCGGTCTTTGACGGAGCTACTCCGTCACACCATTCTCCTCCTCCCCAAGGCTGACAAAGCCTTGGCAATCTGGAAAGATAGTCTGCGACCAAGTTGGACTTTCCAGATCGATGTCGGACCATAAACTTGAAGGGCTGCAGTGACAGGTACCAACGGGTCAATCGGCTGTTGTGATCCCTCATTGAATTAATCCAGGTGAGAGCTCGATGGTCCGTCTCCAGATCAAACTCTCTCCCAAGCAGGTAGTACTTGAGACTCTCCAGAGCCCACTTAATGGCCAGCCCTTCTTTTTCGACTACCGAATATCTGGACTCTCTGGGCAGAAGTTTGCGGCTCAGGTACAAGATGGGTTGCTCGGCTCCGGACTCGCCCTGGGCAAGGACTGCTCCCAAACCCACCTCAGAGGCATCGACCTGTACAAGGAAGCGGCGGCTGAAATCAGGACTGCGTAGCACTGGGGATGAGCAGAGAACAGTTTTTAGGGTGTTGAAGGCCTTTTCACATTCTTCAGTCCATGTCACTGGGTTTTTCTGTTGTTTTGTGGTTAGGGCTGTGAGTGGTGCTGCAACAGTGGCAAACTGGGGAACAAATCTCCGATACCATCCAGCCAGGCCCAGGAAGGATCGCACCTCCTTCTTGGTTTGCGGACGAGGGCACTTCTGGATAGCTTCCACCTTATCCATCTGCGGTCGCACCTCTCCTCTCCCTAGCTGGTAGCCCAGATACCGGGTTTCGTGGTGGGCCCACTCACACTTGGCCACATTCAATGTGAGCCCAGCGGCTTGAATCTTCCCAGGACTGCTTTTAGGTGCTGGACGTGCTGCTCCCAAGTCTCACTAAAGATCACCACATCATCCAGGTAAGCGGCACTGAACTCCTCACAGTCCTGTAGCACCCTGTCCATGAGTCGCTGGAAGGTTGCTGGGGCACCATGCAAGCCAAAAGGCATAACAGTAAATTGGAATAGTCCTGCTGGTGTTCTGAAGGCCGTGTAGGGTCGGCTGGATGCTTCCAGGGGTACCTGCCAGTAGCCTTTGCACAGGTCCAGTGTGGTGATGTATGCAGCAGATCCAATTCGATCCAGGAGGTCATCAATCCTTGGCATAGGGTAAGCGTCAAACTCTGAGATGGAGTTGAGTTTACGGAAATCTATGCAAATGCGCAAGGACCCATCCTTTTTAAACACGATGACAACTGGACTGCACCATTCTGATGTTGAGGGCTCAATAACTCCAAGCTCCAGCATCGACTCGATCTCTTGACGCAACTGTGCCACTAACTGCTGAGGGACACGGTAGGGACGTTGACGAATGGGCCTCTGGTCCTTCAGCCGAATCACATGTTCCATCAGAGTAGTCTTGCCGGGTTTTGCAGCAAACAACACAGGCATGTCTCTGAAAATCTTTAGAAGATCGGCAGCTTGGTCTGCAGAAAGGTGCGCTGTGCGAGGTTCGGAGGCTTGGCGGACTATGGGAACACCGGGATCCTCCTCCTCTTCTACGTCCACCTGTCTCACCAGCAGTGCTGCCTCACGAGCCACAGTGGATGGTTCCTTCCATGCCTTCAACAGATTTATATGATAGATTTGCCGGGATTTCTTTTTGTCAGGGTGATGTATTTCATATGTGACCGGACCCATCTTCCTTGTGACCGTGTACGGGCCTTGCCACTTTGCTAACAACTTGCTGTTGGAGGAAGGGAGCAAAAGAAGAACTTGGCCTGGCTGGAAGTCTCTATGTCTGGCCTGTTGGTCATACCAGGTTTTCTGCTTCTTCTGGGCCTCCCTCAGGTTCTCTTCAGCCTCATCCTGGTACCTGGACAGACGGTCCCTCATCTGGAGCACATACTGGACAATCCCCTGCTCACTGGACCTGGCTTCTGTGGCGGTCCATGCTTTACCCAACAGGTCCAAGGGTCCTTGAACGTCCCACCCGTATAGGAGCTCGAAGGGTGAAAATCCAGTTGAGGCCTGGGGTACCTCCCGGTAGGCAAAAAGGACGAATGGCAACCATCTGTCCCAGTCCTTTCCAGTGTCACTCACAAACTTCTGAAGCATCCTCTTCAGAGTCTGGTTGAACCTTTCAACAAGGCCATCAGTTTGGGGATGATATGGTGTGGTTCGCAGGGCTGTGATCCCTAGCTGCTTGTGAAACAACTGCAAAAGACGAGATGTGAAATTAGTCCCTTGATCGGTCAGGATTTCGTCCGGGATCCCAACTCTGGAGAACAACTGAACCAATGCACGGAGGACAGCTGGGGCAGTGATTGTGCGGAGTGGAAAGGCTTCGGGGTATCTGGTGGCATAGTCACAAATTACAAGAATATACTGGTGACCTCGGGCACTTTTGACTAATGGGCCAACAATGTCCATGGCTATCCTACGGAAGGGTGTGGAGATGATTGGTAGTGGTTGGAGAAGGGCTCGCTCAGACTTTCGGGTTGGGGCGGTCTTTTGGCAAATAGGGCAGGTGGTGCAGTATGCCTGAATGTCCTGATACATGCCGGGCCAATAAAACCGAGCACTAATGCGCAAGTATGTCTTATGGCGGCCAAAATGCCCAGCCCATGGAAGTGTGTGTGCGACGCGCATGACCAACTGTCTACAAGGTGCAGGGACAACAAGGCGTTTCTGAGCATTGTCATAGACATACAATACCCCATCAACCTGACAGAACTGTTCTTTTCCGTTACCTTAGCATTACAATTAGCATTGGCATTGAGTTTATCAAAACAGGTTTTCAGGGTCGTATCCTGCCTTTGTAGTTCTGCAATATTCCCTGGCACCTTCCATAGTTCATCCACATCCAAATTCCGATCTTGACTATTTGGCATAAGCTGTTTTTCATAACGCCTCTGGCGTCTAGACTTTCTAGCCCCCTTTGTTCCCCCTTCACACAGACCATCGTCTAGGTCAGGCAAGGGTTCAACACCAGTTTTGGCCTGGGACCTAGTCACCACTGGACATGTAATATTACCCGACACATTAGTCACCTTTGAATCACACAAAACATTACATTCTTTCCCCTGTAAAAGATCCAGCAGTACAGGTAAGTCAGTTCCAAGGACAAGTTCAACAGGTAAGTTCTTTACCGCCGCTACAGTCATTAAATATGGTTGGTCATCTATCATCACCGTTACTTCCGCTTTCGGGTATGCACGGCTATCACCGTGGACACACACAATGTCAGTTTTTAGCCCATAATCCACCAAGTTCAAAGGCACATAGCTCTCCTTCACTAAAGAAGTGAAACTGCCACTATCCAACAGTGCCGTCACCGGCTGGCCATTTAAAGTCACTGTTTTTAAAGTACGCTCCTTCAGGCCATGACTGCCAAACAGTTCCCCCTCCTCACGGGGCGCATAGCAGGCACCAGTGAGTTTGTCTTTGCGTACTGGACACACAGACGCTTTGTGACCCTGCTGCTGACAGTAATAGCATATGAATGGCTTACCGGTTGCTGGTTGGGTGGTGGCGGAGCTAGGAGTACCTCGATAATCATGGCTACCTTCTCTGGTCTGCTGAGGTGGTGGTGGATGTCGCGATGACCTTGGTGTTGAGGTGGTGAAGCGTGGAGGTCCCCCTCGACGAGCATTCTGGTGCTGCAATGCCAACTTTGCTGCAGTCAGGCCGTCCTCAGGTTCATGCTCCCGGACCCAGGTGCGGACATCAGCTGGCAGAACACGAAGAAGTTGCTCCAAGATGATTAGTTCTCCAATTTGCTCTTTGGTGAGTTGCTCCGGACGAACCCACCTCCGGTACAGGCTTTTGAGGCGATGGTATGTTTCAGTGGGGGTCTCTCCTAATGGGACAGTGGGACAACGGAACTGTTGCCTGTAGGTTTCCGGGGAAATGTCGAATTTTTCCAATAAAGCTGCTTTTAAATCCCTATAGCAGTGGGCTTCATCCTCGTCCATGGCCGTGTAGGCTTCCAACGCTTTCCCTGACAGGAGTGGCACAAGGCGGCACGCCCACTCAGTTTCTGGCCATTTCCACGTCTTTGCGATCCTCTCAAACCGCAACAAGTAATTTTCAATATCCTCCCCACTCTGGTATGGAGGAATCTTCGGCTCCACACTGTAAGATCTCCACTCCAGTGAACGCGCTAAATCCAGTCCACTAGGGTCTTCTGGAGGTCGGTGCAACGTCGTCGACTCCTCCTGAGGTCGCCTAGAAGGTGCAGGGGTTGGCAGCGCAAACCGTGGGCTGGGGCTGCCCTGGCTGTAGATCTCCTGATCCCCAGACCTGGCAGGAGAAGGTGAGCGCAGCGTTACACGGAGGTTGCGCATCTCCTTGAGCAATCCCTCCTCTCTCTTCTGCTGGCCCGCCATAAAGTCTCTCATCAGGCCCAAGAGTTCCCCCATAGGTTGCACCGCAGCGCCTTCTTCATGGAGTGACTCTCCTGCTCCATCCTCAGCCGCATACTCCTCTTCAAACTTCCTCTGGGAACGGAGACCTTTCCTCTTTCTTCGACTAGCCATCCCACTTCTGACACCATATGTGACGCAGGGTCTATTTTACTGTAATTACGATGGCGTAGTCAGAAGGATGTTTTGATTATTTAATTAAGGAAGTTCCCAAAAGACAGTTTGACGAGTGCTATATACACAAGACAGTGAAATAAAAAAAAAAAAGATATTTACAATATATACACACACAACCGCAGAGATCTGCTCCATAAATCATAAGCTCTGCTGTTACCTTCTCTGTACAGCTCCAAGTCCAGACTGACTGAGGTAGGGAGAGTGGCCCCCTTTTATCCACCAAGGCTCCTCCCCCCAGCCAATTAATACAAAAATACTAGGTTTTCCCCATTAAAACCCATTTAACAATAATAACAAAAATATAGAAAATACATTGAAATACAGTGTGCAACATGGCCATGTCCCTGCACCTGTATCAGCACCAGTAATAGTAACATTGATAAATTTCTTATATTTCTCATGATGTCACTGTGACGTAAGATGCCATTATCCCGCGCATGACGAAATAAAACGGAAGTACGATCGGCGCTCGGTTTGACAGTGAGCGTTGTGAATGGGAGATGGATACTTGTTTGGAGTTTAGTGTAAAACAAAGTTATGGACGTGAAGGATTCAACAGCGGACTTGTGTGCACCCAAGACTACTGCGGTGGTGAACGGACCGAAAATATATAGCAGCAAACAGCGTGGACAGATGGAAAGTGGGACACGGAGCGCAAAACAGCGAAATGAATGAAACCGGGTGAGCGGCGAGCGCGGGCTGTCTGGAGGTACTTAAGTGAGCGCGGTCTTTGACGGAGCTACTCCGTCACAGTCTTGCTCGTCGATAACGAGCTGAGAGGGCTCGGGGTACGAATGTTCCCCTAAGAAATGGGACACCACTCGATTACCGTTTGCGTCATCATCCCTTGCCTCTACCTGGCTGCTACGTCTACAGAGGCGACAACAACTGACGCAAACAAACGTGCCAGAAGCACCCCCATGCAAACTTCCTATTTGAAACACGGCGGCTAGCAGGTCTATTATATATACAGTCTCTAACTAGCTCATACTATTGGGCTACGTTCAGACTGCAGGGCTTAAAGCTCAATTCAAATTTTTTTGTGAAATCCGATTTTTTTGCGAGGTCGTTCACATTTCCAATTCAATGCGACTTGTATGTGATCTCAAGTGTGAACTTTAAAGGGACAGTGTGTAAGATTTTTACCTGTTAATTACTGAAATTGAAGATACCCATTCAAAAATACATTGTTTTCCAAGCCTTTTCACTTCCATCATGAAATCAAAGTATTCTGTTGGACTTAGATATAGTCACATAAAAGGGGGATCTTCCCCATGCAGAGGCAGCCATTTTGAATACGAGAGCCGCAGAAGGACATTTGAGCTCCGCCTTCGGCAAGGCTCGTGGTTTTGGGTAAACAACACAAGCATGCTGCCGGATCAGACTCGCAATGGATCTAACACGTGTTTTGGACTAAATTGTTTTACTGGATTTTATTCGCTGGATCCTTACGGACAAATTGAGAGCAAGTCTATGGTGAAATACAGAGTTTGACCTGTGGAAAGCATTCTAAGGTAAGCTAACCTCGTTTTGTGTTTTTCCGTATAAAAGCCCCATGTGCTCGGGGAGTGATTGTTTTGCAGGGAAATGAATTGCACAGTCAAAAAGAGGAGACTGTAAGGTTTCATTTGATGTGTAGAGTGTCATGGTACATGATCGGGAATGTGTGTTTTCATGAGAAAAGAAAAAAAAAACAAAAAAAAAACGGGACCGCGTTTTATTTATACAGTAGCGGGTGACCCTCGAGGTCTGCCGTAGCTAAAACAGAAAGTGCAATAGCACCATCCACCTATGCGCCACGAATCCTACACACTGGGGCTTTAAACGCCCCAAAAGTGTCCCGCATGTGCATTGGAGGACACGATGACATCACGCACAGCAAGCCTGCTGAGTGTTTATGGAAGTCGCCTAAACATGGACACTAGCATTGAGCACCTGGAGATTTTGTTCGTACCAGAGCCAGAACATGTACAACTTATTTGTTTCAGGCAGGAGATTGAGAAGGTGAAGGACAAGGTTTTTGGGTTCCTCTTCAGTAACGCAGCTATCCAGCAATTCTATCGGCTCAACGCTGGGCTTGTTTCCTAAAATATGATCCAGTTCTGTTCAGTTTCCGCCTACTTCAGTGCAGAATAGTGACTTTTGTTGCTTGTTGATGACGTGTAGGTCGGATGAAAGCGACCTGGCCGTTCAGACTGAAGTCGCATGCCAAAAGATCGGATATGTATCGGTTTTAGGACCACATATCCAAATGGCCTGGGTCGCATTTGAAAAAATCGGATCTGTGTCGTTCAGACTGTCATTAAAAGATCAGATACAGGTCACATAGAGGCAAAAAAAATCAGATTTGGGTCACTTCAGGCTGCAGTCTGAACGTAGCCTTGTTGTGTTCTTGAGCAAGACATTTCAGACACATTGCTTAACAGTGCGTGAACTCACTCATTTCTTAGTTTTGGTTTTCAGTGGCGACGCAGTTGCAAAAGCATTGACCCCCAAACACAAAGGTTAGCAGTTTGATCCTTTGACCTTTTATTCATTAAGTGCACACTGTTGTTGTGCCCTTGAGCAAGACATTTCACACACATTGTTTACAGTGTGTGTGAATGTGGTATGTAAGGAAGTAAAAAATTGAAAATCATGTTGTGAAAAGCATGAGATTCTTGTATTCACTGTGTAACTTTTTGGTTGGGGGTCCGTCACCTGCTTGTATGTGTGTGGATATGTGACTGCTCTGCCTGGAATGTTCCACAGTATGACATTAAACAGCTCTACTGTACCTTACTCAGTTACAGGTGGTTTTATAGCTCAAATCGCTCAATCCCTAGAAAAACAAGCATTCTGACTGTGAGCGGGGTCACCTCTCCTGAGACATTGCATAATATAAGAACTTATTTACATTATTTATGGCAATATTTGTCAGAAAACTCTCAGTTCCGTTCTTTCCACAAAATCCTGTGACCTTACAAGATCCACTGACCCACTAGCATCTATAAAGCTCTACACAAACACACCAAAGAGGCCAGTTCCCGTCTCTGCTCCACATTCACGCTCGTTTTATAATCTCTGGCCTGTAGTGTACAGAGCCCCAGTGACTCAGGCGCGATGTGGTGTGGCGTGAAGTCCTAATGAGACAAAAATCCAAAAATAACAGCCAACGCAAAGAGAGGTTTCCCAGACAACAGCTCGAGACCAGAGAGAGGGGCCGAGAGGGGCCGAGCTGGGCCGATTTTGGTTCAGAATAAGACTTGTTTTTTTTGGTTGTGTATTTTGCTTGAATACTGTTTTGGTACTTACTTCAGGACAGATGGAACCAGCATATGCACTGTGGCGTAAACAACATCGGGTCTCAGAAATAATGTTGATTCACAATTTAAAAAAAGAAGAAAAATACAAAAATTTTGCCAACTTTTTTGTTAGTTGAGCTTCTTTTGAACAACATGGGGTAACTTTATATAAGACAGTACACGCCGTCATAGACATAAAAGTGGTTTTCGTTAGATAAATGATGCATTTTATCCTTATTTGGTAGATTTTAAACTCAGATGCCCTCCCTGCTTCAACCATAAGAAGTGTCAAAGTTGCAATGTAGGTTGAATGCTTTGCTCATATACAAAGGGTCTGCATCTGATTTTGAACCACAAGCCAAGGATGTATTTTAGTTTGAACTTTAAAGGGACAGTGTGTAAGATTTTTACCCGTTAATTACTGAAATTGAAGATACCCATTCAAAAATACATTGTTTTCCAAGCCTTTTCACTTCCAGCATGAAATCAAAGTATTCTTTTGGACTTAGATACAGTATAGTCACATAAAAGGGGGATCTTCCCCATGCAGAGGCAGCCATTTTGAATACGAGAGCCGCAGAAGGACATTTGGGCTCCGCCTTCGGCAAGGCTCGTGGTTTTGGGTAAACAACACAAGCATGCTGCAGGATCAGACGTCATAATGGATCTAACACGTGTTTTGGACTAAATTGTTTTACTGGATTTTATTCGCTGGATCCTTACGGACAAATTGAGAGCAAGTATATGGTGAAATACAGAGTTTGACCTGTGCAAAGCATTCTAAGGTAAGTTAACCTTGTTTTGTGCTTTTCCGTATTAAAGCCCCATGTGCTCGGGGAGTGATTGTTGTGCAGGGAAATGAATTGCATAGTCAAAAAGAGAAGACTGTAAGGTTTCATTTGATGTGTAGAGTGTCATGGTACATGATCGGGAATGTGTGTTGTCATGAGAGAAAAAAAAAACAAAAACGGGACCGCGTTTTATTTATACAGTAGCGGCGCGCGGCTCGTGCGCGGGTACGAGAGCTGTCCGCGTTACGGCGCGCCCGGGTGACCCTCAAGGTCTGCCGTAGCTAAAACAGAAAGTGCAATAGCACCATCCACCTATGCGCCACGAATCCTACACACTGGGGCTTTAAGCCCCGCTCTTTTATTCCTGTCACAAGTGCATCATAACACAGAACTGTCTGGAAGTTGTTTTTTACTTTTGATAATGCACCTTCGGGAATCAACAGGGATTCTTTCTGCATTCTCATCAATCTCCACCCACTTTTTTTGGGTATTTTTTGTTTTGTTTTGTTTTTTTTCCTCCACTCTTGATAATGCACCAGGGGAACAGGGAATCAGCTGTCTGGGATTGTCGGATTTCGCGTGATTCCTGGCAAACAATATGCCTGATTGGAGAAAAACTGGTGTCTCTGGCAGTCGTGCTTATATTATTTATTTCCCAACAAAATGCTTTACATATCTTTGAGTTTGTTATTAATTCAATAACTGAGCTAAATATCTGCATTTACAATACGTACACTGTATAATTTAAAGGGAATTTATCTTAACGCAACACTGTGTAACTTTATGTTACAGGTCACCTGCATAATTTTGTGGAAATAGAAATTTAATCCATAGTTTAGGACATTTTCATGGATAAAGATTATTTTAATGCCATATAAAAAAGGAATATTACTGTATAGCCAAAGGTCAGGTTTTTTTTCTACATTTTTCAGTAGCATAAAAACACACAAAAAATCTTTACTTTTACTTTAATACTCATTTTAAATTTGCATTGCACAATGTTTCTGGTGAAGGATCTGCCACCTGTTTGTTTCCATGGAGATGATATTGCTTGGCAGAATGTTCCATGGTATAACATTAAACATATCAGTCTAGCATTTATTCATTATGTGTTTCTATTGCTCAAAAATACAATAATTCCTGCTGTAAACAGGCGACTCTCCACAGATCTGACCTGTAATGTAGCGTAGTGTTGTAACCTGCTTGTCTCTTTTGTGCTAGATACAGTAGGTTAAGGCTGCATCCCCTTCTCCTTTATCTACGTCTTTATATTGCCCCTCCATAACGAGCTGAGAGGGCTCGGGGTATGAAAGTTCCCCTAAGAAATCGGACGCCACTCGATTACCGTTTGCGTCATCATCCCTTGCCTCTACCTGGCTGCTACGTCTACAGAGGCGACGACAACTGACGCAAACAAACGTAAACAAATTATCGGGTACCTCAGCTCGACAAAAAAAAAAAGCTTGTTTATGCATGAAAGTTTGATGAAAACGATAACGTCGGCTAAACAGACATCACTACAGTTTAAACCGCAACAACAGTTCACTAAAAGTAACGTAGAACATAAGCGTCATAATTGTAAACTGTGCTAAACTCCTTGGCTGGTCGATGTGACGCTGCCATCCTGATCCCAAAACCTGCCTGAGCTCGTTCCAAGTCTGGTCGAGAGCTTACTTCGTTTCAAGGGGTATGTAGCCCTCGGTCGTGGCCCTAGCTCTTGATCAAAATTAGAATCGGGACACCCCTTGCCCTCACATGAACGCCAGCGAAATGGGATGCAGCCTAAATCTGTACTGCGGAACATTGTCGACAAAGCAATAACGCTTCCATGGAGAGAAGCAGGTGGCAGATCCTCCATTAGAACTCAAGTACAGGCCCTTTAATCAATCAATCAATCAACCAATACATGTGTAATTTAGTTCACTTCTCACATTTTCTGATACTTAGTCAAACACAACACAGAGACGGGCCTTCAGCGGTCTATGGCACTCAAGCGGAGACATTCCTAACAGCTCAGAGATAATTCAATAATAGTGACATGAGGTTTGGCTGTTTCTCCTGCAGGAAGAGACTTATTACTGCGAAATGACAAGCCACACTCCAACACTTTACGATTTTTCTGACGTTTTCTACCATCTTTCATCTCAAAATGTCAGTACAATAATTAAATTTAAATGCTTATGTGAAGAATGTACCGCAAAGCCTGTAATTCAAAGTGGGCATAGATAACGAATGAATCAAACTGAGGTAATTAATGTGGTCTCTTTTTTTTTTTTTTTTTTTTGTGGGAAATTCCTATTATAATTTACTGTGTTGGAAAAATAGGGAGGGAATCCTGGTAATTGTCCATAAGTCATGTCACAGTACAAAGTAGGTTAATGCAGTTTTAATGTAAAGCAGGAAGGACATTGATTATTCATTAGTTATTACACAGTATAATGCATGTTTTATGTTTAGTAAATGTGTGCACAAGACTATACTGTGGAAAACTTAAGTGAGGGCAAAACGGGTTAACTGGGAATGATATAAAATGCAATACAAATTATATACGGAAAATGTGTGTGTGTGTGTGTGTGTGTGTGTGTGTGTGCGTCATAAAGCTGGGCAATATGGGAAAAAAGATTGTATTGATCACAATTTTCAATGTGATTTTAAACAAAAAATCAATTCAAATATGGATATTAGTGGTCAAGGTTCATAAACAGACTCCAGTGTCATGTATTCTCATATATCACCACTATATGTTAGGTATGTGAATATATGTTAGGTAAAAAATAATAATAATAATAATTAAAAAAAATAAATAAATAAAAAAATAAAAAAATATATAAATAATAAAAAAAAAAAAATAATAATAATAATAAAACGGAATAAAATAAAATAAAATGAAATAAAATAAAATAAAATAATGAGTTTACGAGTTTCAGTGGTGAGAGCTACAGATTTTGTGGCTTACTGGAAAGAGACATAATATACCCCTGAACTCAAATATACTGTACTTGTGTTAAATTCCCACTGTAGCTTTCCTCATTGCGACGTAAGACTGTAATGCCTTGGTTGAGGTTTTAGTATCTTTTCGCACATCTCGTCTGTCTTAAAACCCGCTAGACTCTTGTGCCACAGCAGAGAGACACAGTTATGCATATTCATGGTGAGACAGTGAGAAAAATGGCTCTTTTATCTCTCAGAGCGGCTGCCTACACAAAACTCTGTACAGTCCTATTCTCCAGGCTGCATTCCTTTGAGAGCTGCAGTTTACAGGCTTTTTGTGCTGCAAGTGTCACCCCAACAATGCAAACTGCCAAGTCCTAATAATACAAATATCATTATGAAATTGAGACCAATACAATGTGTCGGCATGCTGTGAAGAATCGGAGTAGGAGTCTGCAATCAATTTATCTGAATTATGCTGACTTTTTGTGGCTTTTTGAAGTCTTTGCTTAAAAAGTTGCAAAAACTTTACAAAAACGCAAAAAATACAAATGTTCCCTCAACCCTCCTTGATACATTTTCATTGTTTAATATATGTAGAAGTTGGTAACGCAAAGTAAAACATTTTTCAAAACTTCTATTGATGCAAATGAACTATGTCAATATACTTACTTTCTGTTTTTATTTTAACAGTTATTATGTATTTAGGCTTTTCTATTGCATTGCGAACTTCTTGGTTACTTTGTTTTACACCAAAATATTGCTTTTCATATTTTTGTTTCTAAAATCACACTGAAATCACACTGAAATATTGACTATAAACCAACTTATTGCTATTAGAGAAGTTCATAGCTAACCTAGCCTGGGAATTCCCAGGCCGCTTCCGTTCGTTTCGAACTGGAAGGCGGCCTGGAAACTCGTCCAAGCGAGAGTCCCAGATTTAGGGCCCCAATCAGAGAGCGGGGGAGGTGTGGCAAGACGGTGACGTGTACTACATGACAAACGGAAGCTTGTAGTTTGAACTGACAACTGACATGTTTGGCTATGGACTTACGTATACGCTCAATGATAGACATTCATAACGCCCAATAAACGGCCGTTGGCAATCGCTAACCACACCTCCGCTACGGGATTTTTCGAAGCGAGTTTCCAGACCCATATCTCACTTGTGATATGGTCAGGTGTTAACCAGACTATAGCTAACCTGCAAGCCACTCTCTCCGTAACTTTGTATTAAACCACTCTACATGATCCTGGTGGATTTATTGTGCTATTTTGTCCATAAATTCCTAATCCTAGGTATTCCACTCCAGATTTACCAACCTCGATGAGCTTCATTTGACTGAAGCCGAACGCTGTGGGTGACGTCACGCTCCCTTACTGCACTTCTTTACACAATCTGTGGGATACTTATACTATACTATATTATGTGCAATCTGTTAAATACTCTACTTACACCTTATTTAATCCTACCTGTACCTTTGTGTTTTATTATATTTTATTACATTTTTTTTTATTATATTGTTTACCTTTTCCCCTGCACTTTTTGCAACACTTTTTTTTTAAACCATGTGCTATTATTGCATGCTATTAGTACTTCTTGACTATCTTAGCGAGTCAACGGGGTGTTCTGATCCTAAGCATTTCATTGCATTGTTGACCTTGTGTCGATCCTGCATATGACAAATAAACAATCTTGAATCTTGAATCTTGATCAAAACTCGAGCATTTACCTTTTCTCTTCAACTCTTGGCCTACTTCATGTAAATTCTTCAACAGTTGCTACCTCCATTATTACTGAAGAATAATGTTATTGTAAATAGGGCACGCGGTAATAGTGCTATAATAAATATCCACAAGGAAGTCCCATATGTGTTCAACCATTTATATCCTGACAGCCTGGGTCCATTATCCCATTGTATCTATCCAAACATTCCACTCTATCAGCATTTTAACAATAGAGGGATGACAATGCAGGCCTATACTGTGACGCAGTCCTGCGAGATACATAATAATAAAATTGAAAACTCAATTTAAAAATAGTCACAAGTAGCAAATTATAATTATTTACCTAATATAATTTCCTTTGCAAACAATACATTATCTGATGCTATCCCTATTGTTTTAGATCTCTGTAAACATGTTTGGAAATGGGAATCTTTGATTAGTTTAGCAGTTCATAGTCAATCAAAACAAACAGAAAAGGTCATATATTATGCAAAATTGACTCTTTTGAGCTTTAAACCATGTTATAATGTTGTTAACACCTCAAAAACATAGGTACCTGGAGTTGTGTTTTGTTTCATTCACACATGTTTGAGTTAATCTTTATCTTTATTAGCTTTATCTTTATTATTAGTCTGTCTACATCTGCAAAACTCTTACTGCAAAACTTCTTACAGCAAAACACAGCCTAAATCTGCAGGGTTTGTATATTAAACATGTGTGAATGAAACAAAACAAACTCCAGGTCTGTTTTTGATGATGAAACAACATTATAACTGATCAGAAAATATGGGCTCTTTAAAATATGAACATTTTGAACAGAATCCTGCTATTAAAACATAAACTACAAATCAAATAATTTTCACTGAGTATTTATTGTTTAGAGTTTATTATCTTTTATATGTTTCCTCTTTGTTTTTATAATATATTGTGTTATGTGTGAGCTACTGTGTCCAAATAATTTCCCTTCTGGATTAATAAAGTTTGCCTAAATCTAAGTCAATGGCTGTCAGAAAAATCACAGTTTCATATTTTCCCCAAATAATTCAGCCTATTGTGATCTGATTTGAATCTGGGGAAATTGCCTTCAAAAGTCCTGCTCAGACATGAAAACAGTGTTGGTGGAGCTATTGTTTGTGCGAGTCCGTTGCTGTACTGAGTGTATTTGAGTGCAGTGGGTCCAGAGGGGAATGTGTGGCGCAAAGATGTGAGTGTTTTAAAGGAAGCCCACCAGAAATGAAAGAGGAAGAGACCATGATTCATCACATCTGAACAGGAAACACCTGCATTATGTCTGCCACTGTTTACAGGCGCTCAAACTATACCAAGGTCACACACAGGCAAAGTCAAGGTAAGACTTAAAGTACCCATATTTGTTATCATGTTGTATCTTTATCATAAACCAAAAATATACCTGGAGTTGTGTTTTGTTCCACCTTGTGAGGTTAAACTCTGTACACTTTCACTCGAATCATTTGCATAATTTCAGCCCTGGACTGAGAATCTCTACAGAACTAATAAAAGGAAGCTGTTAACTTAAAAACTACCACTTCATGACATCAAGGTGCAACAGAGCATTAGATTTTGAAGATGTAGGCATTATAACGTGGCTTAAAGGGATATGTCACTCCCAGGTCAAACTTGGGCATCTCCCCACAGTCCAGAGAATAAAATAAGTGATGGAAAGCGTTTTCCTGGTCACCCAGCCATTGTCCGAGTCTGTCAGCACTGACCGCCGCGGTATCTGCTGCTCCTCCGCGTTTGACTGGAGGCTAACGTCGCCAGAGAATTAATTTGCTCGATGCTTTTCCCAATTACTTTCTGTGTAGTGCGCATTCATATCAAGTGCAAATAAATGTGCAAATCAACACGGAGAGCTTGACTTGGTCATTTTGGGTGGGAACTATTTTTCAGTGCCGAAAAACAGAGCCGAAGCACACACCACGCTGCGTAACAGGGGAACTCCCAACGTGGTGAGTAACAGGGATTCCCCTGTCACCGAAATCTTTCTCTGGTGACGTTAGACTCCAGTCTAAGGCGGAGGAGCTGCAGCTGCGCGCGGTGGTCAGTGCTGACAGACTCGGACAATGGCTGGGTGACCAGGAAAACGCTTTCCACCACTTATTTTAGTCTCTGGACTGTGGGGAGATGCCCAAGTTTGACCTGGGGGTGGCATATCCCTTTAAGGCCCACAAGAATCAGTTTTGCGCAATAGAAGACCTTTAAACATCACAACTAAGATCACTTTAAACCACTTTGTACTGTTTGTATTGTTGATATTACATTTAGGAGCACTTCTGGATCACCACCTGATGACATCATGCAGTGGGGCCAAGTTTTTTAAGCTATCAAAGTTGTCATGACACTAAAATTTAAAATTCAATACTGATTTCGATACCACAATGATAAAAAAATAATAATAATAGCATTACCATAGATCTTACAGACTAATACTGATCAATACTAAAAATTTTCAGGAAAGGTGCAGTTTTTACCAGTTTATGACTTCCACAAATGAATACCTAATTTCAAGATTACTTTTTGATATTTTTTTCTTTTTCTTTTCTTTTACTGTTTTCTTTGACAGGGACAGTGTAATGAACATTCAGTAAACGCACCAGATGTAATTTTAATCCGTATTTTCAATAATTTTCCTAAACAAAAAGAAGAGTCTACATATGATGGATTATGCTAACAAGCAAAAAAAAAAAAAAGGAAGGCCTGGCTTATTTCTAACCATTTTTAAAGGTTCAAATGGACTTGAATGGACAGAATTGATTGTCGTCTGTATAGTGCACCCCTCTGAAATAGGGGGAGCCACTCTGTGAGCTTAGAGTAGAGCCACTGCTCCTCAACAAGCTGTTTCCTGATCCAAACAACTTTAACTTTGAACGCACTATGCTGTCAACACGTATTATATATTTTCTGGCTTCATATTATTGATTTATTGATTTATTTTGGGCAAGTAAGCAGTTTACATTCTTTTAAAAGTGCAATAACAGAAATAACAATAAAAAACAAAAAACAAAAAACCTTTGCCCAAAAGGGATTATTCAATAAGGATTGCACTTTTGTTTAGTAGAGATGGGAAATTCCAGGTCTGAAATTATGCAAATGATTCTAGTGAAGGTGTATGGAGTTTAAAAACACAGTGGAGCAATTCCTGTGTGTTTTCTGTTTTGGAGAAGAACGCAGCCTAAATATGCAGGGTTTGTGTTAAACGTGTGAATGAAACAAAACATTGCTGTGAATATATTTTCAGTCTGGTTTTCTGGTTTCATATTCAGTAAAGATTCACACTGTATTTATAAACCACAAACAAATCATTGTTGCCTTCATTGTTTTCTGGAGAAACGTGTTCATTAAACCAGATTTCATGAGCCTGAGAAAAACCATTAAGCTGGAAGTGGTACAACAATTACATTTTAACTATCTGCATTGGCCCTCGTTTTCTCCTAAACCACTAAAGCTCACACGTGGGATTTGAGGCTCTGTTGCTTCATTTGTAAACATTGCTTTTATCTGCACCACATATTACACGCCCTTTTACCCTTCACCTCTCATTCACATTGATAATGGAGCTTCCTCTGTGCAAAATGCATTAGAAACACAAAAACAAATCAGTTATGTTTAATAAAGCAAATAATGGCCAATAAACACCATCAAAATGCATTTTAGGTGTCTGCAGAATGTCCTGAAGCTATTTTCTGATCGATATTATAATGTTTCCTTGTCAAAAACATACCAGGAGTTGTGTTTCGTTTCATTCACACATGTTTAACGCACAAATATTTAGGCTAAGTACTTGTTTCTTTTTTAAACTCCATACACTTTCACTAGAATCATTTGGATTAATTGATTTCAGCAAAGGAATTGTCAATATCTATTGAACAAAAGGTAAAAGAAAACTATCGCTTCATGACATCACAAGATGGAACGGAGCATTTTGAGCTTTGGCGATGTAGCCAGTGTTGAGAGTTACTCAAACATGTGTGAACGAAACAAAAAACAACTCCAGATATGTTTTTGACAAGGTAACAACATTATAACATGGCTTAAAGTTCACAAGAGTAAATTTTGCATAATGCAGGACCTTTAAAATGATTACAATTGTGTTGGCAAATAACACTGGTGTACACATTTTTGGACTCTATCTGCTTCTGCTGCTAAATCTCATTTATATTGATAAGATGAACTGAAAATCAATTGATATATATATATTGATATATATTGATATATGTTAAAACTCTAGACATATTAAAATGAATGTATTGGAATGTGCAGACAGGCTTTCAGATAGAACTAGTTGCTTGTAGACCCACTGTACCTTCTGATAAACTACCGTTTTTGCCTTATTTTGCATAAATTTCTTATTTTGACCCAATACTATATCTTGGAAACTATAGCCAATCAACACTTCTGACTTACTTTTTCTTTATTGTCCCTGATGAGAAAGTTTTACAAGCACTTAAAGCATCCATTCGTCATCTGTGATAAATTTTATGTCCTATTGTTTTGGTCTGTTATATTTAGCGCTGCATTTTTGTCGTATCAAAGGGTTTACAGCACTGACTGTAGAGTAATGACCCCAGAATGTGTATAATGTTCCATAAAGATATATAAATACATACAAATATATGTTTAAACCAAAGTACCACCACAGATCTAAACCAGATCTAAATAGGGACTAAACCTTGACATTTCCTAATAGGGAGTTAGTAAAAGAAGGACAAAATGACACATAAAAAGGTATCAGTCTATCCAATAATGTCTGATAATGATAATGTCAACTGTTTATACTGTATGTACAGGTATAGGAAATTAGGGATCATAATTGAAATCACCACCAAAATGAACCTGTATAAAAGACCTAATGTTTTGTTTAAAGGTGCATTGTGGAACTTTTCTGGTAGAGGGTCCGCTATCTACTTGTCTCCATGGACATTGAGAGTTATTGTTTTCCCAGGAATGTTCCATGGTATGACATTAAACTCAAAACATTTATTCATTACCAGAGTTTCTATTGCTCAAAAATACAATCATTCTTTCTGTGAAAAGGGACGACTCTCCTATTTTTGTTTGTTTATTCCATTCATAAAATATAAAAAGACATCAACGGTGTGATAACAATACAAAAAAAGTGTATGAAAGTGAGCAGAAAGAAGAGTAATCTTATGTTATCTGCCCCTCTTCCCTTTTCCAGACAATAACACCGATAGTGACTATAAAACATTTCATGAATACAATCACAATAATTAATCAACTGTTTAAACTATACTGTGGAACATTCTGTAACAACATTTCCATGGAGACAAGCAGGTGCCAGACCCTCAACCAGAAATGTTATGCAGTACACTTTTATAGACTTGTATAGATTAGAAAAGTTTGCAGCAGGATTTGAGGGACAGAATAAGCTCACAATAGCTAGAAATACACAATAAAGGTATGAGGTATGAGAACTCTGTATACTAAAATAGGATATGAACCATACTTTAATTTTGTGAAAACTTACAGTTTGAAATAACACCACTTACAAGCCGTATCGAACTATCTCACCCCTCAAATGCGCACTTTCCCTCTTATATAAATAACACTGCAATAACCTCTAGCAGCCCCGTCGGTGAGTTATCTCTCCAGCTGACAGTATGGGGCCGGGGGAAGCCTGTTTTAAATGCCATCACTTCCCCTTTGCAGAACTGCCCTCCCCCACTGCTTCCTGTACATTCACAAGCTTAATGTCAACCTTCCCATAAGAGAAGTCCTGTCACACTGCAGCATTGCTCACAATAGGTCCCTGTCTACTTCTCTCTGGCTCCATTGTGAACTGTGTATTTATGTAGAACTGTCACAATAAAACAATAACAATAACAACAAAACAAATCAAAACAAATGCATTTACACAATAGCCTTAAAGGAAAAGTAACGTTATTTTACAATATGAGCCTTCTTTCGGTATAAAACAAGTCGTTTGACTCACCCAGAGCACGTTCGAGTCATTTGGAGCTGTTTGGTGAAAGTTATGTTGTAGCGTATCCGTTAGCATGAGTATTCGGGGCATTACTTTGCGGTCTCCAAATAACACAAACTTTAGCACTTTTCAAATCATAGAAGCCCGATGTCTTAATGTAAGATTTCGTTTGCAGCAAAAGTGGCCTGTAATCCGAGATTTAGCCATAGTTTCGAGTAGATGAGGACGCCAGTGCGCATGCGCGGACTGTGCTATCAGCTCCCGGGACCCAAACATGAAACGCAAAGCTGAAAACTATGGATAAATCTCGGATTACAGGCCACTTTTGCTTCAAACGAAATCTTACATTAAGACATCGGGCTTCTATGATTTGAAAAGTGCTAAAGTTTGTGTTATTTGGACACCGCAAAGTAATGCCCCGAATACTCATGCTAACGGATACGCTACAACATAACTTTCACCAAACAGCTCCAAATGACACGAACGTGATATGGGTGAGTCAAATGACTTGTTTTATTACCGAAAGAAGGCTCAGATTGTAAAATAACGTTACTTTTCCTTTAAAGATGCACTATGTAACTCTTTTGTTTGGGGGTCCATCTCCTGCTTGTTTCTGTGGAGATGTCATTGCTCTGCCTGAATGTTCCACAGTATGACATTAAACAGCTCTACCTTACATTTATTTAATTACAGGTGGTTTTATAGCTCAAAAATACCTAGAAAAACAGACATTCTGACTGTGAGCGGGGTTCCCTCTGCACAGATCTGACCTGTAACTTGGTCTGGTTTAGTCTCCATGAAAATAGTACTACTACCCCCACAATGGCAAAGGACAGCAACTTTATGAACAAACACAATGTGAATCTGCCCAGTCAAACTTGTTGTAGGTACGTAAGCATATAAACTCACTACAGGAACTGTATTTATGATGCTTTCAAAAAAAATCTATTTATGATTTATGTTTTTATCTTTATGCTTGTTGTATTTTTATTTTCGTTAAAATTTCGTTCTGCTTGCATAATGACAATAAAGAATCTTGAATCCTGAATATTATCGGCATAAGACATATAGAGGCAAAGACAGTTCAAAATAAATGTTATAAGTTCACATACTAAAACCAAATGTTTACAAAAATGAATTTGTATATTTTCACCGGGTAAAGCCTCATTTTAAGTGTAACAGATAAAAACTCGGGTGACAATAGGCACTTTGCCGATAACAGGCGTGCTACATTATAATAGTGGTGATGCTTTTATGTAGAAGCAAGAGATTTAGTCATAAGACAAAGGTGGTGTTATAAAGTCCATTTTCAGTCTGAACTCAGTTTGACAGAATATGCAGTTATTGCTTACAAAACAATAACATCTTCAACACAAACACAAATGTTAAAATGATCCAGCTGTATTATAATAACGTAAAGTAACTAGAACAGCTTTGAGAAAAATATAAGTTTCATATTATGAGACGTTTTGGGACTGTAAATTGTCTTATTACACCAATTTATAGACGAAAAAAAGGGATATCGGCTGAACTGATATCTATTCTACATATTATGGAGAAAAACAGGTATTCTGACTGTGAGCGGGTTTGCCTCTGCACAGATCTGACCTGTCTACATGACGATAGAAAGGTTTAATGCCATACTGTGAAATATTCCAGACAGAGCAATAACATCTCCATGGAGAAAAGTTATACAGTGCACCTTTACCCTACTGCATTTGAGCAAATTTTGTCTTGCCCCAGTACAGATATATTATAGAAGCAGCCCTTGAGGTCAAACTAAGTCCGCTGATCTCTGTCTGCATCTAATTATAAAACGTTTTATTGTTCAGTAATCAGGAAGTGTGGTAGCATGCAATCTGCGGTCTCTGATGTCTGAAAGTTGTGAAAAATGCTTATAAACTCATCACTGTGAATATTTAGGATGTTCTGAATGCAAAAAGTAAGTGAGGAAACCAGTTAAAATGAGCTAGTTCTGTTTTTAATGTTTTACAGTAAAAATCTGTTACAGAGCCTTTAAAAAAAACATTTGCTGCAGTAACTAAAAGCATAAATGACACTTTTGTAGTTAGTGTGTAGCTATAATGGATCACAGACGTTATTTATTCAACAAGAAACTAAAATGTAATGCAGAAAAATAACAAAAAGTTCCCCATTAGTACAAAGAAAAAGTCCCCATGGTAAACACTGAGCCCAAAATATGATTCTCACTGTACTGGTGTGTAAACTTGAATATTACAGATGAGTACAGTGACAGGAGGTGCACTCATTTCTCTGTCAGTGTGAAAGTAAAGTATCGTGGGTTGGACACTTTCTGTTTGACATATACTGTATGTTGCTAAATTTAAATTCTCACTTCATCCATCATTAAGAATAAAAAAACAAGCAACAAAAAAGGCATTTGCTGCAATTTTAGTAGGGACAATCAAATCAAAATGCTGATTATGCCAGTTTCTGTCTTTAAAAAAAAACAGGGATTCTGACTGTGAGCGGGGTCACCTCTCCACAGATCTGACCTGTAACTGGGTCTGGTTTAGTCTCCATGAAGATAGAACGGTTTAATGCCATACTGTGAAACATTCCAGACAAAACAATAACATCTTCAACATAAACACAAATGGCAAATGTTAAAATTATCCAGATGTTTTATAGTAATGTAAAGTAACTAGAACAGCTTTCATATTATGAGACGTTTTGGGCCTGTAAATTGTCTTATTACACCAATTTATAGACGAAAAAAGGATCGGCTGAACTGATATCTTGGAAGCCAATATCTGATCCAACAAAATGTTCAATACGCAGGTGCATCCGCAACAGAAACAGACACTACTTCATTTTGGACTCAGAGTGCACATTTTGAACACATTAAAGGTCCCATGACATGGTACTTCTTGATGCTTTTATATGGCTCCTTAATGGTTCCCTAATACTGTAAATGAATCCTTCTTCAAAATAAACACTCAGTGCATGAGAAACAGAGATAAGCTGAGAAAGAGTAATTTTTCTCTCTCTGAACACTCCATAATGGGCATTGTTGCTTGAATGCAAATGAGGAGAAAAGAGCTGGCCTATAGTAGAGGGTGGGGGCGTGGCCAAACTCTCCGCTGTCGGCTCTGAGCTCTCAGCTGATCCATTTCCTTGTTTTTGCACGGGGGGAGAGATTTGAAGCATTCCATTGAAAAATAAACACATTTCCACAGAAAATAAAATTAAACCACTGCTGTTCAAAGGTCCAGAGGCTCAGATAAAGGACTTCCGAGCCTAGAAACAATCGGACGTGCCTCCAGGCAAATAAAAAAACGCATTTCGCATTGCCTAGCGCATTCACAGTCCAAACTCTCTGGGCGATTTTTTGTAACGCAGAAAAGGATCGCAAATGCTCAGTTTAGACATTTCACAACTTTTAACCATGTTTGTATGTAGAGCTCTCTCAAACGCACAGTGGAGGATGAAGCACTCAGTGTTGTTACTTTTACTTAAATAAAAGTATAGATACAGGGGCAAAAAGTTAAGGAAAAGAAAAAGTATCACATAAAAAATCTGCTTAAGTAAGTATTAAAGTAACCAAATAATTTCTTAATTTTTATGGCCATTTTTTTTGTTTTTGTGTACAGTATTTGGTTTGCTCAAAGTTGTGGAAAAAGTCAAAGTAAATATGATTAAAAAAAAAAAAAAAACCTCAAATCAAAATCACTATATTTCATCCTTTAATTGTTCTAAAAAAATATCAGCAAAATACTTGAAGTATTTTTTAAACGTATTTTGCAGAATTTTTTTTTAACAATTAAAATATTGTAATTTTGATTGATTTATTATTATTATTATTATTTTAAATTAATTTCTTCATTTTTCTGGCCATTTTCTTTTTGTTTTGTATATTTGGTTTGCACAAAGTTGGGACGAAAACTCAAATTAAATATGCTAAAAAAACAATAAAAAAAAGTCTCATAAAGTCAAAATAAAGTCTCAGCCATTTCAGCAAGTCTGAAACCATAAAGAAAATAACTTTTTACAAATACACGTTCTCAAATGTAGTGAAGTAAAAGTAAAAAATATCACTGTAAAATGTACTTAAGTAAAGTACAGACCTAAAATTGTACTGAAGTATTTTCCTTTTACTTTTGCACTTTGTTACATTCCACCACTGCAAATACATGTGATTTTTTTTTTATTTTTATTAAAGCAGACCCATTATGCAAAATTGACATTTCAGAGCTTTTTATAGTTGTTTCTCCTTCTTGTTTACCCTCTCAGAGTTGTATTTGGAGTGATCCGTGCATATTTGAGTAACCTTTAATCACTTTTCAACCTCGGGTTTCCCTGCCACCAGCATACGCCCAGTGCTCTACATTTACTTCATTCTGCTATTTTATATTCTTAATCGGTGATACACACAGGATTCGGGAGTGATGTTTAGTCATTTTTAATATAAAATGTCAAAATTCTAACATAATGACCCACCGGTGCCATAGATTTTAATTATAAAGCAGAAACAAGCACAACACGTCTTTTTAAATGATCTTAGGTTATTCCAGTATTGTCAAATGTTTATTATTTCTGAAGAAGTTTAAAATGAACTTAACATAATTGCAAATCTTATCACAAAAAATAAAATTTCACAAAAAAGACCACTTCTCTTTTTGCATACTGCTAATGCTTATAGTCACATTACGCAACATATTCTGAAATAACTTTATTTAGATACTGTGCACTTTACTGTCTGTCCTATTTGGTGACAGGAATTTAAAAAAATACTTATCTAATCAGAATATTTAAAAAAAACAGCTCTCCTTTAATGTTGATCGGCACGTGTACGTTACACGATTTGCCATATCCTGTTGGTAAAGGTCTCCCCCTACAGTGACCTATTGTGACATTTTGGAAACTGCAAAGGCAAAACTCACTGCGTAATCCTCATTCTTCTCATTTAAAGTTTAGAGAGCAAAGTTCACGTCACATGAGTCTGGATTAGCTGGTTTAAGGTAGATACTGCGTCGTTTGAATTGGATTAAAGTCATGTGATTCCAACTCCTCCAATCATAGACGAAAAACTGCACAGACTTCCTTACAGTTTCACTCAACTGCTATGTGGCCACGATTTTGGCATATGATAGCTTTAAAGGTCTTATATTACAGAAAAAAAAGTTATTATAATTTTGTTATAATGTTGCCTTCTCAAAAACATACCTGGAGTTGTGTTTTGTTGACTTCACACATGTCTGAGTAATCCTTCATTACACTGGTCTACAAGCAAAATGCTTCCGGAACAAAAGTAGTGACATTTTTCTTGGTTTAGGTCACTAATAAAGAAAAAGTAAGTCAGAAGTGTTGATTGGCTATAGTTTCCAAGATATAGTATTGGGTCAAAATAGGAAATTTATGCAAAATAAGCCAAAAACTGTAGTTTATCAGAAGGTACAGTGTGTCTACAAGCAACCAGTTCTATCTGAAAGCCTGTCTGCACATTCCAATACATTCATTTTAATATGTCTAAAGTTTTAAAGGGATATGCCACCCCCAGGTCAAACTTGGGCATCTCCCCACAGTCCAGAGACTAAAATAAGTGGTGGAAAGCGTTTTTCTGGTGACGCAGCCATTGTCCAGGTCTGTCAGCACTGACCGCCGCGGTATCTGCAGCTACTCCGAAAGATTTCGGCCAAAAGGAATTAATTTGCTCGATGCGTTTCCCAATTACTTTCTGTGTAGTGCACATTCATATCGAGTGCAAATAAATGTGCAAATCAACACGGAGAGCTTGACTTGGTTATTTTGGGTGGGGACTATTTTTCAGTGCGGAAAAAGACAGACAAAGCACACACCACGCTGACAGGGGAATCCCAGTTACGCACCAGGAAGGGAGTTCCCCTGTTACGCAGCGTGGTGTGTGCTTCGGAGTAGCTGCAGATACCGCGGCGGTCAGTGCTGACAGACCTGGACAATGGCTGCGTCACCAGAAAAACGCTTTCCACCACTTATTTTAGTCTCTGGACTGTGGGGAGATGCCCAAGTTTGACCTGGGGGTGGCATATCCCTTTAACATCAAATAGTTTTTGATTTCACATAAGAGAGATGCCTCAAAATTGTGTGCACCTGATGTCTTAAGATATTTCTTGTTTATTTCTTGACGGATAAAGAAGTGCAAGTTAAATATTTTCAAAATATAAATATTATTTTTAAGCAAAAATGCCTAAATCTATTGTATAAACAGATGCGATTTTGATGTAAAACAATATCATTAAATATCTTGAATACATTAGCTAACCAGCACAGTTATCAATTGATTTTCAGTTCATCTTATCAATATAAATTAGATTTAGCCACTTTTATCTCGGAAGCAGATCGAGTCCAAAAATTTGTAGACCAGTGTAATTAGTCTGTCTACATCTCCGAAGCATTTTTAGGCACACAAACGTTCAACTAGTATGTTTAGCTGTTTAAACTTCCCAATTTACCTCATTGAGTTGATTAAATCCACCAACAAATTACCAGATTAGAGCTAATTTCAGTTCAGGAAAATGTATGCAGACTTCAACACACAACCTGTCATAGATTTGAACAGTAATCTAACCCACAACCTTCAAACAAAGACTCAAGAACATTAACATCTCTGCTTAATGGTACTTCTAGTAATAAAAACACTTCTGTCTAATAATCAGCTTAAGTCTTTAAATAGATACGGATAGGAAACAGACAATAGAAGGTCGTGGAATTCAGAAATGAGTTGTTTGTGAAGAGGAAGTTCCTGTAACACACACGGCTGGTCAAGTGTGAGTTCCTGTCAACTTCTGATGATGTCATCCACAGTGACTAATGCGGTCATGATGTTTATGTGCTTCTGATTAAACGGACGCTGACTCCAGCGAACCACAGATTTAACTGACCGTGTGGAATATTAGTAGAAGGGCTGGGAAGTGGATCAAAACTGCTGTTCAGGAAGTACAGCTCTGGAAAAAAATAAGAAACCACTGCAAAATGATCAGTTTTTCTGATTTTACTACTTATAGGTATGTGTTTGGGCAAAAGGAACATTTTTGTTTGAGTCTATAAACTACTGACAACATTTCCCCCAAATTCCAAATAAAAATATTATCGTTTAGAGCATTTATTTGCAGAAAATGACAAATGGTCAAAATAACAAAAAAGATACATGTTTTCAGACCTCAAACAATGCAAAGAAACAAGATCAAATTAATTTTAAAACAGCATAATACTAATGTTTACACTTAAGAAGAGTTCAGAAATCAATATTTGGTGCAATAACCCTTATTTTTAATCACAGCTTTCATGCGTCTTGGCATGCTCTCCACAAGTCTTTCACATTGTCCTTGGGTGACTTTATTCCACTCCTGGTGCAAGAACTGAAGTAGCTCAGCTTTGTGTTTGTGTTGGAATTCAACAGATGCTGGAATGGAATGGCTGTAATACATGTAGAGATGCTGATTTCAGAAAAAAATGCAGTGGTCTCTTCCTTTTTTTCAGAGCTGTATTTAAATATACAAAAATGTTACATGAGGAAGTTATTTTATTTCAGCGATTTTGTGCGTTGTGTAACTTTTCTGCTCTTCTTTTCTACTTTTCAAATGCTTTTCTCCATGGAGATTTTATAGTTTTTTTTCTGGAATGCTTCACAGCATGGTAATGGAGATCAAAGCAGACCCGAAGTTACAGGTCAGATCTGTGGAGAGGCAAGCCTGCCCACGCTCAGAATGCTTGTTTTTCTGGGTGTTTTTGAGCTATACAAATACCTGTTTTGAATAAAAGTAAAAAAGGGGCTGTTTAATGTCATACTGTGGCAGAGCAGTGACATCTCCATAGAAACAAGCAGGTGACGGACCCCCACCAAAAAGTTACATAAGGCACATTTAATGTAACTTTTGTCCGACAGCATGGCATTAAACACGTCTACCTCTATGGAGACAAGCAGGGGATGTCTCTATGCCAAGTTATAAGTCAGATCTCTGGAGAAGTGACCACTTTAACTATAAAAATGCATATTTCTCACTGAACATTGCAAGAGACAAGCAGGCGACACACCCTCCACTAGAAAAGTTGCATATACAGCACCTTAAAATACTTGAAAAGATGTATTAATTACATTTTGTCAAGTTTTTTTTTTTTTTTAATTTGGACACAGTTTTGTCATTTGTAATGGTTAAAAGGCACACACTGTAACTTTTCGGTTGAGGGCTCCGTCACGTGCTTGTTTCTATGGATATGCCATTGCTCTGCCTGGGATGTTCCACAGTATGACATTAAAGAACTGTACCTTACATTTATCCAATTACAGGTGGTTTTATAGCTCAAAAATACCTGGAAAAACAGACATTCTGACTGTGAGCGGGGTCTGGTTTGGTCTCCATGGAGATAGAAAGGTTTCATACCATATTGTGAAACATTACGGCGGCATTTTCGGCGGCACGGTAGCAGAGTGGTTAGCGCTCTTGCTTCACAGCAAGAAGGTTCCGGGTTCGATCCCCGGGTCGCCCAGACCTTTCTGTGTGTGTTCTGTGCGGAGTTTGCATGCATGGTCTGGGTTCGATCCCCGGGTCGCCCGAGCCTTTCTGTGTGGAGTTTGCATGTTCTCCCCGTGTCTGGGTGGGTTTCCTCCGGGCACTCCGGTTTCCCCCACCAACCCAAAACATGCACCATAGGTACTCCAGCTTAGGTCCTGACCAAACCGAAGCAAGAAGATCATGGAGATGGTCCCCGGGCGCCCTAATGTGTGTGCTGCCCACTGCTCCTAATATATGTATATATATATATAGGATGGGTTAAAATGCAGAGAAGAATTTCTCCAGTGTGAGATCAATAAAGTTCACTTCTTCTTCTTCTTCTTCTATTACAGATAAAGCGATAATGTGTCCATGGAGAAATCAGACCCTCTACCAGAAAAGTTACACAATGCTTCTTTAAATTATAGTAAAAATGTGTCTTTAATGGAGTAAAAATACATTTGTTGCAGAGATATAGCAACAGAAAATGTAAGCACAGCGAGCAGGGACTTTATTTTCTCTTATAAGACAAATGCACTGCTGTGTGGTCAGGCCTGTTTCCGTTGGTTTGCAAAGAAAACCCCAAATCAACCATCCTCTCCTCTCATGAACCCCTATTTAACTCTGTCACACTATTACTAATGCCTGGTGTATCTGGTCTATGTCTTGTTTTTGTATCCTCTCCTGATATTTACCATGTATTTGAGCTAAACAGGTCGTGCACCAGTCCAGATATGCAGCTTTGAGATCAACATATGCCTGCTGTGTGCTGCCTGCATCCAATTATAAAGCCTTTGATTGTCCGATAAACAGACAATGAATCATGCTTGATGTTGTTAGCTTTATTGTCACTGCAAAACTCCACTCTGGTCTCTGAAAGTTGTGAATCGTGCTCGTAAACTCATCTTTGTGAATAATTAGGATGCTCAGAGTGCATGCGAGTAAGTGAGAAATAACTTTGGACAACTGCAAACTGTTTCAAATGAAATAGTTCTGTTTTTAAGCTGTAAAAATCAGGTACTATGGGACATTTCTGGCATTGTAGAGCACTGAATGTATCTATCTTGCCTTTACTCCTTAGTCGGTGTTCTTAACTGCTGTTTTTATTTCTTTATTGCTCAAAAATATGAAAAAAAAACCCAACAACCTTGCACTGAAACTAGTGTCACCTCTACCACTATGACGCACAGAAAGCCTCAGACTTCTGCATCTGCAACTCTTAAAGGGCCCATACTATGCCATTTTCTGATCTACGTTAAAATGTTGTTTGCTCATGACAAGCAACCTGAGTTGTGTTTCACCACATCCACACACATTTATCACAAAAATGTTACATATTTAGGAGTCTGAGAGAGTTCTTACACTCTGTTTCACCTTGTGATGTGACAATAGATATATAAGAACATCTGTAAATAGGTATTTATTTATTCTTTGCACAGTTTTTAGATTTTGTCTTAGATAGTTTTTGTATTGCCTTTATATTGTATTTTGTACACTGTCTGTTTTTGCACTGTTTGGTCAGGGAGAAACAGAATTTCGATTCACTGTATGTCGAACACATATGTCTGACTTTGAAGTGCTCCACTGTGTTTTGAAACACCATACACCTTGACTAGAATCATTTGGATAATCCCAGCCCTCGAATTGCCTGTCTCTACTGAACAAAATGTAAACTGTAACTGTTAACTTGAAAACTAGCACTTCATGTCATCACAAAGTGGAACAAAGCATTTTTAGCTTTAGAGATATAGGTAGACTAATTACTGTACACTGGTCTACACATTTTTGGACTCCATCTGCTTCCGAGATAAGATAGGCTAAATCTCATTTATATTGATAAGATGAACTGAAAATCAATTGATAACTGTGCTGGTTAGCGAATGTATTCAAGATATTTAATGATATTGTTTTACATCAAAATCTCATCTGTTTATACAATAGATTTAGTTATTTTTGCTTAAAAATAATATTTCTATTTTGAAAATATTTAACTTGCACTTCTTTATCTGTCAAGAATTAAAGAAAGAAATATCTTAAAGGTCCCATGGCATGAAATTTTCACTTTCTGAGGTTTTTGAACGTTAATGTGAGCTCCCCTACCCTGTTTAGGCCCCCCCCCATGGCTAAAAGTTGCGAAATGTCTAAACTGAGCATTTGCGGTCCTTTTCTGCGTTACACAAAACCAGTGTTCAAACGGGCAAGTTCGGACAAGGCACCTTATTGACGTCAGATCGGCAAATGCAGCTCCAGCCCCTCCCTCTGTCTCCGCTCAGCGTCCCTGTATATCCCGCCCATAGAGTTTGGACTGTGAATGCGCTATGCAATGCGAAATGCGTTTTTTTATTTGCCTGGAGGCCCGTCCGAGTGTTTCTAGGCTCGGAAGTCCTTTATCTGAGCCTCTGGACCTTTGAACAGCAGTGGTTTAATTTTATTTTATGTGGAAATGTGTTTATTTTTCAATGGAACTCTTCAACTCTCTCCCCCCGTGCAAAAACAAGGAAATGGATCAGAGAGCGCTCAGAGCAGACAGCGGAGCGTTTAGCCACGCCCCCACCTTCTACAATTGGCCAGCTTTTTTCTCCTCATTTGCATTCAAGCAACAACGCCCATTATAGAGTGTTCTGAGTGAGAAAAATTACTCTTTCTCAGCTTATCTCTGTTTCTCATGCACTGAGTGTTGATTTTGAAGAAGGATTCATTTACAGTATTAGGGAACCATTAAGGAGCCATATAAAAGCATCAAGAAGTACCATGTCATGGGATCTTTAAGACATCAGGTGCACACAATTTCGAGGCATCTCTCTTATGTGAAATCAAAAAATAAAAAAGTTAAAATTCTAGACATATTAAAATGAATGTATGTGAATGTGCAGACAGGCTTTCAGATAGAACTGGTTGCTTGTAGACACACTGTACCTTATGATTAAAGTACCATTTTTGCCTTATTTTGCATAAATTTCCTATTTTGACACAATACTATATCTTGGAAATCAGCAATTCTGGCTTACTTTTTCTTTATTAGTGACCTAAACCAAGAAAAATGTCACTACTTTTGTTGCCAATGCATTTTGCTTGTAGGCCAGTGTAATGAACTAATAAAGAGTTATTTAAACATGTGCGAATGAAACAAAACACAACTCCAGGTATAGTTTAATGAAGTAACAACATTCTAACCTGGCTTAAAGCTCACAGTTGTGTCAGTTGTGCGTAATATAGGACCTTTAACCATAAATCTGTGTATGAAGGTGTGTATATGTGTGATTACTGACCCGTACAAAGTTGTCCGGAAACAGCCCCCTGCGTCCGTGGAGCTCGCCCTCCCACCAGCCGCCATCGTCTTTGCGGATGTTCACGATGATGGCGCCCACACTCAGACTCAGCTCGTCGTCCTGCTGGGCCTCATACTCAAACTCCACCACGGCCTCCACTGTGACAAAACACGAGGAGACAGGGACGTTACAGCAAAGACAGATACAGTCTTATACTGGCAAACAAAAAAAGAAAAGAAAACTAATTGATATTTTGGGTAAATATCTTGCCATTTTGATGTATGTTTTCAAATTAAGTTTCAATATAAGGTACACATTTTAAACATGTCAAAATGTAAGACAGGACTGAAATATGACCCATAAGATAATATTTAAAAAAAATAGACAAAGAGAAAGGACCTATATTAGGCTATTTTCTGATCTATGTTATAATGTTGTTTCCTCATGAAAAACAGACCTGAAGTTGTGTTTTGTTTCATTCACACATGTTTAACACCCTTTTAAAACTGCATATTTATGCTGAGTTCTTCTCTCAAACAGAAAACACTGTTTTTAAACTCCATACACTGGGTAATTTGGATCATTTCAGCCCTGGAGTTGCCCATCTCTACTGAAGAAAAGGTAAAATGTAGCTGTTAACTTGAAAACTACCTCTACATGACGTTAGAGGGTATTTTGAGCTTTGGAGAAGTAAACAGACTAATAAATGATTATTCAAACATGTGTGAATGAAACAAAACACAACTTCAGGTCTGTTATTGATGAGGAAACAACATTATAACATAGATCAGAAAATAGCCTAATATACTGTAGGTCCTTTCTTTTTGTCTATTTTATTAATCTCATGTGATCTTATGGGTCATATTTCAGTCCTGTCTTAAATTTTGACATGTTTAAAATGTGTACCTTATATTGAAACTTAATAATAAATGATTACTCAAACATGTGAGAATCAAACATAAGACAACTCCAGGTATGTTTTTGATAAAGTAACAACAATATAACGCAGCTTAAAGCTCACAAGGGTCAATGTTTGTAATACAGGACCTTTAAACTTCAAATCAGAGTATGCAAATATTTAGAGAAAATAGCGGGCACCCTTCTCCTGCCACTTTATCAACGCTGCACAAACATCATACGACATATTTACACAGACACTAATGCGAATGCCTGTAAAAACGCGACCAGCTTGTCTCTTTCCTTTCAGTCAGAGCACAGACCAAGGTTTAATCTCGCTTCGAAATTTCCAGGGAAGCCGTAATGACTCGGAAATCAATGGCAACTTCCCAAAAGCATAAATTGTATCCTGCATAATTTATAAAGGGTAATGAAAGAAAAATGTTTAATAAATTGCAATATTGATTTTGCTGTGAAAAACTCACTATGTTCAAATGATGCATTGGGCAATTACCAAAGTTGACACAAGCCTCTACTGCAGAAGCCTCTAATTTGATATCAAAAAGAATGTTTTGTAATAATGAAACAAAAAAACACACACACAAATGACAAAAGATCTCTGAAGTTTCTGTTCTTGAGGAAGACGGCCGGAAGAATGAGTACAACAAAGGGACCGTTTGTTATGAAGAAAAGTCGTCGTTTGCTAAAGAACAGAAGGGAATACGTTTGTCAAGTGAGTCTGTTGTTTTGTTTTTTAAGTTTTTCAATTTGAAGTTTATTGAAGACAATTTTGAAAGTGCTGTTTTTGTTCCTTTTGGTCACGCATTAAAAAACAAACAATTAAAAAGGCAATGTGATTGTGAAGTTCAAGGCGCAAACTGCAGTTTCCTATAACATTTTGTCACTTGCTTGTCTCCATGGAGATGCTACTGGCTGGAATGTTGCACAGTAAGCATTAAACCTGCTCGTTTTTATTGCTAAATACTTGCATTATGACTTAGACAAACATTATTGATCAAAAAGGGAAATTATTTGGCCACAGTAGCTAGTAGTAGCTACTACAGTAGTAGTAGTAGTAGATATAAATGGTAATAATAAATTCAAAATGACCTCTAACTTGGCTTGGTTGCATCATTATGCTTATCTTCATGGAGACAGATAAGTTTAATGCCATATTGTGGAACATTCCAGGGCAAGCAACATCTCCATGGTAATGCACCTTTACAAAGTGCATTTAATAATTCCAATAGCTACAGTCAAGTATAGTTAAATTCTTGCAAAGAAAACATAATTTGAAGTAAAGAAACTCTGGCGAGGATAAAGCAACGAGTCACCAGTTTAAAAACAGCAAAAGCACTTCTAATTTCTAAAGCAAACTCAAGATAATGAAACGTTAATACGCATTAAGCCCACGCACATTTAGTTGAATAAACTGAACTGAAAAAAATCCTTAAATTATGTAACTGCATTTTGTATTCAAACAACATTTTCATCAGTTTATGTAACACTACAAATGCAGAGTTATCGCCAACTATATCTTCAACTATTGCATGTAAATATCTTGGCCTCCTATTAGAGTTGAAAAAAATGTTCAAATTCAGATGCTAACCAATACCAAAACTAATACCGAAACTAGATACATACTAAAAAAAGTGACAGAAATGAACCTTTCCTGAAGCTTTAGAAGGATCTTGAGCTGAATCAGAACAAGTATAAGAGCACCTCGATGAGTATACACCCATGGACCACCCTGGAACCTACCTGGACCACTGAGGGATTACACATTACTCTGCCTGGAATGTTCCTCAGTATGACTTTAAACATCTCTACCTTAGATTTTCTCAACTGCAGGCATTTTATAGCTCAAACATACCTAGAAAAACTGGTCTGGTTTGGTCTCCATGAAGATAGAAACGTTCTATACCATACTGTGAAACATTTCAGACAAAACAATAACATCTCCATGAAGAAAAGCATTTGATGGACCCTCCACCATTGCGGTATCGGTACTGATTATCGAGTCTATTCCTATTCCTTAGTACTGAAATCAAGTTTGACGACACTGCTTCTTATAAAATTCCTTACTTGTATCTATCGTCATATACTATACCATCTCCCCAAGGTCATCACACTTTCCATCTTCTCCATCCTCCATCTCACGCTTAGTTAAGACGCACATGCAGTTAATCTGGTATTAGGGCTTCAGTGGAGACACGCTGGAAGGCCTTAAAATATGAACCAGCTGAGCAAGCAGAGTCAACGCTCCAGTGCAGACGGAGAGGATGTGATAACAGCTGGAGGTGACTGTACTAAAAAGTATTTAAATATGAAATGTTGAAGAGTTTTGACTTTTATTAGCGTAATCTGTAATTACTGTGTTCAGATATATTTTCTCTTATTAAAATAGTAAATGGTCACATTAAATCTCCAGAAGAGGCCAATATTTAATTTGGACCAACCAGCAGAATAAAAGGCCGCATCCCATTACTCTGTCTTACCTCTTCTCCTTCTCCTAAACCTTTATCTACATCTTTGTCTTGCCCCTTGATAACGAGCTGAGAGGGCTCGGGGTACAAATGTTCCCCTAAGAAATGGGACGCCACTCGATTGCCGTTTGCGTCACCATCCCTTGCCTCTACCTGGCTGCTACGTCTACAGAGGCGACAACAACTGACGCAAACAAACGTAAACAAATGTCAAGGATTATCGGGTACCTCAGCTCGACAAAAAAACTAGCTTGTTTATACATGAAAGTTCGATGAAAACGATAACGTCGGCTAAACAGACATCACTACAATTAAAACTGCAACAACAGTTCACTAAAGGTAACGTAGAACATAAGCGTCATAATTGTAAACCGTGCTAAACTGTTAATCGATAATTACAACTGCTGAAAATATATTTATGAGACTCCTTGGCTGGTCAGTGTGACGCTGCCATCCTGATCCCAAAACCTGCCTGAGCTTGTAGACGTACCCCTTCGTTTCAAGTCTGGTCGAGAGCTTATTTCGTTTCAAGGGGTATGTAGCCCTCAGTCGTGGTCCTAGCCCTTGATCAAAATTAGAATCGCGACACCCCTTGCCCTCACATGAACGCTCAAAACCAAGGGGTAGGAGTAAGACGAAGGGGTAAGACAGAGAAATAGGACGCAGCCTAAATATCCATGAAATAATATACGCATAAAGCTTTATTTGAGTCCTTTATTTTAGCCTAAAGAGGGTACAGCAAAAATGTGACTACACTGGACTCTAAACAGTTTGTAGTATAAGAAGGTAATTAGCCAATTTGGCGAAAATCATCCAAATCAGCACTATATCAGCCTACAAATATTGGCATCGTTTATCAGCCTTCGGATCTGACAGCTCAACCAATGACCTTTATTTTGAGAGCGGGCTTCGAAACCACAACCTTCAGATCTGTGGACAAACAATGAGCTGCTGTCGCCTTTTAAGTTAAAAGTGAAAAAATGCATAGCACACTCATCGGCAAAAAAGCCTTCATCAGACCATTTTTCTTGCTTTGGACCACCGTAAAATGTTTTTACAAGCTACTGTTTCAATCAGTTCAAACAGAGAGGATTCTGGTTTAACACTACACTAATTTGTTGAAGTAATTTGGATCCAGGAACAATGGTTTTAGATAACATATTCTGAACACGTGTGAGCGTCCAGATGTTCCATATATTTCCTGTTATTTCCTGCACAAATATCTGTCAACAGAATGAGAAGATTTAGAGTTTCATCTTTAATCTTTTATTTTTCAAGTTAAATTAGTTCCAGCGGGTAAAGACAATTCCACATCAGAATAAGAAAAACCTGACAATGAGTCATACTTCTGCTTTAAAAATAGATACAAGAATCAAAGAAAACAAACAGAATATAGCAGCATATAATTCATCTAAATCTCTTGTCAAAACATAACAAATACTCAAATTACAAATCACAAAACCACCATTACACAAAGTGACATTTATGAGTACCACAAGATCTAAACCAGGTAAAAAGTTTCAAAATGATAAAGAATTTGGACCATTGCCATAGAGATTAACCATTTAAAACACAATATACTGTCTTTTCAATGGGAAACAGCTCTCAATATGTTGCATAGAACAGTAAGACGAAGCCATGAATACTACTACTGAAAATGAGCGCGCATACCACAGTTTAAGAACCCCTGCTCTAGATAAACATTGCTTTTTTTCGCAGCGTAAAAGTGAGATGTGGCAGTATTCGCTCGCTCGGTTCGGGGCCTGGCGTGGTGCAGTACAGTTACAGTACAGTCTGGAGGGAGAGGGGCAGTGCACGGAGTTGATTTGTTGTGGCATTTCTCGTGCAAATCGCATCAGTCTCACTTTGAAACATGGTGGTGGAGAAGGTGGGGGAGAGAAGACAGAAGCATATACTTCAGCTTCCTGTTACTTTTTTTTTATCATTCTGAAACCCCGTTGAACCACGTCTTTGGTTTAATACAGTCTTTAGTACTTTATTTAACTCTTTATTTTAGTGTAGTCTGTATTTCAAGGGACCTTAAGGTCAGCAGGGGTGTTCAGCGCTGGTGTATATAGCTAAATTTCCATCTGCAGTCCCTGACATACAGAAATAAATTACACAATGCAATATAATTATAGTCAACAATAAGAACAATTCACACGGTCCATTCTCAGACACATACAAACACCAACAGAGCAAAGCCTTACGCATTTATAACGTCACTGTCACAACAGAATAACATGGAAAATTGTATATTATATAACTATTATTTATTTGATGATTATATTGTAATACAGTTCAACATCTTTTTTATGAATGTATGTTTTTGTATGCATTTGAAAACTTTGTGTGGTGTGTATGTTTATAATAATTTGTATATATATGCAATACATTTAATTAAAAAACATGCAAAATATTCAATAATTATCTCCATATTTTAATATATGTCACATTTGATGAGATTAAAGGGGCACTATGCAACTTTTCTAGTGAAGAGTCACACTTGTGGTCTCCATGGAGATGCTTTTGCTGTGGACCAGGTAATTTTACCGGTCAGATCTGTGGAGACTGGATAGGCAACTGCGCTCACAGTGAGAATGCATCAAGACATTTTGGAGCTTTAAAATAACCTGTCATAGAATTTAAAATTTAGAATTTAAACAGGTTTAATGCTCTATTGTGTAACATTTCAGGTAAAACAATAACATCTCCATGGACTGAGCAGTTGACAGACCCTCCATCATAAAGGTTACATAATGCATCTTTAAAGGACACTCACTAGTTACTTCATTTGTCAAAGATAATACAAATCAGCACTATAAAACACAACCAGGACATATTACATTTACATTATATTATACAGACCTAATGGTAGTACTGGTGTTGATACTTTGCAGTAACATCACGCTGGAGGTGTTCAACATGTATGTCTATAGGCAGAATATTCAACAGTTACCATGGTGACACAATGCACCCATTAACAAAAACTACCAAAGATGTTTTATTAGAGTATCTAAACTCAAGTAAAACACAAAATGGATTTACATTTTTACATTTTCAGGAGCCTGTGATAAATACGAGCGTTCATGGTCCTGTTTAGACGTTCTCAGATTAGTCTATTATTATTATTATTATTATTATTACTCTATTTAACCAGGGAAATCCCATTGAGATTAAAAACCTCATTTTCAAGGTAGCCCTGGACAAGAAGCAGCAAAAAAGACAATTACGTACAACACAACCTAACCTGAGTAACAGAGCTTCAGACAGAGTAGGGCTTATTGATGATGAGCTGCAAAGTATCAATAAATGAACACGTATAAGAACAAGAGGCTGTTTTTTAAATAAGTAATAATATATATGTAATCATAATTTTTGTCAGTAAATTTCTTTCTCACTAACTGTTATACTAAATGTTAACGCTGACATCAGAGTAGGCATAAGAGGACAACGCAGCCTGTGACTTGGTTCTTGACACCAGAGCGAAAGGTGTTAAAAGTTAAAGGCAAATGTGCTACAAACAGGAACTCTAAATGCCGCGCAAATGTCACTGCAAACTGAATAGGCCTGAACTCCACTGGGTCAGTAAGTGGAATATAATGAGAGAGGATGGTTCAAGAACTCATGTCACAAGATCTCGAGACAAAATTGCCACAAGGTCGTGCACACAAAAGAAAAGATGGATTTGACAAAAACAGTGTTACATGTTTTACCAAAAAGCACTAAAATGGAAACCAAAATATTAAATCAAGAAAATCTAAAATTGTGAGGCCAAAATTGGAAACAGAATCATGAAATAAAATCTCATCTCTTCTTGTTCTCCCAATCTCATATCTCAGAAATTGTGTCTTGTCCCATCTCTATAACAAGGATTTTGTAGAAATCTCAGAGACCAAGGAGGAGTTCTGCTGTTTCGTTCACAACCATAGACTAAGGTTGTGTCCCAGAGATCAGGATGGCAGCGTCACATCGACCAGCCAAGGAGTCTCATAAATGTATTTTCAGCAGTTGTAATTATCGATTAACAGTTAAGCATGGTTTACAATTATGACGCTTATGTTCTACGCTAGTTTTAGTGAACTGTTGTTGCAGTTTTAATCGCAGTGATGTCTGTTTAGCTGACGTTATCGTTTCCATCAAACTTTTTTGTCGAGCTGAGGTACCCGATAAACCTTGACATTTTTTTACTTTTGTTTGCGTGAATTGTTGTTGCCTCTATAGATGTAGCAGCCAGGTAGAGTCAAGGGATGATGATGCAAATGGTAATCAAGTGGTGTCCCATTTCTTAGGCCAGTGCTTCTCAAATAGTGGGGCGGGCGCGGTGTGATGCCAGGAGGGGCGCGTGTGACCCTGAGAAACATGCTTTTTGCCGTACTGTACTAGAACTAAGTGTAATTGCACATCAACAACAGTAGTTGGCAGTGGCGCTCTCATTGTCGCTCTGGGGCAGGGGTCAGCAACCTTAAATACGTGATATACAGAACAGACTCACCATCAGCAGAACATCCTCTGTCACAGAAAAAACACGTATATTCAACTGAGTCGTGTCCTTTAGTCCAACAGAAGCTGATGCACCAGCGGCACAAGGAGAGAGTGTTGTTGTTTTTTTCAGCGCTTTTAAAACCACATGGCTTATTTGCATAAACTAAGTTTCGTTTCTGTAAAACGTAAACAAATGTGCACAAATCTGCATTAAAAACACAATATTTGAGTCCTCAGTGCAAAAAAACAGTTCAGTCATTGTTGTAAGTTTCTTTCTTTTTTTGTTTTTAATGTTAATAAAGGATACCATGTTATGCAGAGGTGTACTAATAAAAATTTTCTAGACAAATAATACCATTAAAAGTCATGCGCAGGGAGGGGGGCATGAAATTTTTTCTTCTTCCTGGGGGGGCGTCACAGAAAATAATTGAGAAGCACTGTCTTAGGGGAACATTCGTACCCCGAGCCCTCTCAGCTTGTTATTGAGGGGCAAGACGAAGACAAAGGGGGTAGGGGAAGGGGTAAGACGGAGTAATGGGACGCAGCCTATATAAAGAAGTGGACTAAGGGAGTGTGACGTCACCCATAGTCAAATGAAGCTCATCTAGGCTGCAGTTATAGGGGCGAATTTGGACCATTTAAGAAATATCATGTAGGATTGAGAGTGGGTGAATACAAATACCAAAATGACAAGGCTCACTGCAGCAGTTACAGAGAGAAGCGTGACAATTTTTCAATGTAAAGTCAATTGGACTCAATTGGAGTCGATGAAGCCAGAATTGCCCCCATGCTCACTTCCTATTTTATACAATCGGTGCTCACAACAAACAAACAGCTGAAGATCGGCTTCATATGAGAATAATACGAGTGTTAGGAGGACATTTGCAAACAAAGCAGCTGTCTTTTGTGTCAAAGTAACTCCAACAATACGCAACTGTTGATTAATTTAAGATTTCCTGAAATTAAGCTATTGTACAAACAGTCTAAACATATATCCGCCCAAATTAACTATTGGCCAGTATGAGAATATTTCCAGATGCTCTGTTGAAGCATTTACTTGATGCATTGTGGTAGATTTCCGCAGTTTTCGCCTCAAAAAATGTCTGGGAAAAGTTACTGATTATGATGCCGGGAATCTAGAATACACAACTCTTCAACACTTTACCAAAATGTGAGTCTGGTCACTGGTAAACGTCCATGTTTTCAAATGAGCGTGATAAGAAAAAAATGCAGATTACACTCATGATTCACTTCAGCCTATTCACTCCCTACGTTTCTGTGACTGTTATCCCATTTAAAACCTTATAATCTAAATAAAATAATCAGCCAACTAGTAAAATTTTTGGTTTACTAAGAACCCATCACCTGATTAATCAAATAAACGACCAAAACACTACAGCCCTAGAATAAATCACATTACAAGTCTGTTTGTATTGAGTATATGGCGGGTTTACACACTATACTGTCTCTTAAAACCAGTTACAACAAGATGACAGGGGCGCAGCATTTCTCGCATCCAATACGTGAAGAGTAAAAGTGTGTCTGGACAGGAACTGAAGTGGTGCTGATGTGAACAGCTGCACAGCACACTGCAGTATAAACCAATGAGTAAGACTAAACAGACCAAAGCTGCGTCCCATTACTCTGTTCCCACTACCCCTTTATTTACGTCTTTGTCTTGCCCCTCGATAACGAGCTGAGAGGGCTCGGGGTACGAATGTTCCCCTAAGAAATGGGACGCCACGCGATTACCGTTTGCGTCATCATCCCTTGCCTCTACCTGAGCTGCTACGTCTACAGAGGCGACAACAACTGACGCAAACAAACGTAAACAAATGTCAAAGATTATCAGGTACCTCAGCTCGACAAAAAAACTAGCTCGTTTATACATGAAAGTTCGATGAAAACGATAACGCCGGCTAAACAGACATCACTACAATTAAAACCGCAACAACAGTTCACAAAAAGTAACGTAGAACAAAAGCGTCATAAACGTAAACCGTGCTAAACTAATCGATAATTACAACTGCTGAAAATACATTTATGAGACTCCTTGGCTGGTCGATGTGACGCTGCCATCCTGATCCCAAAACCTGCTTGAGCTTGTAGGCGTACCCCTTCGTTTCAAGTCTGGTCAAGAGCTTACTTCGTTTCAAGGGGTATGTAGCCCTCGGTCGTGGCCCTAGCTCTTGATCAAAATTAGAATCGGGACACCTCTTGCCCTCACATGAACGCGCAAAACCAAGGGGTAGGGGTAAGACGAAGGGGTAAGACGGAGAAATGGGATGCAGCCCAAGTCCATATGAGAAAACTAACTCTAACCCACTGCACCAGACTATAGAGGAACCGCGGAGCTTATTCTCCAACAGGCTCCTACAGCTCTGCTCAAACACTGAGAGATACAGGACTACATTCAAACCATACTCCATACAACTGTATAACAACTCACCCTTATGTAATAGATAATACTGTCATGATCCACTTTCCCCCTCCCTTCTGCGTCACCTGCCTTGGGAGGAGTCGCCTTTCACCAGCTGCAGCCTCCTGATGATCATCACACCCGAGATCCATGCCCAAACTACTCCTGCCCATATCAGCCTGGTTCTTCCTCTTCTCCTTCCCAGTTCCTCAGTGTACCACACCAGTAACAAGCTCATGGCTCACGCTTCTTTGCATCTTGTTTTTGAAACTGTTTTATGGTTGTTCCTGGCCCTTTTGTATTTTTTTGTTTGTTTGTTTCTGCTACCTAGATGTCCCCTCTCGGCTGCCCCTGTTCTTCTCGTGGCTCGTGTTCCTCCGGACCCCCACTTCCCCGCCTTGTGCCTGCCTGTACAATAAATATGCTAACCTTATCTGAGTTCTGGTCTGCTTTTGGGTCCTACATCTTTGCCTTATAACAAATAATCCCTACAACGATACAACAACTCACCCTTATGTGTACGCATTTGAGCAGGGATACTAAAAAGTCACAGAAATGAACCTTTCCTGAAGCTTTAGAAAGATCTTGAGCTGAAACAGAACAAGTATAAGAGCACACAGACGAGTATACGCCCATGGACCACTGAGGGATTACACAGACATAAGACCACATGGTAATATAAAAGAAAGTACTATTATTTAAAGCTGAAAATCACATTCTATTGTCTAAAGAAAGAGTGTTTTTATCTCTCTGTTATCACAATCAGCATTGTGTATCAACTCTTTCTTTACAAAGGAAATTGAGTTTGAAGTTTTAGTATCATGACAACACTTACTAGCATTCAGACTGACAGAACATAATTTTGTAAGAAGACTCAAGAGAAATAAAACATAAGGATTCAAACTCTGGGCAAGTTTTCAAAATGAATTTCCACTGGTTGCGTCAGTGCACCTGGCTCACCATTAGCAGAGAGACTTTGGCCAAGACTCTACAAATCCTCAAGGCAACAGAAATTAAAGATACACAACAGCTTAATACATAATTAAATAACTTTTCAACTTTAATATTCTAAAACTAATATGACTCAAGATCTAGTGAAAGGTCCCCAGGTGCTAGGGCTGCACAATCTCGCAGTCGTATCGGCATTTAAAGTTGAGTTGGCGCAATTATCAAATCAAATCTAATCAATCTGTCACAATAACATATTTACAAGTGTGATATACTACTGTAAAAGTAAATATTGATGATAAACGATAATATTAAAACTAATTCAAGCCACCGACACAAAAACCCAAGAGCAAATTTAAACCACAAAAACTATTCTAAACCTGCAATATTATATATATATAAAAAAAAACATGATCTGCAGTAAATACACACAGAATGAAATACAAGTACAGTGGTACCTCACCTTACGAAATTAATTCGTTCAATGGAAAAAGCCTGATTCGTTCCAAGGCCCCGATCCAATTTTTTTTTTTATAGTGTAACTTTTTTTATAGTGTAACATTGTGTTCTGCGTAGAGACTGTAGACCCAGGACTAAACGTGGACTATACCAGGTCTAGACCAAGTTCTAAGCCTGGACTAAACCTGAACTAAACCAGGACTAGACCAGGTGGATTAAAGCGCCGCGTGTGGGTCTATTTCCTGGTTTCGTTTTGAGTCACGGCTGAGGCGAGCAGCGAGGGGGACCGCACGCAGTCTGAGCGCATGAACGAGACCCGTGCTCAAACCGTGCCTCCTCTAGACCAGGTCTAGACCAGGTCTAGACCACCACTGCTCTTGCATGCGTTCGTTCATGCGCTCAGACTGCGTGCGGTCCCCCTCGCTGCTCGCCTCAGCCGTGACTCGAAACGAAACCAGGAAATAGACCCGCGCGCGGCGCTTTAATCCACCTGGTCTAGTCCTGGTTTAGTCCAGGTTTAGTCCTGGTTTAGTCCAGGTTTAGTCCTGGTCCAGTCCTGGTTTAGTCCAGGTCTAGACCTGCTGGCAGCCCCGCGCCGGGTCATGCTGCGCTATCACACGTGTCCGCGCGCAGTTTTCTCCCCCCCTTCCCCCCACACTTCACTATTAATAATTTTGTTGAAAATCTATGAAAGTTTGAGTGTTTAAACGAGAGACAAATGTGAGAAAAGTTTAAATTCAGTCTGAGAAAAGCGTATAATGTGTGTGGCTGAGCGCGCATTATTTAAATTTTTGAGATTTCGCGTTTCGTAACTTGACTTTTCTTTCGTATCTAGAGACCAAAATTTAACATGAAGGCGTTGAACTTGAAATTTTCGTTTGTTGGGTCTTTCGTAAGGTGAGGTACCACTGTACTTGAGTCATAAAAGTTATTAATTCAACCTTTTATGGCTTAAATCTCACAAGAATTCCCAGTATTACAAAGAAAAAGTACACACGTTCAGGGGAGTAGACAGACAGGGACAAAGGGGTTTGTTGTCCCAGGGCCCAGGGTTTTAGGGGCCCAGAATTTGACCCTCTTCCTATTCATTAAAGGGACAGTGCGTTGACACCGGCTTACCTCTGACAGTCTCCGCTGATCCCGGTTCAGCTCGCTTTCTGGAGCCCACGTAAGTAGGTCCGGTAACTTCCCTGGAACATGAAATAAAGCTTGTTTTTCTTCTCAAAACAAAACATTTGTTAGAAAGGTGATATATTTGCGTCCGAAACAGTTGTCCACGAAACATCCAGCAGCGTATTTCGAATTTGCGTATTGTCTCTCTCCACTCATATCACTACGCCCATGTTAACTCTATCAGTCTGTTCACTTGTAAACTTCGGCGTAGACATCCGCTGAAGGTGAACAGACTGATAGAGTTAACATGGGCGTAGTGATACGAGAGGACAGGGCCGGCCCAAGCCTTTATGGGGCCCTAAGCAGAATTTGATTTGGGGGCCCCCTAGTGACTATTTTTTTCCCGAGGACCAGGGGGGTTGGGGTTGGGGCCCCCCCAACTGGTCTTGGGGGCCCCCTGGTGGCGTGGGGGCTAAGCGGCCACTTAGTTCGCTTATGCCTTTGGCCTGCCCTGGGAGTGGAGAGAGACAATACGCGAATGCGAAATACGCTGCTGGATGTTTTGTGGACAACTGTTTCGGATGCAAATATATCACCTTTCTAACAAATGTTTTGTTTTGAGAAGAAAAACAAGCTTTATTTCATGTTCCAGGGAAGTTACATGACCTACTTACATGAGCTCCAGAAAGTGAGCTGAACCGGGATCAGCTGAGACTGTCAGAGGTAAGCCGGTGTCAACACACGTAACTTTTATAAGGAAACCCATACAGATTAACATTAAAAAAACACACACACACACTATCCCTTTAATATTAGCTGGGGTGTGAGGTGTCTTCTCCCGGGCCCCCAATTTTTCATCAACAGGCCTGCACGCGATAAATATTGACCCTCAAAAAATATTGTTCAGTCAATCAAACAATATTTATAAAGCGCTTTTCATACAAAATTGTAGTACAAAGCGCCTTACAGTGGTCAAGGATTAGAAGATTGACCTTTATTGATCTCGCACAGGAGAAGTTGTTTCTATATTTGACCCGGGGACCATCCCCATAATTTTGTTATTTAGTCTTGGTCAGGCCCTAAGCTGGAGGATTTTAGCTATGGCGCATGTTTGGGTTGGTGGGGGAAACTGGAGTGCCCGGAGGAAACCCACCCAGACACGGGGAGAACATGCAGACTCCACACAGAAAGGCCCGGGCGACCCGAACCTTCTTGCTGTGAAGCATGAGTGCTAGCCACTCAGCCACCATGCTGCCAGAGCTTTCATATACTGAAGCTTTCATATACTGAATGATAAGTCTGGTTTTCCTTTATCCACTGTTTCAAGTGTGTTCTGAAAATGGCCAATGTTGAAGTCTCTCTTATTGATAATGGGAGAGAGTTGCAGAACTTAGTGCCTCGGACTGAGAGCACACTTTGTCTGAACGTAATGCATCTGTGTGTGACCTCACAGTTCCCCCAGGCCCTAGTCCCCATCCCACTGACTGTCTTTGTTTTAATAAAATCCTGTAGTGGAGGAGGCAGCCCATGTAAAACTTTATATATAAAACATCCATATTTCAAATGAACAAAGTTATTAAAATTAAGCTATTTGTACTTGTTTAAAATAGTGTAGTGGTGAACTGAGAATGGTTTCTTATCCAATATATAGCCTATATAGTGACAGGCCTATAGGTGAAGTGTCTTGCCTAAGGACACAACGATTATATTTTGTTTTCCAAAATTGTTGCCCATCACTGCTCCTGACCGTTACCCCATTGGCACTGAATGAAGCTAAGGGTCAAACGCAAAGACATTTCTCAATCTTTCCTTCCTCTCTTGATTGTTTTGTAAGTGTACATTTTGTTTTTTGTTAATATGTTAATCTGTTATTCTAAAATCTTTGGCACATCACATTTGTATGCATGAATAGAGAAGTGACACACACGGCTCTTATTTTTTTTACAGGTTGTTGATTCACACAGTGTTTTTTATTTAGAGGCAGTGATCTGATTTTTCTCGCAAAGTTCTGCTTTACAGTTCAGTTTATGGGGGAAACAATATTTAGTTACTCATTTATAAGAGAAAAGTTTGGTAATTCTGATTTAAAGTGCATATGACGCATATGATGTTAGACTGCCCACTTCTCTAAAACATAGTCATAGTGAACTATTATTAGATTTAAGATACTTTTAAGTTATTAAGAATCTTTCTTTGTCTTTTCTAGTTTCGTAATTTTGCAGAAGTTTATAATTTTGATTCCTGGTTGGACATGAGCAGCAGATATGACGTATATAGAGCAACCATAATGTTAACAAGGGCCAAAACGTGTCTAAATTACACACAAGTTATGATTAGACAAATAAAATAAATGACAGCACCTTTACTTTAGTAATTCAATGTTTAAATGGTCAGAAAAGTGCCTTATTTCTGTGTAAATTGTCTCTGTATTTTGGATGGAATTGAAAACAGCTGATGACGTAGAGGTCTTAGGTTTTAGAAAGAACTACTTCCTGTATTTTTGTTCTTCTACTTTTCTTCCACAAACTGCCACTTAACTGATGTGAAGTGAACTTATTAAAAATATTTACCACATAATCCTACCAAACCAGGTAATAAATAGAAAAATACATATCATCAGATGCACTTTAAAGGTCCCATGGCATGAAATTTTCACTTTCTGAAGTTTTTGAACGTTAATGTGAGCTCCCCTACCCATGGTTAAAAGTTGTGAAATGTCTAAACTGAGCATTTGCGATCCTTTTCTGCGTTACAAAAAATCGGAGCTCAAACGGGCGAGTTTGAACAAGGCACCTTATTGACGTCAGATCGAAAAAAGAAATGCAAATGCAGTTCCACCCCCGTCTGTCTGTACTCAGCGTCTCTGTAAATCACGCCCAGAGAGTTTGGACCGCGAATGCGCTAGGCAATGCGAAATGCGTTTTTTTATTTGCCTGGAGGCACGTCCGAGTGTTTCTAGGCTCGGAAGTCCTTTATCTGAGCCTCTGGACCTTTGAACAGCAGTGGTTTAATTTTATTTTATGTAGAAATGTGTTTATTTTTCAATGGAACGCTTCAAATCTCTCCCCCGTGCAAAAACAAGGAAATGGATCAGCTGTGGGCTGTGGGCTCTGAGCGGAACGTTTGGCCACGCCCCCACCCTCTACTATTGGCCAGCTGTTTTCTAGTCATTTGCATTCAAGCAACAACGCCCACAATAAAGAGTTTGAGAGAGATATTTATGACTCTTTCTCATCTTATCTCTGTTTCTCATGCACTGAGTGTTGATTTTGAAGAAGGATTCATTTACAGTATTAGGGAACCATTAAGGAGCCATATAAAAGCATCAAGAAGTACCATGTCATGGGATCTTTAAATATAGGTTTGACTGGTCTTTACAATATCAGAAGACCAAATGAATCAAAAAATAGTAGGGCTGGACAATTTGAAAGAAAAAAAATCAAATGTGATTTTTCTGACAGCTTTGCGATTTTTGTTTTAAAGAAGACTTATTGTGCTTGTATCTGCTATATCCTCCTGGGACCTGAAGAAAAAAGGTGTATCTAAATTATTATTATTATTATTTTAATTTTATATTTGGAGGTAAATGAACACCTTAGCATTTACATTTTGTTTATTTTATTTTTATTCATAATGTATAATTTATTCGTAATGTGTCCTCTGTAATGGACGTCGGGGACATTTAGGTTGTTAACTTCACGTGTGGATTTAACACCAAACAAAAACATGTTTTTTTTTGATGACCAACATCTTTGACAAGCTTCTACAGTCGCCTCAAAAAGTTCTTAGACTCCCTTCTAATTTCTTATTTATTTTTTATATATTATGTATTATTTATTTTTTTATTTGAGTATTTATTTACGTATTTATTTATTTTTATGTATTATTTATTTATTTATGTATGTATTCTTTTTTTATATATATAAAATGTATTTTTAAATTTTTATTTGAGTATTTACGTATTTATTTATTTGTATTTTTTATGTATTATTTATTTATTTTTATATATTATGTATTTTTTTTATGTGTTTATTTGAGTATTTATTTACATATTTATTTCTTTTTATTTTTTATGTATTATTATTATTTTTTTAATATATATTATGGTTGTTGTTTTTTTAGTATTTATTTACGTATTTATTTATTTTTTATGTATTATTTCTTAATCATAGCGCAGCCACAAACTAGAGTATCAAAACAATTAAAAGATCGACCGGTTAACTTGATGTCGACTATAAAGGACACAAATAAATGGGCCAGGTCTCAAGAGGATATAGTTATAATCTATAACACCAGTGGATCATTATGCTATAAGTTGGACATTTTATATCAAAATACTGAAAAACAGGGGTTGATCTGTGAAAATAAGGTTCCACAAACATGCACGAATCACTCCAAATACAACTTCGGGTGAGTAAATGGCGAGGGGGAACGTAACTTTAAAAGCTCTAAAAATGTATACTTCTTAATAATAGTATAGTATTAGTACATAGTATAAACGTTCTTTAATAATACCAATGCGTTCAGATGAATTGACAAAGAAATATGAACTAACAAACAAGTATATCATGTCTGTATATAGATCTAAACTACAGGGTTAGCAGTTTTTATGCAGAGTAAGTAAGTAAATAAGAGTATGGATATTTTGTTATTTGTCTGAGAAAATATGGTACTTCAAAAATTGCAGCGTTTGCGATTCATATTGTGATTAATCTTGCACCACAACTAACAGATTTGTTTTAGTATTTTAAAGTTGTACATCCCTAAAGCTAGACACATTTTCTTGTCATTTCTAAAAGTATCAAAACCGCTCTTTTTAAAGCGCTTGTATAAAACCTTGGCAGACTTGAAGATCGTAAGCACAGCTGTGAACTTCTCCAAACCATTGCAGTTGGATCAAAGCCCACTGAGAGTCAAACCCACCCCCTCCTGTTCCTCTCATCACAGACATTCACATAACTCCCACACAACAAGGAAAATACCAAATATGTTCATTCATTCCCTAACCACTATATACGAAAACCATTTTGTGAAAGAATCCACGAATTTACGACACTTCACTTCATAAATTATACTGTAAACAACTCTTGGATTACCCACAATGCCGTCTGTTCTCCTCATAGCCCCCAGATGGGTTGGTGCATTCTGGGATTTCTATAACGTAGGAGGAGAGTGAGACTGACAACAGCAGACCAAGGCCAAAGAGCTGAACATTTTTTGCCAGCTTTTTAGTGTTTGCAGAGCCGCATTCAAGCAGTTTTTTAATTTAAAGGAGAATTAACGTTTTTTTACAATCTGAGCCTTATTTCGGTAATAAAACAAGTTGTTTTACTCACCCATAGCACTTTGGTGTCATATGGAGCACTTCCGGAGATGTTTTAGATTAGCGATATCCGTAACGTGAGTTCTCGGGGCACATGTTTGCAGTCTCCAAATAACACAAACTTTAGCACTTTTCAAATCATAGAAGCTCAATGTCTTAGTCTACGCTTTCGTTTGAGTCAAAAGTGGCCTCTTATCCGAGATTTAGCCGTAGTTTCGAGTAGATGAGGAGGCCAGTGCGCATGTGCGGAGTCACAGCTTATTTCACTCTCAGCTCTCGGGACCCAAACATGAAACGCAAAGCTGTAAATTATGGATAAATCTCGGATTACAGGCCACTTTTGACTCAAACGAAAGTGTAGACTAAGACATCGAGCTTCTATGATTTGAAAAGTGCTCAAGTTTGTGTTATATGGAGACCGCCAGTGGTGAAAGTAAGCCAGTGCGCACCGGAACGGCGCACCGGTATAACAATCTCAGCCGGTGCGCAGCAACGCTAAAAGAATTGAAACTGAAAAGAATTGAGAACTGAAAGCTACCCGAGTTTCGGGCCGAAACTCTCGTGCAGAGATATCCACAGTCTGTTACACAAGGATTGTCAAACTTATTTGACTGTAGCCAGAGAAATAGCCTAGGTGGCGCGGTGGCTGAGTGGCTAGCGCACTAGTTTTATAGCAAGAAGGTTCTGGGTTCGATCCCCGGGTGACCTAGTGTTTTTTGTTTTTTGTTTTAAACGGTAGTGATGCACTGGACATTGTAGCACCTGTATGAAATGAAAATTACGGCGCACCGGTATAACATTCTCAGCCGGTGCGCAGCAACGCTAAAAGAATTTAAACTGAAAAGAATTGAGAACTGAAAGCTACCCGAGTTTCGGGCCGAAACTCTCGTGCAGAGATATCCACAGTCTGTTACACAAGGATTGTCAAACTTATTTGACTGTAGCCAGAGAAATAGCCTAGGTGGCGCGGTGGCTGAGTGGCTAGCGCACTAGATTTATAGCAAGAAGGTTCTGGGTTCGATCCCCGGGTGACCTAGTGTTTTTTGTTTTTTGTTTTAAACGGTAGTGATGCACTGGACATTGTAGCACCTGTATGAAATGAAAATTACTTTCACCACTGGAAACCGCAAATATATGCCCCGAGAACTCACGTTACGGAGATCGCTAATCTAAATTTATAAAACATCCTATACCTCATCCTACCTGCCCGTGCCTCACTTAACGCATCGCTCCTCGCTTTTTCACCTGCGCCTTTTAGCGCGCATAAGCTCCTCCTCAATGCGGTCTGATTTGACAAAATGCAAAGCAAAAACAAATCCAATGTATACTACTAGTAGGCCTACTTGTTAATAAAATGTGTTTTTTTTGTACTTTTATGTACAGTTTTACTTTATTGCTAACATATAGCATATAGAAATCCAAATTTCAGAAATTTATAATATTCCAGCGCCGTGACTTTCCGCTTTTTTCATGATTGGCCACTTTCATCCCTGTACACAAAATACTCTTGTGAGCTTTAAACCATGTTATAATGCAGATCTGGAGTTGTGTTTCGTTTCATTCACACGTCTGAGTAATCATGCATTATTAGTCTGTCTACATCTCCAAAGCTCAAAATGCTCTGTTCCACCTTGTGATGTCATGAAGCGGTAGTTTTCAAGTTAACTAAAGGTAAAAAGTAGCTGTTCAGGTGAGATTGGCAATTCCAGGGCTGAAATCATCAAAATGATTCTAGTGAAGGTGTATGGAATTTAAAAACACAGTGGAACACTTCCTGTATTACCTCATGGCATCACAATGTGGAACAGAGTGTTTTCTTTTTGAGAGAAGAACTGAACCTAAATATGCAGAGTTTGTGTGTTAAACAAGTGTGAATGAAACAAAACACAACTCTGTTTGTGATGAGGAAACAATATTATAACATAGCTCAGAAAATAGTGTAACAAGGGCCCTTTAACCTTATTATCAAATACAATTAAATTACATTAAAGTCTCGGTATGTTGTAATGAATTATTTGCTATATTATACAGCAGTAATGGATTGGCTATGAGGACGCCATGGTTTGAATCTCATTCATTTTAATTAGACTTTGTAATTTCATAATGGCAGGTTATCTGGCAATGAAACACACGCTTTATAAGAACTAACAGGATCTTGTAAGTCATTAAAAAGAAATTACTACGCTCTCAGGAGGATACGTGATTTTCAAAAATACACTGAACCATTGCAAAGTCGCTGCAGTAGTGTATTCAACTGGGACACTACTACTTAACCCAACCAGCACAGAAATCTAAGACTAAATCATGCCTATAACATAGAAATTATAATATTATTAATTGTTTGCATTGAAGTTGTACAGATCAAACATCAGTAACTTTAATATTGGTTACTGGTAATATGTCCATCAAATAATTTTCCTCGTGAATCAACAAAATTTGTCTAAGTTGCAAAAACAATACTGTAGACAAAATTAAACAAAAGAGACATGGAACAATTTAAAACTGTCCAAATACTACTGAATGAATGCTAAATTTATGTAATGTTATTTTAAAGGTACAATATGTAACTTGGCACGTGAGCTGCATGATTCTTTTGAAACAGGCCCTCCTCCAGGCCAAATAAGAGTCATGTTTGTGGAGATGCAAGCCCTCTCAGTAAGGACATGTGTTTTTTAATCTTTTTCAGTCTAATAAACAAACCAGGCCTGTTTTAGACCTGGTTTAGCTCTAAATGTGACATAAAATAGTCCTGTTTTAGACCTGGTTTAGCTCTAAATGAGACATAAAATAGTCCTGTTTTAGACCTGGTTTAGCTCTAAATGTGACATGAAATAGTCCTGTTTTAGACCTGGTTTAGCTCTAAATGTGACATAAAATAGTCCTGTTTTAGGCCTGGTTTAGCTCTAAATGTGACATAAAATAGTCCTGTTTTAGACCTGGTTTAGCTCTAATGAAATAGTCCTGTTTTAGACCTGGTTTAGCTCTAAATGAGACATAAAATAGTCCTGTTTTAGACCTGGTTTAGCTCTAAATGTGACATGAAATAGTCCTGTTTTAGACCTGGTTTAGCTCTAAATGTGACATGAAATAGTCCTGTTTTAGACCTGGTTTAGCTCTAAATGTGACATAAAATAGTCCTGTTTTAGATCTGGTTTAGCTCTAAATGTGACATAAAATAGTCCTGTTTTAGACCTGGTTTAGCTCTAAATGTGACATAAAATAGTCCTGTTTTAGACCTGGTTTAGCTCTAAATGTGACATAAAATAGTCCTGTGTCCATGTGTTTTTTAATCTTTTTCAGTCTAATAAACAAACTAAAATGATTTTAATTTAGTCGGTTACAAAATTACATATTATGGCTTTAAAAGGTGCACCATGTAACTTTTTGGTTTGGGGGGTTCGTCACCTGCTTGTTTCTTTGGATAGGTAATTTCTCTGCCTGGAATGTTCCACAGTATGACATTAAACAGCTCTACCTTACATTTATTCAAATACAAGTGGTTTTGTAGCTCAATAATACCCTGAAAAACAGGTATTCTGACTGTGAGTGGGGTCGCCTCTCCACAGATCTGACCTGTAACTTGGTCTGGTTTGGTCTCGATGAGGAGAGAAAGGTTTAATGCCATACTGTGAGACATTCCAGACAAAGCAATAGCATCTCCATGGAGAAAAGCATTTGACAGACCTTCCACCAGAATAGAAGTTTAGTTACACAATGCACCTTTAAGTTACTTTCACATTTAACTTATTTTAGCAGAAATCTTTGGGAGAAACACTTGGTAACATATCACAAACAAGCCTACGTTATCAGGTCTAGGGCATGTTTTATACAGAAGCTGGTGTGATGTTGTTATCCTTCGTTTTACACATTTCTTTTTGCAAACTGGTCACAACACTGAGGAAGCCATTTCATCTTTTTAGCATCTTTTCGCAGGAAGAAACAGCTACATCACTATTTGCTGTAGAAGACCGTTGCTTGTACGTTGCTCAAGTGCTTCCTATTTTCATTGAGGAAGAGTTAAAATGTGATATGAATGTGGCTAACCTGGAGGAGTTTTTGGGCTAAACATTAACGCCAAGGCTAATTGATTGTTCCCACAGTTCCCAGGCTTAAAGCTGCACTATGTAACTTTTGGTTGAGGGCCCGTCACCTGCTTGTTTCAATGGATATGTTATTGCTGTCTGGATTTGTCCTGTTTTAGACCTGGTTTAGCTCTAAATGTGACATGAAATAGTCCTGTTTTAGACCTGGTTTAGCTCTAAATGTGACATGAAATAATCCTGTTTTAGATCTGGTTTAGCTCTAAATGTGACATGAAATAGTCCTGTTTTAGACCTGGTTTAGCTCTAAATGTGACATGAAATAGTCCTGGTTTAGACCTGGTTTAGCTCTAAATGTGACATAAAATAGTCCTGTTTTAGACCTGGTTTAGCTCTAAATGTGACATGAAATAATCCTGTTTTAGATCTGGTTTAGCTCTAAATGTGACATGAAATAGTCCTGTTTTAGACCTGGTTTAGCTCTAAATGTGACATGAAATAGTCCTGTTTTAGACCTGGTTTAGCTCTAAATGTGACATGAAATAGTCCTGTTTTAGACCTGGTTTAGCTCTAAATGTGACATGAAATAGTCCTGTTTTAGACCTGGTTTAGCTCTAAATGTGACATAAAATAGTCCTGTTTTAGACCTGGTTTAGCTCTAAATGTGACATAAAATAGTCCTGTTTTAGACCTAGTTTAGCTCTAAATGTGACATGAAATAATCCTGTTTTAGACCTGTTTTAGCTCTAAATGTGACAGAATAGTCCTGTTTTAGACCTGGTTTAGCTCTAAATGTGACATGATATAGTCCTGTTTTAGTTCTATATGTGACATATAGATCACATTACACCGGTCTTAAAATCTCTGCATTGGCTCCCTGTGAGTTTCAGGATAGATTTTAAGGTTCTTTTACTGGTTTTTAAATGTCTTAATGGTCTTGGGCCTTCTTATCTTTCAGAACTGCTTTTCCCTTACGAACCTTCACGGGCCATGCACTCCTCCGGCAGCAGGCTCCTGGTCATTCCCAAGGTCAGGACACAGACTCACGGAGAGGCGTCTTTTCAGTACTACGGCCCTCGTCTATGGAACTGCCTGCCGGAGGACCTCAGGGCTGCAGAGAACGTTCACGTTTTTAAGAGTGGGCTCAAGACTCACCTGTTTAGCTTGGCCTTTGATTGACTTCGGTCGTCTGTTTGCTTGTCTTTTGTTTGTTTGCTTGTCTATCTGTTTGTTGTTTGTTCGTCTGCTTGTTTGTCTTTTTGCTTGTTTGTCCATCTGTTTGTCTGTTCGTCTTTTTTTTTTTTCCTGGCAGCAAGGTGGCTGAGTGGCTAGCACTCATGCTTCACAACAAGAAGGTTCGGGTTGCCCGGGCCTTTCTGTGTGGAGACTGCATGTTCTCCCCGTGTCTGGGTGGGTTTCCTCCGGGCACTCCGGTTTCCCCCACCAACCTAAACATGCACCATAGGTAAAATCCTCCAGCTTAGGGCCTGACCAAGCCTAAATAACAAAACAAATTATGGGGATGGTCCCCGGGTCAAATATAGAAACAACTTCTCCGGTGCGAGATCAATAAAGGTCAATCTTCTAATCCTTGACCACTGTAAGGCGCTTTGTGCTACAATTTTTGTATGAAAAGCGCTTTATAAATATTGTTTGATTGATTGATAAAATAGTCCCGTTTTAGATCTGGTTTAGCTCTAAATGTAACATAAAATAGTCCTGTTTTAGACCTGGTTTAGCTCTAAATGTGACATAAAATAGTCCTGTTTTAGATCTGGTTTAGCTCTAAATGTGACATGAAATAATCCTGTTTTAGACCTGTTTTAGCTCTAAATGTGACATAGAATAGTCCTGTTTTAGATCTGGTTTAGCTCTAAATGTGACATAAAATAGTCCTGTTTTAGATCTGGTTTAGCTCTAAATGTGACATAAAATAGTCCTGTTTTAGACCTGGTTTAGCTCTAAATGTGACATGAAACAGTCCTGTTTTAGACCTGGTTTAGCTCTAAATGTGACATAAAATAGTCCTGTTTTAGACCTGGTTTAGCTCTAAATGTGACATGAAATAGTCCTGTTTTAGACCTGGTTTAGCTCTAAATGTGACATAAAATAGTCCTGTTTTAGACCTGGTTTAGCTCTAAATGTGACATAAAATAGTCCTGTTTTAGATCTGGTTTAGCTCTAAATGTGACATAAAATAGTCCTGTTTTAGATCTGGTTTAGCTCTAAATGTGACATAAAATAGTCCTGTTTTAGACCTGGTTTAGCTCTAAATGTGACATGAAATATTCCTGTTTTAGACCTGGTTTAGCTCTAAATGTGACATGAAATATTCCTGTTTTAGACCTGGTTTAGCTCTAAATGTGACATAAAATAGTCCTGTTTTAGACCTGGTTTAGCTCTAAATGTGACATAAAATAGTCCTGTTTTAGACCTGGTTTAGCTCTAAATGTGACATAAAATAGTCCTGTTTTAGACCTGGTTTAGCTCTAAATGTGACATAGAATAGTCCTGTTTTAGCTCCAAATGTGACATGAAATAGTCCTGTTTTAGACCTGGTTTAGCTCTAAATGGAATGTTCCACAGTATGACATTAAACAGCTCTGCCTTATCTTTATTAAATTACAGATGGTTTTATAGCTCAAAAATACCTAGAAAAACAGGGATTCTGACTCTGCCTCTCTGCAGATCTGACTCGTAACTTGGTCTGGTTTGTTCTCCATACAGTGAAACATGTGAAAAGAATTGATTGTCCAGCCACTGCTCTCAGGCTTTAGTTGATCCAAAGGAATGCTTGAATTCATGTGACAAGCAATAAACTGCTTATAAACAAGAGACTTTTCCACTGTGGATTACGATGAGAATTACACTGGCTTTTCAAAGCTAAACAAATGCATTTTTAAAGGTGGATTACGTAACTTTTCTGGCAGAGGGTACGCTACCTTTTTTGTCTTTAGAGAAATGTTATTGCTTTGCTTGGTACGTTCCAGAGTACGTTATTAAAGGTCTATTCATTCACATGCATTCTGAACTGATCTGTACCTCGGCCTGTTCGTCTCCAGGGAGATTGATAGGTTTAATGCTTTACTGTGAAAGATTCCAGGCTGAACAGTTAAGTACGTTTACATGGAGACTAGTATAATAAAAACGAGGCCAAGAAATTATAGGTATAAAATGTATAAAATATTGTGAGTAGAATTATGAAAACATGTACAGATGCATTTTACACTTGGAACAACCATTTAAAACATTGCAAATGCCACAAACTATGCAGTGGTTTTTGAAACTGTGAAGCAAGAAACTGACACACCTTTGTAATTAACAACAGGAAGTAGTTTTGTATTTTTGTTCATGTATTGGTTAACATTTTTATATTTAGAAATGACAACAACTTTCTCATCCAGTTTTAGTCAGAGCTTGGCCCTGAAGATCTGAAGTTTATAGATTGGGTTTAATCCACGGTTTGTCCTGCAGAAATTATGAAAATCAAGAGAAAATAGAAGAGCAGGAAGCTGAAACCATTTGTTTATGTTGTAAAATTACACTGGTCTACAAATTTTTCGACTCAATCTGCTTCCGAGATAAAAGTGGCTAAATCTCATTTATATTGATAAGATGAACTGAAAATCAATTGATAACTGTGCTGGTTAACTAATGTATTCAGGATATTTAATGATATTGTTTTACGTCAAAATTGCATCTGTTTATACAATAGATTTAGGCATTTTCGCTTAAAAATAATATTTCTATTTTGAAAATATTTAACTTGCACTTCTTTATCTGTATATAGAAATATCTTAAAGGGATATGCCACCCCCAGGTCAAATTTGGGCATCTCCCCACAGTCCAGAGACTAAAATAAGTGGTGGAAAGCGTTTTCTTGCTCACCCAGCCATTGTCCGAGTCTGTCGCCACTGACCGCCGCGGTAACTGGTGCTCCTCCGCCTTAGACTGGAGTCTAACGTAGCCAGAGAAAGATTTCGGCCAAAAGGAATTAATTTGCTCGATGCGTTTCCCAATTACTTTGTGTGTAGTGCGCATTCATATCGAGTGCAAATAAATGTGCAAATCAACACGGAGAGCTTGCCTTGGTCATTTTGGGTGGGAACTATTTTCCAGTGCGTAAGAATACAGCCGTATCACGCACCACGTTGTGCAACAGGGGAACTCCCTTCCCGGTGCGTAACAGGGATTCCCCTGGTAGCGTGCTGCGTGATTCGACTGTATTCTTACGCACTGGAAAATAGTTCCCACCCAAAATGACCAAGGCAAGCTCTCCGTGTTGATTTGCACATTTATTTGCACTCGATATGAATGCGCACTACACATAAAGTAATTGGGAAACGCATCGAGCAAATTAATTCCTTTTGGCCGAAATCTTTCTCTGGCGACGTTAGACTCCAGTCTAAGGCGGAGGAGCACCAGATACCGCGGCGGTCAGTGGCGACAGACTCGGACAATGGCTGGGTGAGCAGGAAAACGCTTTCCACCACTTATTTTAGTCTCTGGACTGTGGGGAGATGCCCAAATTTGACCTGGGGGTGGCATATCCCTTTAAGACATCAGGTGCACACAATTTCGAGGCATCTCTCTTATGTGAAATCAAAAAATATTTGATGTTAAAACTCTAGACATATTAAAATGAATGTATTGGAATGTGCAGACAGGCTTTCAGATAGAACTGGTTGCTTGTAGACACACTGTACCTTCTGATAAACTACAGTTTTTGCCTTATTTTGCATAAATTTCCTATTTTGACCCAATACCATATCTTGGAAACTATAGCCAATCAGCACTTCTGACTTACTTTTTCTTTATTATTGACCTAAACCAAGAAAAATCTCACTACTTTTGTTCCGGAAGCATTTTGCTTGCAGACCGGTGTTATTTCTGTCATGTTTTCTACACAACAAATAAGCTGTAAATATATTTTTGTCATTTTATATTTTATTTTGCCTAAATTATGCTCTGGAAATTCATCAAAACCTGTAATATAAAGTAACTCTAAATAATCACATTCAAATTAATAATATAAAATTGCTAAATGAACATGACGATTAAGACCTGGTTTAAAATAAGTAGTTGTATACATTAATAACAGACCCATAGTAATCCTGGTTTAAAATTCGTCTTAATCTTGATTTAGGGTTATAGTAATTTCATTCCTGCAATTGTAGTTTTTGACCTAGACTTACATTATTTTATATCTCTCAGAGCACTCTTCTCTTCATCTTAATAGAGCAAGGTACGGTTTAGTTCTGACTTAATCCTGGTTTAGGGCTACTGTATAGTCATTTACATCCTGGCAATTCTAGTTTTAGACCTTGAATTACATTAGCCAGTATCTCAGAGCAGTCTCCTCTTTGTCTTAATAAAGCAATATAACCCATAGTAGCATTTTAGTTTTCATAAATGCTGTTTCTGGTGTAAAGTTTGACAATAGCTGACACAGGCTGTAGTGGACAGCTCGGGTAACGCTGTCCAGTGCAATAACATACAACAGGAATACTACGCTCAGCCATGCCTTGTTGTAGAAGTCCCCCCCAACCCAACCATGTTATAGATACAGACCCACAATGCAAACGTGTCACCATCTGTAACTCATCAATGACCCCTCGCTTTGCTCCCTTGCACTATACATGCACAGCTTTATCACAATGCATACATACATACATGCATCCATCCAGCACACGCACGCCCACTTTGTCTGCAATCTATCTAGTCAAGAATAAAACGTGTTCTCTTGGGGTATGCTGCAACGCCAGGGAAGGTAGACAGAAGAGCTACAAGAAGGTGTGGAGAGAGGATGGGGAAGGAAGAAAGCGCATCTGCCGTTTTTCTATCCATACCGAGCTGCATGCGTAATCCTCGATAGGGGTTACAATGAAATGTTTTAACACAACAATGCGACTTACCCATTTAGGTGTTTGTGCGTAATGGTCTTGCAGACTGGTGCCGGATAACGGTGCTGTTAGGACTTGTTTCGCGATTGTTGGTAGTGGTAGTGGGGTTTTGTTCAGAGCGGTGCAGCGGCGTACACGGGAGGAGCGTCCGTTGAAACCATATTCCTTCCTCTTTCTCTAGATCCAGTGACACGACAGAGGGAGGCAGAGCTCACACAAGAGGAAAAAAAAATGAACAAAATCTCCCTCTCTCTCTACCCCCAGCTCTGCTCTAGTCTCTCCATCTCGCCGCCTTCACGCGCTCTGCGTAAAATCCAAATATCCGCTCTGTTCCAGTAATAAAGTCGTATTATTTCGCTGTGGTGTGCGGTGGATGACGCATTACGCACACATTTTTTGATATGCGGTTGCGCTTTACAATTGTGTATTGTACAGCAACGGAAATAACGTCTGAAAATACACACTTTAGTATACTATAGGCTACTATTTTATGATTGCCGATGATAAAATATAACACTTTTTATATAAATAAGGGTATACAGTGGTTTAATGTCCCCAAATAAACCATTACACTGTAGTGTTTGAAGGAGCTCCGGTGCCAGCATCCAAATACGCGCACCTGTGCTGCTCAAATCTCGCGATAATAACTATAATCCTAGAAATAACCATTGTTGTAGTTTAATGAGAGGTTTACGCGGTCTAAACAGGAATTACAGCAGGGGTTTTAGTTGTTGACTTTTAGTAAATATAGTCATTTATACGTCCAGCTCTTTGGCCAGGCGTGATTCTATGTAGAAAATGGTCACCCAAGCTCCTTATAGCACAATACATACTGTATGAATAGTACAGAATAGTATGTCTAATTATTATGGTATAAGTTTGTCTAATGTTTATAAAAAATATATCTATATCCTCCTGAGACCAGTGTGTCTTTTAAAGATCCCATGACATGGTACTTCTTGATGCTTTTATATGGCTCCTTAATGGTTCCCTAATACTGTAAATGAATCCTTCTTCAAAATCAACACTCAGTGCATGAGAAACAGAGATAAGATGAGAAAGAGTCATAAATATCTCTCTCAAACTCTTTATTCTGGGCGTTGTTGCTTGCATGCAAATGAGGAGAAAAGAGATTGCCAATAGTAGAGGGTGGGGGCGTGGCCAAACTCTCCGCTCAGAGCTCAGAGCACACAGCTGATCCATTTCCTTGTTTTTACACAGGGGAGAGATTTGAAGCGTTCCATTGAAAAATAAACACATTTCCACATAAAATAAAATTAAACCACTGCTGTTCAAAGGTCCTGAGGCTCAGATAAAGGACTTCCGAGCCTAGAAACACTCGGACGTGCCTCCAGGCAAATAAAAAAACGCATTTCGCATTGCCTAGTGCATTCGCAGTCCAAACTCTCTGGGCGTGATTTACAGAGACGCTGAGTACAGACAGACGGGGGTGGAACTGCATTTGCATTTCTTTTTTCGATCTGACGTCAATAAGGTGCCTTGTTCAAACTCGTCCGTTTGAGCTCCGATTTTTTGTAACACAGAAAAGGATCGCAAATGCTCAGTTTAGACATTTCGCAACTTTTAACCATGGGGGGGGCGGCTAAACAGGGTAGGGGAGCTCACATTAACGTTCAAAAACCTCAGAAAGTGAAAATTTCATGCCATGGGACCTTTAAGTGTTTTGAGTAGACTCTAGTTTGTGGCTGCACTGTGATTACAAAATATAAATAAGAAATTAAAAGGGAGTCTAAAAACACTTTGAGGTGACTGTATAAGCTTGTCAGAGATGTTGGTCATCAAAAAAAGTGTTGTTTTGTTAGGTTGTTAACTTCACACTGATTTAACACTATTATAGTCACATTATGAATAAAAATAAATTTAACAAAATGTAAAAAAAAACAAAAAACTGAAATACCTCTTTTTCCCCTTTGGATCCCAGGAGGATACAGTATATATAGAGAGATTTTCTTTTTGGATCATGCATATGTGAAGAAAATAATCCCGCACTCCGTCTTACTTGCAAAATGTAAGATTTATTAAGACATGCAAAATTTGCCTGATGAAGGCCTAGTGCCGAAACGTTGCATGTCTTAATAAATCTTAATAAATCATTTTGCAAGTAAGACGGAGTGCGGGATTATTTTCTTCTCGTATGTTCTGGGGCTCCTCCCTCTCCTCCAACGCAGCCGTTTGAAGAAACTGAAGTGCGAAGTTCTCATTCTTGTGGATCATGCATCTGTGTAAGTAATGAGAGCTAATTGTATGTTACAATGTCTCACAGTAATTTTACATTTAATTTGGATGCCCTTCCAACTATCCCCAACTAGGATACTGTCAATTCAGCAGACAATGAGCATGTCTTGCCTACAGACACAGCAACAGAACAATCAAGCTTTTTTCAGATCATTTTATTCCTCGAAATACCTTGAAAATCATGAGCAGGGTCGATTCTCCCCACAGATCTGCCCTGTAACTTCTCCTGGTGTAGCCAACTCCTTGTCTCCATGGAGATAGAGCTCTGGAGAAAAATAAGAGACCACTGCACTTTTTTCTGAAATCAGCATCTCTACATGTATTACAGCCATTCCATTCCAGCGTCTGTCGAATTCCAACACAAACACAAAGCTGACATACTTCAGTTCTTGCACCAGGAGTGGAATAAAGTCACCCAAGAACAACGTGAAAGACTTGTGGAGAGCATGCCAAGACGCATGAAAGCTGTGATTAAAAATAAGGGTTATTGCACCAAATATTGATTTCTGAACTCTTCTTAAGTGTAAACATTAGTATTATGTTGTTTTAAAATGAATTTGATCTTGTTTCTTTGCATTGTTTGAGGTCTGAAAACATGTATCTTTTTTGTTATTTTGACCATTTGTCATTTTCTGCAAATAAATGCTCTAAACGATAATATTTTTATTTGGAATTTGGGGGAAATGTTGTCAGTAGTTTATAGACTCAAACAAAAATGTTCCTTTTGCCCAAACACATACTTATAAGTAGTAAAATCAGAAAAAAATGATCATTTTGCAGTGGTCTCTTATTTTTTTCCAGAGCTGTAAATAAATCTAGTGCCATACTGTGAAAGATTCTAGGCAAAGCAATAACATGGAGACAAGCAGTGCCCTCCGCCTGGAAAGTTGCGCAGTGGACCTTTAAATTCCCGTGAGGTGGACCGTAGAATTAGCTGAGCGTTCCAAAGGCAGAGACAGTGAAGGATGAGACAGACTGAGAATCCAGATCTGACAGTGAAGCGCGGACAATGAGGCCAAGCCAAACATGATCAGATAAAGAGGAGCTGTGGGTTTTTTCCCATGACCTGCAGAGAAACATCAAATAACAGCAATTACAGAAACACTTGTAAAAACACACCTGTAAAAGAAACTACTAGTGCAACTTCCAGTACAACATTTACATCTACTGATAATGATACTGATACTTTGCTCTCACATCACATTGGGGGGTTCTACTTCTATCTCTATTTTTTTATTTATTTATTTTTATTTATTTGAATGAGGTAAATGCATATTAAATCAACATGACAACAAACAGCATCAATGTAATTAAGCCGGAATTAGCACAATAGCTACTTTACATCTGTTGTCCTAAGGCAGGTCAGAACAGAAGAACATTTAGAGGAACACACAGAAGTGACAGAAGTGCACATAGACATGACAGACGTTCACCATAATAGACCATTCTCTGAGTTTAAGAGGCCCAGAGAAGAAGAAAATCTACCTGTGTGAGCATGTTTGATTATTTTTCAACCAATGTTTCAGCGTCTTTTTGAAGGTTGAGAAGGTCCCACAGTTCCTGACACGAGCAGGTAATGTGTTCCAATGTTTCAGAGTGTTCTTGAAGGTCGAGAAGAACCCACAGTTCCTGACATGAGCAGGTGATGTGTTCCATGACTGTGATCCTCTGATAGACGTCACCATTTGGCCACATTTGGTCCTGCGTCTCTCTATGTTCCAGTCTCCTCTGGTCAATGCTCTCGTGTTAACTCAGTTGTTTTTTTACTTAATTAACATTGGAGGAGTGAGTCCATTTAAAACTTTAAAAACAAGGCAAGCATCCATAAATACCTTATAAATCAAGATCCAAAATATTATACTTACTTTCATTATTACAATAGTGATACTGTAGAGGCTTTTTGTCAAGTGTTTTCAAAGTTTTTTTGAAAAGAGACTTCAGGATGACCTCTGATGTATGAGACCATGTGGTACAGCAGTAAGTTCTGTGGCTGAAGATCATGGCATGCATATACGCCTTTGCTGATTCTGTCGTCAGATAAGGTCTTATATGTTTGAAGTTTGACAGATTTAATTTAATTATATGTGATTTTTTTTTTTACATGCTGTTTAAAATTTAGATTAGAGTCAAAAACTACCCCAAGGTATTTAAATAATACCTCTATTGATGGAATGTTCAACAGTTACCATGGTGACACAATGCATATATTAGCAAAAACTGCCCAAAAAGATAAAAATGTATTTATTTCAGGAGCGTGTGATCAATACAAGCATTCGTGTTTCTGTTTAGGAGTTTGATTTTCAACAAAAAGATGAAAGCGTCTCACTGAAAAACTTATAACTGTAATTTTATGTGTGAGAGACTTGTTTAAGTGCATAAATAAATCATCTGCTGTAGTTCCAACAAAGTCAACTCTTTCTGAGTAGTGCTTTCAGTTGGCTTCACAGCCCCAGGAAATGTTGTGGACAAATGTGTGTTAAAAATGTGTTAAAATATTGTTGTACATAGGTGGGTTTAGAGATTTTTTCCCTGATTTTTATTTTCTTAAGGTGACCCATTTCTTAAACCAAGAAAAATTTCATCACGTTTGTTCCGGAAGCATTTTGCTTGTAGACCAGTGCAATAACTTTATCCAAACATGTCCATATATGAGTTTTCTTTCTCAGAATATTTTAGTTTACCTATAATTTCTTGACCCATTTTATTCTTTTGATCAGGCATAATTCTTCTATCTTTCCTTCTTTTTTATTATCAGATTAATTCAACACATTTAATCTTATTGGCTTAAATTTCATTATTTAACATTACTATACTGTTGGGTTTAAAGTTTGCCCATTAACAGGAGAGTATCGAGTTCAAATCCATGCTATCATTGTGTCACTGAGCACGACACTTTAAATATACAGCATCTAATATTGTTGTTATTGGTTATGTCTTGGTCATCTGTGCAGCTAAAACTGTGAAAGTTATATATTATATTTATTTTTCTTCCACTACTTTTGTAATGTGTTAATTTGATCCTTGAACCCTCTCTGTTTCACATCTTGTTGCTTAGGAACTGCACCACTATCTGAAGATGTGGCGTTTCTAACCATAATCTATTGTTTTCATCATTTATTTGCAAGTTTCAACAAATAAGGTCAAGTAGCAAGAAAATACAAGACTGTGATATTAATTGAAATGTATTTAGGCTCTTTCTGCTTATGCTTTTGCTTTGCAGCTCATGTCATTAACAATCCCTGGAGGTGTGAGGCTAACTGAAGCTCTCTTACTCAAGTTACACTTTAATCTCAGTTTGTTTTAACACTATCTGCCAGTTTACAGTAAAAAAAAAAAGTCCCTCTCAAATAAAATTACAGTCACAAGCTGTTTTTTCAGTTCACCATTTTGTTGAAAATCAAACACTTAAACAGGACAGTTGTATTGTTGTTTATTTCTTTTTCCCAGATTTTTTGCCCCTGGACAAACGAGGTGTATTAAAATTTACAAATTTACATAGAAGATAAATTAAAATAACACAATTCTTTTAAAATACTGTAGTCTGGAGTCACAGTTTTGGCTGTCTAGACTCATGCATTCTCATTGAAATATCTAATTATGTACGTTTTTCTTTAGCATGACAAAACCTATAATATAAGGACAGGCATATCGGCCTACCAACACATTTGGGTAGCAGGGGGTAGACCTCCGTGGAGAGATTAGAAGGAAAGCTAACCACTCTGACACAGGCTAAAAGTAGACCACTTGAATGGCATTTGAAGGTTTGTAATTAGCATATCAAAGTGAGCTTCATATCTGACAATGTAATTACTGGAAATGTCAGTGTTTTAAAGGATACAAGCAACAGATCTGCAAAAATAGGTAGTAAATTATATATAGACTGATGAAGCCCCATTGAATTTGGTGTCAAGTTAAATACCGTATCTTACAGTGATTTAACACATGTGCAAAAAACAATTTGTCCATAATGCAATGTGTGTCAAGGCGGTGTTACTGAGATAAATGAAGCAAGAGGAGGGCAGGTTTTCCTCCTGTGGTAAAAGAAATACTTATTATACAAGCTCAAGGGTGACGCAATGTGGTAGGAAGCTGCTATTGCACCCTGAGACAATTTGTTTTTTTTATTGCTCAACCCAAGAGCAGAGTACAGGAGGTCATCCCACTGTTTTTCACGGTTCAGTTTATCTAAAAATTTAGTACAAGTAGCACTCAGCTGTCTAAACATTGGGGATTTTGCACTGACTCAAGAAACCACCAACCGCAAACATGAGGACAAATCACGTGAAAAGAACTCAGTGTTTTTAAAGTTTAAATATGCAACTTGACTCATAAAGGGTCCAGACACTTCTCTATTATTACTTGTAATGTTCGCGGTATGACGTTAAACTGAAGTACTACTGCAGAAATAACATACCTTGAAAAGCATGCTTTCTGTGAGCAGCTCGCCTCGCCACAGACGACCTCTAATTTGACCCCGTAGCATCACCTGTACCTGGAGATAGAGAGGCCGTGTTAATGCCATACTGTGGAACTTTCCATGCAAAACAATAATATCTCCATGGAGACGAACAGATGGCAGGCGGTCCATGTTGTTTCCCTCTCAAAAACAGACCTGCAGTTGTGTTTTGTTTCATTCACGCATTCAACACACAAGCCCTGCATAGAGTACTTTTCTCAAACTGAAAACACTCCCTGTCATGTGGCAATACAGGAAGTGCTCCACTGTGTTTTTAAACTCCATACACCTTTATTAGAATCATTTGGATCATTTCAGCCCTGGAATCGCCAATCTCTACTGAACAAAAGGTAAAAAGTAGCTGAAAACTACTGAGTTTGGAGATGTAGACAGACTAATAATAAAGGATTACTCAAACATGTGTGAATGAAACAAAACACAACTCCAGGCATGTTTTTGATAAGGTATCAACATTATAACATGGCTTAACACTCAAACGAGTCAATTGTGTGTAAGATAGGACCTTTAAACTTTAAACTAAAATTCAGTGATTTTTTTTTACTTTGTTATTTTATTAGATCCCTGACCTTTCCTAGTAAAGTCACACCCTGCTTGCATTTGAGTTACACAACATAGACCCTGTATATTCTACAGAAAACGAGGAAGATCTGTGGAATGCCACTTTCTCAACATACCTCTTACCTGGTTTCCCGTACACATTTCCACATCATAGCTCCAGGGACTCGTCAGACTTCTTAAGAAAATCACCCTGCTTGCATTTGAGTTGACATAACATAGGCCCTATATATTCTACAGAAATGAGGAAGATCTGTGGAATGCCACTTTCTCAACATACCTCTTACCTGGTTTCCTGTACACATTTCCATAGCTCCAGGGATTCGTCAGACTTCTTGTGAAAATCAATGTGCACAATCTCAAATCATCCCTTGACCACGTTTTATTATTTTAAAATTCATAAAGCACCACTGCAGCGACATAAACATGTAATCCCGTATATAGCTGTGATTAGATATTTTATTTTATATTTTATTACTTATTTTCCTATTTTATTTTGACTTGTACATATACACTTATTATTTTTATTATATTTTAAATTATTTTGTTATGATTTATTTTTTTGTTATTATTATTTTTATTTTTATAATTATGTCTCATTTGACACCGGTCTCTTGTTTTATTATTTTAAAATTCATAAAGCACCACTGCAGCGACATAAACATGTAATCCCGTATATAGCTGTGATTAGATATTTTATTTTATATTTTATTACTTATTTTCCTATTTTATTTTGACTTGTACATATACACTTATTATTTTTATTATATTTTAAATTATTTTGTTATGATTTATTTTTTTGTTATTATTATTTTTATTTTTATAATTATGTCTCATTTGACACCGGTCTCTTGTTTTATTATTTTAAAATTCATAAAGCACCACTGCAGCAACATAAACACGTAATCCTGTATATAGCTGTGATTTGATATTTTATTTGATATTTTGTTACTTATTTTCCTATTTTATTTTGACTTGTACATACACCCTTATTATTTTTTATAACTATGTCTCATTTGACACCAGTCTCTTTCTATCTTTTTTACTATTCCATCTATTTTTTGTTACCATTACCCTCTTATATATATTATGAGTGAGCTACTAACTTCCGCTGTGGATCACTCACAGTCAACTTTATTGTCATTTCTGCCATATGTTTTCGACATACAGTGAATCGAAATTCAGTTTCTCTCTGGCCAAGCAGTGCAAAAAAGACATTGTGTAAAATACAATATAAAGACAATACAAAAACCATCTAAGACAAAATCTAAAAGCAGTGCAAAGAATAAATACCTATTTACAGATGTCCAAAAATGTGCATTGTGCATCAAAATGTGCAATGGAAGATGCAGCAGTGAAATGTGCAATAGAATGTGCATTGAAACTACTATACTATATTATTCAAGATTTCAAGATCAAGATTGTTTATTTGTCATATGCAGAATCAACACAGGGTCAACAATGCAATGAAATGCTTAGGATCAGAAGAACCGTTGACTCGCTAAGATAGTCAGAAGTGCTAATAACATGCAATAATAGTACATGGTAAAAAAGTAATATGGTGTGGTATAAGTGTTGCATGTGGATTTCGTATTGCACATAGTATAAATATTGCACATGGGTTATTGCACAGATTATTGCACAGGTAACAGTAGTTTACAGTGAGGTAGTGACAAACATGATACATTCGTACAGAGCAGCAGCAGTAAACATATTATGCATATTATATTATTATGCATTATTATGTGCAATCTGTTAAATACTCTACTTACACCTTATTTAATCCTACCTGTACCTTTGTATATTTTACTACATTTTAAAAATTATATTATTACCTTTTCCCCTGCACTTTTTGCAACACTTTTACCATGTAATATTATTGCATGCTATTAGTACTTCTTGACTATCTTCGCGAGTCAACGGTTCTTCTGATCCTAAGCATTTCATTGCGTTGTTGACCCTGTGTTGATCCTGTATATCAGTGTTTCCCAACCTTTTTTGTCTTGTGTACCCCCTTAGCCTTTTTGTCATACCTCGAGTACCCCCTCACTCATACGTGTTGATAATTCTCCAAAAGTAGAACATGACACAACAGATTATTAAATGAAAATCATTTTATTTCATCTCCTTAATTTGAAAATTTAATTCTCAGGCATTTTCTCTCTTTTCTTTAACTCAAATTTACTCAAATTATAATTAATCGACACTGTCGAGTACCCCTTGCAGTGTGCTCGCGTACCCCTAGGGGTAATTGTACCCCTGGTTGGGAACCACTGCTGTATATGACAAATAAACAATCTTGAATCTTGAAATTCTATTCAGTATTCATCAATGAATTCATCTATTCATGAATAAAGTTTGTCTAAGCCTAAGTCTAAGTCTAATTTATTTCAAAACCCCAATAGACATTTATTAGATGCGGTTTTGCTTATTTTAATGGCCAGTAGAGTGGTTTTACCTCACAAAGCTCCATTCATAGGAAACACGTGCTGCTGTCTACGTGCAGAAGAGGCTCGAGGGGCGGGACGTAACTGACGCAAACTCAACACGGAAGTAGGAGGACACGACCTGAGCGCAGATCCTTCTCGTGTCACAAACACACAGCGGGGGCACAAGGTGAGTAAAAGACATATTTATCATATGTAAACGATCAGAAATACCGCTTGAAAACGTGCTAAGTGTAGTCGTTTGTATATATTATGTTATCGCCGGGTTATAAACTCGCTTACTCAAATAATTAGCGTAAAAGTTAGCAACGCGTTGTCTCCGCACATGGTTGAATGAATGATTTTTGTGTCATCTTAAGCAAAAGTTTGTTATTGTTTTATATACATATTTAATTTTTGGTCCATCATAATTGTACACAGCGTCCTTGAATGAGAAATCATGGCTATCCCTCGTTTCCTGCATTGATAATCGATAAATGTGAATGAGTAAGCGCAAACGGGCTTTAATATAAGGTTGATTTTAACATTTTGCATGAGATATTTTGCATAGGTTTGACTATTTGTTTGTGCTATACTTTCAAGTCATTAGGAGCTGTCACACACCTAAGATGACAGAGTTAAAGTTGCCTTAAATTATAGAATACGTTTCTGAAAAGGGACATTTATCATCCAGAACAATTTTTTTTACTCACCTGCCACGTGTCTGACTCATTTATGTGTTTCCCGCCAACTCTCAGAAGTGTTAACCACAAAAAGAAAGAAAAAAAAAATGCTGTTTTGCTATAAATAAAAAGATTTTTTTTTTAAAAATCCTGCAAAATGACTTAATCCTTTATTATTAGACTGATTGCATCTCTTGGAATGCTCCCCAGTATGTCATTAAACCTCTATCATGCATTTATTCATTATTGCACTAAAACAACTTGGAAAAACATGTATTCTTTCTGTGACTGAGCTTGCCTCCACACGCCTGTCTTGGGCTTGCCGTGTCACCATTTCACCCAGTCACATTTTTATTTTTTATTTTTTTTAATTTAACCTTTCTTTGACCAGGAAGTGGTCCCATTGAGTTACAATAACTCTTCTGCTAGGGAGTCCTGGCCAAGAAGGCGGCCAAAAGTTACACTTCAATAAAAACAACAAACACAAATGACAGGACAATCCACAGCTACATCACCTCTAAACAGACAAAACACATAAATTCTGTTGTCTATGTACACAGACAACTAAAAAGCAGACATCACAACAAAACGTATAATTAAAAACAATTGCAGTGCTCAGTTACCGTTTCCCTTAACAGGTCTTTAAAATAATTTATGGATGGAAGAATTGTGAGATTTAAAGTGGCTTGAAGTTCATTCCAAAGCCTTGGTGCATATGAGGAGAATGCATTTTTACCAAGTTCTGTTCTTGTTTGTGGAGCATGTAAAAGTATTTTTTTCTGATGACCTTGTGCGGTAACCACTGTTATGAAAAGAAAGCAAATTAAAAATGTACAGAGGTAGTTTACCCATTAGGGCTTTCGCAATAAAAATCAGTCCATGAATTTTATTTTATTTTATCCCACTATGGAACATTCTAGGCAAAGTAATAAAAGGTTACCAAGTCAGAAAAGGTTACCAGAGCAACAAAAGTATTAATGGATTCAACAATTTCGGTATTTGCCATTGTACATCACATATACACCAGTATTTTAATTTTTTAACCCAGGATATATTCATTAAATTCACCTGCCACATGTCTGACTCATTCATGTGTTTCCTGCCAAGTCTCAGAAGTGTTAACTGCAAAAAAAAAGGATAAGAAATAGAAAAAAAAAGATTTGAAAAAATGCAAAATGATTTAATCCTTTTATTATTAGACTTGAATAGGGCGGCAGTAGCTCAGTTGGTAGAGCATGTCTCGTGACACTGCTTGGACTGCTGCCCCCGCGACTCAGAAAAAGGAAAAGCGGAAGAAAATGAATGAATGAATGAATTATTAGACTGAATGCTCCACACTATGGCATTAAACCTGTGTCTTGCATTTATTCATTACATGTGTTTTATAACTTGAAAAACATGTATTTTTTCTGTGACTGAGCTCGCCTCCACACACCTGTTTTGGTCTGGTCACCATTTCACCCAGTCACATTTTATTTTATCCCACTATGGAACATTCTAGGCAAAGTAATAAAAGGTTACTAGGTCACCAAGTCAGAAAAGGTTACCAGAGCAACATAAGTATTAATGGATTCTTTGTTAAAACCCCAACAATTTCGGTATTTGCCATTGTACGTCACATATACACCTGTATTTCAATTTTTTAACCCAGGATATAGTCATTAAATTCACCTGCCGCATGTCTGACTAATTCATGTGTTTCCTGCCAACTCTCAGGAGTGTTAAAGGGATATGCCACCCCCAGGTCAAATTTGGGCATCTCCCCACAGTCCAGAGACTAAAATAAGTGATGGAAAGCATTTTCCTGCTCACCCAGCCATTGTCCGAGTCTGTCGCCACTGACCGCCGCGCGAGCTGCTGCTCCTCCGCCTTAGACTAACGTCGCCAGAGAAAGATTTCGGCCAAAAGGAATTAATTTGCTCGATGCTTTTCTCAATTACTTTCTGTGTAGTGCGCATTCATATTGAGTGCAAATAAATGTGCAAATCAACACGGAGAGCTTGCCTTGGTCATTTTGGGTGGGAACTATTTTTCAGTGCGGAAGAACATGGCCGAATCACGCACCACGTTGTGCAACAGGGGAACTCCCTTCCCGGTGCGTAACTGGGATTCCCCTGGCAGCGTGCTGCGTGATTCGGCCATGTCCTTCCGCACTGGAAAATAGTTCCCACCCAAAATGACCAAGGCAAGCTCTCCGTGTTGATTTGCACATTTATTTGCACTCGATATGAATGCGCACTACACAGAAAGTAATTGGGAAAAGCATCGAGCAAATTAATTCCTTTTGGCCGAAATCTTTCTCTGGCGACGTTAGACTCCAGTCTAAGGCGGAGTAGCTGCAGATACCGCGGCGGTCAGTGGCGACAGACTCGGACAATGGCTGGGTGAGCAGGAAAACGCTTTCCATCACTTATTTTAGTCTCTGGACTGTGGGGAGATGCCCAAATTTGACCTGGGGGTGGCATATCCCTTTAACCGCAAAAAGGAAAAAAAAAAAGATAAGAAATAGAAAAAAAAAAAAATCTTGCAAAATGATTGAATCCTTTTATTATTAAACTGAATGCTCCACACTATGGCATTAAACCTGCATTTATTCATTGCATGTGTTTTATAACTTGAAAAACATGTATTTTTTCTGCGACTGAGCTCGCATCCACACACCTGTTTTGAGCTTGTGGTGTCACCATTTCACCCAGTCACATTTAATCCCTATTATGGAACATTTTAGGCAAAGTAATAAAAGGTTACCAGGTCACCAAGTCAGAAAAGCTTACCAGAGTAACTTAAAGGCAAATTAACGTTTTTTTACAATCTGAGCCTTCTTTCGGCAATAAAACAAGTAGTTTTACTCACCCATAGCATTTTTCTGTCAATTGGAGCAGTATCGCAGAACTTATGTTGAGCCGTTCTGTTCTACTAATGATCCCGTATCTTTTAACATGGTGCTGTATCATTTGCTCGGGGCATTACTTTGCGGTGTCCAAATAACACAAACTTTAGCACTTTTCAAATCATAGAAGCCCGATGTCTTAATGTAAGAAATCGTTTGAAGCAAAAGTGGCCTGTAATCCGAGATTTAGCCATAGTTTCGAGTAGATGAGGACGCCAGTGCGCATGCGCGGAGTGCTGCTAGGCCCCAAACATGAAACGCAAAGCTGAAAACTATGGATAAATCTCGGATTACAGGCCACTTTTGCTTCAAACGATTTCTTACATTAAGACATCGGGCTTCTATGATTTGAAAAGTGCTAAAGTTTGTGTTATTTGGAGACCGCAAAGTAATGCCCCGAAAACAAATGCTAATGGTTACGCTACAACATAACTTTCTTCAAACAGCTCCAAATGACACGAACGTGATATGGGTGAGTCAAACGACTTGTTTTATTACCGAAAGAAGGCTCAGATTGTAAAATAACGTTACTTTGCCTTTAAGTATTAATAGATTCTTGGTCAAAACCCCAACGACTTCGGTATTTGCCATTGTACGTCACATATACACCTGTATTTCATTTTTTTAAACCCAGGATAGTCATTAAATTCACCTGAAATGTTTTGGTGAATATTTCTCAGCAATTTGTTTGGTTAAGGTGTGTCCCTTTTTCCCCTACTGACATTTATAGCTTTATAATTTATACAGTAAAAATATTAAGATTCACTTGCCACATTAGCTCCAGGCAGTTTAGTGCAAAAGAAAGTTTGAGCAAGAAAGTGCATGGAGACAAGATTCCGTTCAGTCCCTACAGAACTCATTTTTCATCTGCAATTGTCTAGCCTCTGGTTTCATGTGGCAATATTTGACCTTCAAGTACCTTTGTAAGAGAAGCGTCCTGTAAAGAGGCTTGGTTGAGCAATAGTATTTCTCAAGTACAACTTCAAAAAAGCATTACCTTTAACTGTCACTGCCAGTTCCTGCTTGTAGTTAAGTGTTGCTAAACTTGTGTGTTCAGGTGTGTTGTAGTGTCAGTTGCATAGAAGTCTGTTAATAAGGTTACTAACAAAAGCCTGCGTTTTTTTTTTTTGTGTGTGTGGTGGGAAAACAAAGCCAGACAGTCTGGTTTTGCAGATATGATCCAGGCTAGAGTCGGTCAAATGTGAACATCAAGGAAGTTGATGCTTACAACGAATAAAACAAGATTCCAGTCTTTTGAAGTTTTTCCATTGGTTTATTAGTATTAATATAAATGCATAACTTGGCTCAGTTGAAAAGGGGTTGGCGGCTGCAACTTATAACTGCACGTGAATGTATTAAATTACATTAGTAAGAAGGAAGACTACTTTAGATTAGAATTTTTCCAAGTTTTTCATACATGTATCAGCATTAATTAAAACAAATGATAAGTAGTTATAAGTTGCAGCCTAATAACTGTTAGCGATGTAAAGATATCCAAATCTCCAGGTATGACATTTAATGCAATATTTTGGAGAGGCTAATAGAATTTGTTGATAGTCCACTTTTTGCTTTTAAAATACCTTGATCCAGACCCTCCAGGAATTCGCGATGTTGCGATTTGCAACTTCAACGCAACTTCAGCCAATCCCCGCGAATTCAGGGCGGTGTTGCAATTTTGACCAATCACCGCAACTTTTACACAATTTTTACAAATTTTGACCAATCATCGGCGACATATTGAACGCCGACCAACTTCCTTCTGTGTAGGAGACATAACTGAGATGAGGTGCACGGTGCGTTTGTGTGTGTATGCGGCAGAGGCGGTGGTTCACGTGAGTGTGCGTGTAAAAGCGCGCGCTCACCTGTCACACAGAGGAGAGAGTCAGGGTTGGGGTATAGCCGTATTTTTTGTTGAACGCAAACCATTCATTCATCTTTCACGTTAATCTGTTCATCCTGCTGGTTTTCATGAGTTCCATTTCATCCTGCTGCGCTGTCCTAGCTGTGTGCGCTCTTTTTGTAATAAATGCACAAAACACATACCTGGATCTCAGCGTATCTGTCACCATATCCTCCTCTTTGCGCGTCACAAATCTGCGAGCCATAGGACCCAACCTCATATTCTCCGCGGCTAAAAGGTTTGAGTTTGGAAGATGCAACATTCTGCTTTACTTCTGTGTGACAAAACGAAACTGCGGTCGTGTCCCCAGTTCCCAGAGCGCACAGCTCGGAGCGCGGCCCGAAGGGGGCTCAGACTGCAGTCAAGGCGGTGCACACTTGCTCAGCCCCGATTGCAGTCCGCGGACCGCTTAACGACTGCGGTCTTCGGACCGCGTGTTAACTGCGCATGGGACAAAAAAGAAGTGGGACAGCAGTAGTTGCGCCTGTGTACTATCGAAATGTGTGATGCACATGCCCTTCGGGCCACGCTCCGAGCCGCGCGCTCTGGGAATTGAGACACGGCTTCTAATGGCAAAGAAACATGTCTGCGGCCAGCCATTTGCCCACTAAAATAACAGCAGAAGACCGCGCGAAACAGTTCCCCTCCTGGTAGTAATTTATTTTCGATATTGGTAAGGTTGTTTTAGGACCATATCTGTGATCTCTGTGTCTTTGTATTATTATTTGTCAGTAATAACTCAGTATTCAAAATATTACTAAATTTTAATTACAAAAAGCGAAAATCGCAACTATTTATCGCAACTTTCACTTCCTCCCACAACAAAATCGCAACAAAAACCTTAAAAGCACCGCAACTTTCATCGCAACTTTTTGGAAAAGCTCCCGCAAATTCAGGCATTTTAGCCCGCAACAATCACAAAAAGTGCCCGCGAAATCCTGGGGGTCTGCTTGATCGGTCTTTGGTGTGAATCATTATTAGGGATGTAACTAGGGATGCTCTGATGTGAAAATTTTAGCTGATACCGATATCAATGTTGCTGATATCGGCTGATACCAATATCGGCCAATACGATATTTTTTTATTTTTAACTCTGAGATAACATTTTATACAGACTGAAAATCATGCAAAATTAATTTTTGAATGTCTTATTTCAAAACGCGTTTTGACTCCTGATTTTTTTTTTACGCGGACTAAACCAGGTCTAAACAAGGTCTAAACCTGGACTAAACTAGGACTGGACCAGGTCTAGACCTAACCTGGGAATTCCCAGGCTGCTTTCGTTCGTTCCGATCTGAAAGACAGCCTGGCGACTATGGCAAGCGAGCTCTCCCGATTCTGGGAGCCAATCAGAGAGCGGGGGAGGGGTGGCAAGACGGTGACACGTACTACGTGACAAACGGAAGCTTGTAGTTTGAACTGACAACTGACATGATTGGCTATGGTCTACGTATACGCCAAATGATAGACATTCGTAACGGCCGTTGGCGATCGTAAACCACACCTCCGGTACGAGATATTTCAAAGGTGGCTTCCAGACCATATCTCACTTGTGATTAGGGGTGGGTATTGGCAAAGAAGTCACGATTCAATTCGAATCACGATTCATATGCCACGATGCGATACTATCCCGATGCATCACGATACTTGAATTATTGCGATGCATTGCAATATATTCGACATACTTCAGTGAAAATGTACCAAAAAAAGAGGATAACTTAAATATCAGTGGCTGTGTATCTGGGTAGTGTCTTCAATTGATACATAACTGTGAGCAACTCAATTCATAACTGAATTTATTGAATAACAAAAACAAATAAACCAAACCAATAACAAAAAATCAATTTTTTTCTAAAACAAAAAATGATGTTCAAACATTTGCCATTTTGGAGGCAGCTACCATCATAACAAACGATACCCTTTCACAAAGAAAAGTGCATAGGATTTATATAAAAAAACCCCGAATTAGTTATTTATTTATTTATTAACATTAAATTATTAATTAATAATAATCGATTTTTGGCATCAAGAATCGATGCAGTATATTGTGATAGTTAGTATCGCGATGCATTGTCATGACGATTATTTTGCACACCCCTACTTGTGATATGGTCAGGTGTAAACCAGGCAAGTCTCGACCTGGACTAAACCAGGATTAGACCAGGTCTAAACCTGGACTAAACCAGGACTGGACCAGGTCTAGACCCGGACTAAACCAGGACTAAAGGGGAGCAACGCATTCCGTAAAGGGCAAAGGCACGCGGGGCTCGCAGCAGCACGCGGCTCGGACTGCGGTGAGCACATGTGTCCGCGCGCACACTTCTCCGCCCTCCCCCTTCCCCCCACGCTTCACTATTAATACATTTCGTTGAAAATCTACAAAAGTTTGAGTGTTTTAATGAGAGAGAAATGTGAGAAAACGTTAATTCGAGGGATTACTGTACTGACAAATATTGGTCGTTAATATCGGCCCACTTTTACACATCGAGCCGATACCGATATGTTAAATCTTTATCATGTTGTCAAAAGTCTCAGTAATATTGTGGGCTATCACAGTATATCGAATCTCAAGTCTTTTTTTTCTTAAATTCATTGTTGTGGTGCAGCAATATCTAAAAGAAACAGAGGGAACTACACAGACCATTATCCTTTGCTCTGTTTCAGTCCAATTTACACGATGGAGTAACTTGTTAAGCACTTTAAAATTTCTTAACTCTTTGGTTAATGACAGAACCAAAGGCTTGTCAAGGCATTTTTAAAAGAAAAAGTAGTATATTCATGAGATGCATATTGTGAAAATGTCGTACCGAGAAATTTGGATATCGTTACATCCCTGCACATTTTTGTCATATTCTCCAGAATTAAAGCAATAAACTTATTTCTTCATGTCAGCACTGAAATGAATCATGGGATATGTAGTTTTCTGCATTTATTAGCTGTTGCTACTATAAAAATGCATTTCAGCAAAGGAACTAAGTAATTCGATATGTTGTGACAGCTCTCGATATTTTGAGACTTTTGACGATATGATATCACCATATTTCGGTTATTGTTACATCCCCATCAACTGTTATTAATCATTGTTTAAAGTTAATATTTGAGTGGACATCCGTAAGATTTCAGTGTCCAAAAATAGGGCAAAAGGTGTACTTGTGTGCTACATTTTAAACAATTAAGAAATGTGAAGATCTGTAATCTTTTATCAGTTTTTGCAGAATGCAGCAAAGTCACAAAACTACAGTAGTAAAGTTAAATTTTTTCTTATTAAAGCCAAGCCTTATGTACTATCTAATTTTGATTGAACAAATAAACAGAACAGAAACCTAACAGTTACACAAGTGGCATTTTGATTTGATGGATTAGATAATGCCAACTAAGCATTTGTTCAGGAAGCAAAATACAAGATCTGGGACTTTCTTGAAGCATCATTTCCTGTAATCTGTAGATCACTTTTTCTTTGTAATTCACAATATAATTTCTGCATTGTCTTTCTTTGTTAACAGATCGTGCAGAGATGAATCGGGTGCGAAGTGTATTCAACAATTTTGTAAGTATTTCTTCACCAATTATTTATTTTTTTTGTCTATAGGAACAAATAAGTGGATTTCTTTTACCAGATTTTCCAGTTTTAATCTGTTTATTTCAGTTGATATGTCAAAGCTTTTTTCACCACCCCAAAGTTTATTTCTAAAGAGCATTTACACATTTTGTTTTATTCAATTTGAAATTCAAAGATCAAAAACTGAATCTAGTGTATTAGAACGGGACTGCAACTTGTTCTATTTTATATGGTTTGTCATAATTTCAGATGGAGGGCAGGGGCCTGTATAAGTGTATCAGGGATTCTGTTACTGAAAATCAATTCTTGTGACCTGACCTCAAGTGCAGTTTTAAAGGTGCACTTCGTAACATTTCTTGTGGAGGGTCCACCACCTGATGCCTCCATGGAAATATTAGTGCTTTGTCCAGAATGTTCCACAGTATAGAATTAACAAATCCATCACAAGGGAGACGAGCATTTTACAGCATATGCTACATTACAGTTCAGATCTGTGGAGAGGCATCACTATTCACAGAAGAACAGTAGAAACGCCTGTAAATCAGGGATGAAAGAGTTACGTTTTTTAGCGGATCTCCGCTTTTTTTTCAGCCGTGGGTTTTTTTTGTTTTGTTTTGTTTTTTTACATCTGTGCAAATTCGTTGAAAGATTTTGGGTGTATATATGTATAGTTGTGTTTAGGGTCGCCAACCGTCCCTTGAAAAAACAGAATCGTCCCGTATTCAGAACAAAAGTACATGTCTCGTATTAAACTGCGGGCCGCGCGAGCCCGTGTCTGGAGCCGCGGACCGAGTGAGCGCAGCTCTTTCGCAACAGCGTGTACCATTGCGTGTACACAGGTTAAACTTTATAAAACATCCTATATACCTCATCCTACCTGCCCGTGCCTCACTTAACGTGTCGCTCCTCGCTTTTTCACCTGCGCCTTTTAGCGCGCATAAGCTCCTCCTCAATGCGCTCTGATTAGACAAGTGCAAAGCAAAAACAAATCCAATATATACTACTTGTAGGCCTACCTGTTAATAAAATGTGTTTTTTTGTACTTTTATGTACAGTTTTACTTTATTGCTAACATGTAGCATATAGAAATCCAAATTTCAGAAATTTAAAATTTTCCAGCGGAGAGTGGGGTGGGGTGGGTGCGCCGTGACTTTCCGCTTTTTTCATGATTGGCCACTTTCATCCCTGGTAAATGTTTACAAAAAGTTGCACAATGCACCTTTTGAAACTATAAAACTTCAAGCATGGTGTTTGACTGTATTTTATTTGACTGAATATTTGACAGAAAATGGAGATGCAAGTTTATTTGTATGGGGGGGGGGTCGGAGTAAAGATTGTCCAAGCCCGATAGAATTGCATGTAAACCAGATTTCTCAGTGATATGTGTCCTTGTATTCAGATGAGCAATGAGCGGTACAGTCGGTTCACACTGCAGACGGAGCAGGATGGAGAGAGGAGGGTGCAGATGAAGTTGTCGGAAGATGGGATGGACGGAGATGCAGAGGGAGGGATCGGGGGATCTCCAACATTTAGACCAGCACCACAAGGACAGAGCAGGAAGAGCCTCTGCTTCCTCCTCCTTGCCACTCTAGTCATCTTTCTCATTGGTAAGGCTTAAAGCGGCCATATTACTCTATTTTCTAATCTGTTATGATGGTGTTTGCTCATCACAAACATGCCTGGAGTTGTGTTTCATTTCATTCACAAATGTTTACCCCACAAACCCTGCATATTTAGGCCAAGTTCTTCTCTTAAAGAAAACTCCACATTGTGATGTCATGTGGTAATACAGGAAGTGCTCTGCTGTGTTTTTAAACTCCATACACTTTCTTTTTTTTTTTTTTTAATTTATATTTTATTCTTTTTTCAAAATAGAAAGAAAAAGAAAAAAGAGAAAAAAAAATAAAATAAAAAATAAATTAAATAAATTAGTAAAAAAGATAAATTAATATTATCAACAAGAAAATATATACAATACTGACAGGGGAGTAATTTTCAGATACACATATATTATACATTTAGTACAGATACATAGAACAATTTGGCCATTTGGCTGTGATATAACTGCGCCATTTTGTCCACTGGTTAGTGAAGATCTCCATTTTATGATTGATATGGGCTGTAAGTTGTTCCATCTTATAAATGTCAAACACTATATCTCTCCACGTATTCATTGTTGGGCGCTCTGGTTGTATCCATTTCTTCGTAATAGTCTTTTTGCTGGCCACCAACAGAATGTTCATGAGATCTTTGTCCATTTTCAGCCAGTCTTGAGGGGCATATCCCAGGTACAGGGTCTTAAAGTCCAATGGTAAGTCCTCTTGGAAAATGTCCTTTAAGGCATTGTGAATTTCCGACCAGAAATCTTTAATATTGGGGCAGTCCCAGAAAATATGGTAATGGTTTGCGCGTTGATGACCACATTGTCTCCAACAGACAGGGGTAGAGTCACTGGGTTTAGATTGTTGTACTGGTGTGATAAAATATCTAATGAAGTTTTTCCAATTAAATTCACGCCAGTTCATTGAACTGGTGCATTTCCATTGAAATTGCCATAATTTTGTCCATTCTTCATTAGATATTTTAATCTCTGATTCCCTTTCCCATTTTGCTTTAATATATATTGTGGAGTGGGTATTAAATTCTAGTAAGCAGTTATATATAACTGATATAATACCTTTATTGAATTCCGAGTTATATGCTCTTCTAAACAGTTCTAAGAAATTGTGGTTAGATTCTGTTACATTTTTAATCTTTGTATTAACATAATGCCGCAGTTGTAAATATCTGAAAAAGTCTTGTTTATGCAATAGATATTTTTTCTGAAGCAACTCAAAACTAAACAGTGTATTTCCCTTCATAATATTACATAGAGCTGTTATTCCATTAACTCTCCACATTTTAAATCTGGGGTCCGTTGTGTTTGGTGTGAAATCAGAATCATACGAGCACCATTTGAGGGGAAGAAGATCTCCTTCCAGTTTATATTTTTTAAGAATATTTTTCCACACTTTCAAGATAAATTTAACCCATGGATTATCTGTGTTGTTTGTATATTGTTGCAATTTTGAGTCCGCTATAACTGCTTGTACAGGAATGGGAAACAGTCTTTCTTCAATGTCTTTCCATTGTGCCTGGTATGATGGATTGCACCAACATAATATAATTCTCATCTGAGCAGCAAGATAATATTCTTTGAGGGAAGGTAGACCCCAACCTCCCTTTTCTTTCGTTAATTGTAGTGTTTTGAGACGTACCCTTGGTTTCTTCCCTTGCCATAAATACCTGGACAACATTTTATCCCATTCATTAAATTGGCTTTGGGGTATTTCTACAGGTAGAGTCTGGAATAGGTATAGCAATCTTGGTAATATGTTCATTTTAATAGTCTTAACTCAAGGATACAATCTAAGTAGAGGAGTGAGATTCCACCTTGCGATATCTTCCTTAATCTTTTTATCTAAAGGTAGGTAATTGTATTCTGAGAGTTTTGAAAGATCCTTTGGGATAGTGATGCCCAGGTATTTAAAAGATTTTGTTTGCCATGACCATGAGTAGTTTGTCTTTATTTCGTTTGGTGGGTCATAATAATATGTTAATACTTGGGTTTTACTTACATTAACCTTATATCCTGACAATTCCCCATATTTCTCAAGTGCCAGCATTAGCTGGGGCAGAGAGTGTGTTGGGTTGCTGAGGAATGTTATCACGTCGTCAGCATAGCAGGCTAGTTTATGTTCTCTTTCTGTGAGATGTATTCCCTTTATTTCTGTATTTTGTCTGATATATTGGGCAAGTGGTTCTAGAAAGAGTGCAAACAATAGTGGTGACCATGCACATCCCTGTCTTGTTCCACGTTCCAATATAAAATTATTTGATAACTGACCATTGACCTTGACCCTTGCTGTGGAGTTATAATATAAAGTTTGTATAGTTTTAATAATTTTGTCGTGGAAACCGAATTTATGTAAGACTCTATAAAGGAAAACCCAATTGACAGAGTCAAATGCTTTCTCCGCGTCAATACTCACTACTATTGCTTCTGTTTTGGTTTTCATTATGTGGTTAATAATATGTAGTGTCCGTCTTATGTTATCCTGTGTTTGGCGCTGATGTATGAAGCCTGTCTGGTCATTATGGATCAAGTTAATCATAAGTTCCTCACAACGTTTGGCCATTATGGAAGTAAACATCTTATAATCTATGTTTAAGACAGATATAGGTCTAAATGATGCGCATTCTGTTTTATCCTTGCCTTCTTTTGGAATGGCTGTTATGATTGCCTCCTTCCAACTAGGAGGTATTTGTGCTTTTTCCAGGGTCCAATTTAGTGTGGGAAGTAGAATAGGAACCAATTCGTTTTTAAACTCTTTGTACTATTCTGCTGTGTAGCCATCAGAACCTGGAGATTTGCCCATTTTTAGTTTACTGATCGTGGCTAATAGTTCACTTTCTGTTATTTCAGCTGTCAGCACATGGTTCTGTTCATCAGTCAGAGTGGGTAATTGCAATGAGTCCAGGAAGGTGTCAGTCTGAGCTATGGTTCCCCCTGGGGCTCTGGCATATAAGCCTTTGTAAAATGTCTCGAAAGCTTCATGAATTTCACTTAGATTGTTTTTAGGCTCTTTTGTTATACATACACTTACATACACTTTCACTAGAATCATCAGTATAATTTCAGCCATGGAAATTCCAATCTCTACTGAACTAAAGGTAAAAAGTAGCTGTTAACTACCGCTTCGGGACATCACAAGGTGGAACAGAGCATTTTGAGCTTTGGAAATTGCTAGTGCTTTTGTATACCTTGATATAACTATGCAGGTAACTGTAACAGTATTTTTGTGTTACATTATTCTTGCCAGTTTTGAACAGTTTTTTGTCTGTCTTTCAGGTTACTTCTTGGCCTTCCTGATCCACGGTCGATCCAAAGTGGAGCCGAAATGTGAGCCTAAAGTCTTAATTAAGCACAAGACCTTGTCCCTTCTGCCTCATGAACAACAAACCGATCTGACCTGGACTGACATCACAGACCTCCTGGACACCAAACTCACCAGCACAGCCTTTGACCAAACCCTGAGGTACTTTTAACTTAGGCTACTTTTAGACTGTGTGGCTTTATGCTCAATTTAGATTTTTTTGTGTGAATTTTTTTTTTTTTTTGGGGGGGGGGCATTTCCAATTAAATGTGACTTGTATGTGATCTCTAGTATGAACTTTAAACTCCCCAAAAGTGTCCCGCATGCACCTTGGAGGACACGACGAGGTCACATGCAGCGAGCGTGCTCAGTGTTTATGGAAGTCGCCTAAACATGGACGCGAGCATTGAGTGCCTGGAGATTTTAAAGTTGCTGTCCTACCAGAGCCAGAACATGTACAACTTATTTGTTTTAAGGAGGAGATTGAGAAGGAGAAGGACAAGGTTTTTGGCCTTGGCATTTTGTGGAGCAGTGGCAGCAACATCTGTAGAAAGGAACGTGTGGGTGCGGAGTCACGGCCAAACGTGGTGGGATTGCTTTGCGCTGACACAGAATTCATACACAAGTTTTGTATGACGAGAAGAACGTTTGTGTACATTTGTGAGTACCTGCTTGTACCAGTCTCGCTTGTTGATGACGTGTAGGTCGGATGAATGCGACCTGGCCGTTCAGACTGAAGTGGCATGTCAAAAGATCGGATATGTATTGGTTTTAGGACCACATATCCAAGTGGCCTGGGTCGCATTTGAAAAAAATCGGATCTGTGTCATTCAGACAGTCATTAAAATATCAGATACAGGTTGTATAAGGGCGAAAAATTCTGATTTGGGTCACTTCAGGCTGCAGTCTGAACATAGCCTTAGACACATGTATGCTGCAAGTAACAAAAAATCTTTAATCCTTCTTGCAATTGTAAAAGTCAGAGCAAACAAATGGCCAGTGGTATGCTACACTAGGTCTGTCATGATAACAAGCAGTTCCTCCAACCAAGATGCTGATACTGGTATCGAATACTGATCCAAGAAAAAAAATACAAATACTTAAAACCATGGTATTGGTATCGGAACTTAAAGCTGGATCGGTGCATCCCTAGTCTGAGAGGTGACCACACTCACAGTAAGAAAGCAGAAACTAAAACGCCTGTAACTGGATAAATTCAGCAAGAGATTTAAAAAATGCATGGAGACGAGCAGATGGCGGACCAGAAAAGTTGCCCAGTGCTGCATTTATTATCTTTTATCTGTAGACTCTACATCGCATTCCATTTTTCATATCTGCTATATCCAGCATATTATTGGAGCCAAGCACCGAAGGTGCTAGGCACCATAGTGTTTCTACTGATTCTTCTTCTTCTTATTATTATACATTATGTAACTCATCATGGGAGTCTATGGCAACCCCTAGAACCGTCTGGTAAAAAAGTTGTGAAATTTTGCATGCACATTCCAGCCAGTCTCCTCATTACCCACAGGAATTTATAGGCTCCCAGCCCCAACCGTCTAGTGCCACCAGCAGGTCAAAGTTGCAAGAATTTTCAGGAATTTTCTGCGTTGCTAGGCAACGTACCTGGCAACCTTTGATCTGTCTTTGATGTGTCTTTGATCTGTTAAACCCTGTCAGACCCTGTCAGACTCTGTTAGACCCTGTCAGACCCTGCATGCGGCCTACATGCTGAGGCCTACATGCTGAGGCCTACATGCACCTTCAGTGCTTGGCCCCACATTGCTGCTTGCAGCTATATTTTTCTACTTAAAGTTGCATTTTATAACATTGGTTGGGGGGTCCTTCACCTGCTTGTTTCTATGGAGATGTCGTTGCTCTGCCAGGAATGTTCCACAGTATGACATTAAACAGCTCTACATTTACATTTATTGAATTCTGGATGGTTTTATAGCTCAGAAATACCAGAAAAACGGGCATTGTGACTGTGAGCGGGATTGCGGGATTGCGGGATTGCGGGAAGCCAATTAATTCTTTTTATTCTTTGCAGTGACTTTGACCGGCCCTCACGTACAGCAGGCAGCGCTGATGACACGCATCTGGGAAACAAAATCGTGCAGGAGTTCAAAGAGCTCAAGATGGATCCCTGGACTGACACCCACCATGTTCGACTGCAAGTTCCAAACAAGTAAAGACCAAATCTGAACACAAGGATGTAATACATGATGCAACACATAAATCAGAATTTGACTTGTTTTTATTAAAGTGCAAATAATTTGTTTTTTAGATTCCCAATTACAAGATCTCAAAATTGCAGTTAAAGGTCCTATATTGCACAAATTCTCTCTTGGGAGTTTTAAGCCATACCTGGAGTTGTTTTGATTTGGTTCATTAAGCTGTCTACATCTTCAAAGCTCAAAATGCTTTGTTCCACTTTGTGATGTCATGTCGGCTACTTTTTACATTTTGTTCAGTAGCGATTGGAAATTCCAGGGCTGAAATTGTCCGAATTATTCTAGGGAAGATGTATAGAGTTTAAAAATACAGAAGAGCATAGGGCTGGGCATCAAAATTCGGTTCCTCCATGGCACCGACCAAAATGCTTAGGTTCTTCTGTGTGCCTCGTCTTTCGGTTCCACGTTTCGATACCCAGAGGTTAATCATGTGTGGCTCAGATACAATGTATGTACCTGCGTGCTTATGGCCTGACAATGCCACCTGAGATTGGCTGAAACGTCCGCGTGTATCAAAAACACAGTGTGGTCACGCCCCTCGTTCACAGGCAAGGCGAGATTTTGTGCTTCAGCGCTTCTGTGTAGGGTTGCTAACCGTCCCTTGAAAAAAATATTCAGAAACAAAAGTACGCGTCCCGTATTGAGCTGAAAGGGGACGCACTTTGTCTCGTATTACCGTGTCGATCGGTGTCCGGTCTTGGTCTCGAGATGATCGTGATCATATTTCAATACAGCCGCTGCCTTTAGCAATAAACTTTTACCGTGTTTTTTGCAGTGCAGCACGTGCGCTCGTCTGGAACACGCGGAAACCACGCTGGTTTCTGCGTGTTCATGCCGCTCCTCGCCTTTTCGCTCTGATTAGAAGAGCAAGACGAAATGCAAAGCAAAAACTAATCTAAATTTATGTTACAGCGTCCGCACAGAGCCCGTCTACAACACAGAGCAGGTCTAGAGCGACATGTGGTTGAATTTTGCCTAATAAAAGTGCACAAATGCATCTGTTTGTCACAATATCCATTTGGTAAATGTGCAGAGGCTGGTAAATACCACTACAAAACCAGTAAGAGAATGTGACTCCATTCAGAAAAACGGGTAAAAACAGGTAAAAAAAAAACTTTGGAAATAACTTGAATAACGGAAAATAAACTCCAGTATGTGGAATAGAATGTGTAATGAATTAAATTTTTTCTAGAATTAATATAAAATGGGAACCGAAAAAAAAAGTACTGGTCAGGAATCGGTATCGAAATGAAGGTATCGATATTGGTATCGGCATCGGAAAATTTTGATCGCCCTAGAAGAGCAGTTCCTGTAATATTACCACATGATGGTGGAACAGAGTATTTTACATTGGAGAGAAGAACTCGGCCTAAATTGTGTTAAACAAATTTAACAATTTTTTAAATTTATTTATTTGATTTAATATTTTTGTTTCCATTCTTGTACTACTTTTTGGAACTTTTTGGATGAGTTGTAACACACTAATACATGACCCTTTTTGTCCAATCCAAATGTAAACACAAAATCTCAGAATTTTTCTCGTGTGTGCACAAACTTGTTGTGACATGAGATCTTGTACCATCCCTACTTGTTAAAATTCTAAAGCGATTTCGAGAACTGACAGCACCGTCAGCCTATTCTGTCTGTTTAGTGCAATAACGGCTCTTTTTACATGCACATTGTTTTATAGTGTGGGAATAATCCATAGTTTGCATTTCCGTCTCTGCAGGGATAAGCCAAACCGGGTCATTTTTGGATCAAATAACTTCACACCACAGGGATTTCTGGCGTACAGCGGCACTGGGAAGGCTCAGGTAACTCTATACTATTCACTTGACCTCAGCCTGAGCCCGAAACTGAAGTGTTCTTTTGTTGTATTATCCAGGTAACAAAGCTCAGAAAGTCTTGCAATCCACTAAAAATAAATAAAATGTGGTTTTAAAGGTCCTATATTGTTTCTTGTGAGGTTTAAGCCATGTTAGAACGTTATTACCTCATCAGAAAACATCTGGAGTTGTGTTTTGTTTCATTCACACATGTTTGAGTAATCCTGTTTTATTCGTCTCTACAACTCCAAAGCTCAAAATGCCGTGTACCACTTTGTGATGTCATGTAGAGGTAGTTTTCAAGTTAACCGCTCTTTTTACCTTCACTTTAGTAGAGATTTGCAGTTTCAGAGCTGAAATCATCTTAAAGGTACAGTGTGTAGGATTCGTGGCGCATAGGTGGATGGTAGCTATTCCACTTCCTCTTTTGGCTACGGCAGACCTCGAGGGTCACCCAGGAGCGCCGTAACGCGGACAGCTTGCGTACCCGCGCGCACACGGCGCTGTGCGAGCTCTCGCCGACAACTACGGTATAAATAAAACGCGGTCCCGTTCAGTTTTTTTTTTCTTTTCGCATGAAAACACACATTCCCGATCGTGTACCATGACAATCTACATATCAAATGAAACCTTACAGTCTCCTCTTTTTGACTATGCAATCACTCCCCGAGCACACGGGGCTTTTATACGGAAAAGCACAAAACGAGGTTTGTTACTTAGCTTACCTTTGAAGGCTCTGCACAGGTCAAACTCTGTATTTCACCATAAGCTTGGTCTCAATCTGTCCGTAAGGATCCAGCGAATAAAATCCAGTAAAACAATTTAGTCCAAAACACGTGTTAGATCCATTACGACGTGTGATCCGGCAGCATGCTTGTTGTTTACCCAAAACCACGAGCCTTGCCGAAGGCGAAGGCGGAGCCCAAATGTCCTTCTGCGGCTCTCGTATTCAAAATGGCTGCCTCTATATGGGGTCAATCCCCCTTTTATGTGACTATATCTAAGTTCAAAAGAATACTTTGATTTCATGATGGAAGTGAAAAGGCTTGGAAAACAATGTATTTTTGAATGGGTATCTTCAATTTCAGTAATTAACGGGTAAAAATCGTACACACTGTCCCTTTAATGATTCTAGTGAAGGTGTGTGGAGTTTAAAAACACAGTATTGTATTACCACATGACTTCACAAGGTGGAACAGTTTTTTTCAGTTTGAGGGAAGAACTCGGCTCAAATATGCAGGATTTTGTGTTTAGATATGTGTGAATGAAACAAAACACAACTCCAGGTGTGTTTTATGAGGAAACGAGATGATGCAGACCTGTCTTACAAAATCTATATTGGGATATTTAGGGCTGCTTATTCTCTTTGATTAATCGGCTAATTTTACCATCACAAAAGGCTTGTGAATATACATTATTACTTTACCTTTTGTCACTTAGTCTTTTCTTAAACACTAGTTTGACACATTTTTGTTTTATATCTGAAATAATCCTACTTTTTATGTGAACAGGGGAAGCTGGTCTATGCCAACTATGGGCGTCCTGAAGATTTTGCAGTTTTGCCAAAATACAAAATCGATGTCAAAAACTGTGTGGTCATAGTTAAAAGTGGGAACATCAGCTTTGCTCAAAAGGTATTCATAAATCTATTATATCTAAACTCAGTTAAGTTTTGTAGTAATATTATTATTATTATTATTATTATTATTATTATTATTATTATTATTATTATTATTATTATTATTATTATTATTATTATATATATATTTTTTTTATTATTATTTTTTAAGGTGGCTAATGCTGAAGAAAGGGGTGCAGTAGCTGTTCTTATCTATCCAGACAAAAAGGACTACAAGTATGTCTCCACTGAAATCTATGGACATGTAAGTTTGCATGTACTGCCTCTTATATTCTCTGTACTGACATGTGTTCACCTTTTAAAGGTCCCATGGCATGAAATTTTCACTTTCTGAGGTTTTGAACGTTAATGTGAGCTCCCCTACCCTGTTTAGGCGCCCCCCCCCCCATGGCTAAAAGTTGCGAAATGTCTAAACTGAGCATTTGCGGTCCTTTTCTGCGTTTGAAAAAAAACACCGCTCAAACGGGCGATTCTGAACAAGGCAACTATGTGACATCACATCGAAAAATGCAGCTCCACCCCCCCGTCTGGATGTCTACCCACCGTCTCTGTAAATCACGCCCAGAGAGTTTGGACCGCGAATTAACTACACAATGCGAAATGCGTTTTTTTATTTGCCTGGAGGCACGTGCGAGTGTTTCTAGGCTCGGAAGTCCTTTATCTGAGCCTCTGGACCTCTGAAACAGCAGTGGTTTAATTTTATTTTCTGTGAAAATGTGTTTTTTTTCATTGAAAAGCCTCTCCTTTCTTCCTCTGCGCTTAAAACACGGAAGTGGGGCCAGCACACAGCGCACCGCTAAAACAAGGAACCAGCGGCGCATTTGCCCCCCCCCACCTGCTCCTCTAACCTATCTCTGTCCTTCTCATTTGCATTCAAGCAACAAGGCCCAGAATGAGTTGTTCAGAGAGAGATATTCTGACTCTGACTGTGTACAGACACATGTACACCATGTGTCTTTCTCATGCGTGTTGATTTTGAAGGATTCATATTAGGTTCATATTAGGGAACCATTAAGGCACCATATAAAAGCATCAAGAAGTACCATGTCATGGGACCATTAACATTCAGTCCAGGAGAATTACTTACATTAAAAGAAACAAGAAATTCTGAATATTATAAATAAAATAGTATTTCTAATAATATTAATATTTTAGTTTTATGGATTCCTCACTTCCTTTTTCAAACCATGCAAGGAGGATGTAACACTCAAAACAATACACTAGTTTTCATCTCTCACAAACCTCCTGGTAGTATTCATATGCATACGTTTTGGTTATAAGTAAATTTGTCTATCTACATCCCTAAAGCTCACAATGCTCTGTTCCATCTTGTGATGTCATTAAGTGGTAGTTTTCAAGTTGACGCCTACCTTTTACCTTTTAGTTCAGTAGAGAATGGCATTTCCAAGGCTGAAATCATTAAAATGATTCTAGTGAAGCTGTATGGAGTTTAAAAACACAGTGGAGCACTTTGTGTATTACCATATGACATCACAAGGTTTCCACCTTGTGTTTTCTGTTTGAGAGAAGAACTAAATATTCAGGACTTGTGTGAATGAAACAAAACACAACTCCAGGTCTGTTTTTGACCAGGAAACATAACATAAATCAAAATGTACTGTAATATGGGTGCTTTAAATAAGTATATAACATTAATACAACATTTAATTCATCTGTTTCTGTTCTCTTCAGGTGCATTTGGGTTCGGGGGATCCTTACACTCCTGGCTTTCCTTCATTCAACAACACACAGTTTCCTCCCACTAAATCTGCTGGACTCCCCAATATCCCAGCCCAGACCATCAACTCCAACATGGCTAAAACCATTTTACAGTGAGTTAAATGACGGATTCTCCTGTGTCTGTTTTACTTGCGCAGCTATTGATCCTTGCTGTGACATCACACGCTGGGGGTTTTCTACATGTGTCTCCAATGGGGGAATGTTTAGGAGTTGCCATGGTGACACAATGCCATTCTGCCAATAGAGAAACATGTAGAACAACCCCAGCATGATGGCACTGCAAAGTATCAGTAAGAAATTTTCAACACGACATTAATGCCATCATGTTGACTTGTACAAGTTATAATACAGGTCAGGACCATTCAAAACTATTTAGGAATTGAACATCTATTTTTTAGTTTCTATTTTTTTCAGTATTGATAATTGATCGATGATCGAATGAGTAGCTAGTTTTTAAAGTTTTTTGTTTTTTTTTCATTTTTGATATAGAGCAGTGTTTTTGTACCACATAACTTCTAGTGTATTTTCTTGTTTTCTATTACTTATTTTATTTTTACAGAGCAATAAAAGTTGTCCATGCACTAAATCCTATCCATTTTTGACTCTTTCAGATCGATTGGTGGGCCCGTCCCTAATGAAGATCCTGATTTTGGTGGTGGTGAGACTTCTTTGACCTATTCTCTGGGAGGAGTTGAAAACATCACAGTTGAAGTGAACAATGCTCTGGTCTTCAAAGAAATCCACAATGTTTTTGGAGTCATCAAAGGCTTCGTTGACCCTGGTAGGTCCAGTAGTCTGTGTTAGAAATTCCCTGGTATAACTTTTGGTTCAGTAACTGTTCAGGCATTCTTGGGCAGCTTGAGAGCACAGTGTAGTCACAATTGAAAAGCTGTAACTTCTAACTTAACTTTCATTCCCTATCACCTGCCTGAGTCTATGGCCACATCCCATTTCTCTTTCCTCGCTTCCTTCTCGATTCTGCAGGAAATGGGTGAGGAAGTCTCACTCACAGGAGACAATGAGGAGAGAGGATATAAACTCCCTGAGATCAATAAAGTTTGCTTCTTTACTCTGATGTCTGCCTCCTGAAGTCTACCTCATGTTTATTCCTTCCTTCCGTAGTTTTTTTGGGACACTACTCAATATGGCGCATTTAATTCACAGCTGAAAAGTGGAGGAGCGAGGAGAGGAATTAAGGAAAAAGAGGCGATAATATTGGCCCTTTAACTATTGTTGGGACTTTACATTGATTTTATATTTGTATTCACTGTAATATATTTGTGTGTAAATCCATAGATCGTTATGTGGTCCTGGGCGCACAGAGAGATGCCTGGGGTCAAGGATACGCCCGCGCCAATGTAGGGACCTCCACGCTGATCGAGCTCGCCAGGGTGATCCGAGAGATGGTGGACAAAGGTAACAAGTCATTATAAAATTAAACTTTGCAATTTTTTCATTATTACCAAATTGCAAAGGCTGTAATTATTATTCGGGGAGTGCACAATATTAAAATATGTGTGCCTTAATTTGCTAGTCAAACATGTGGCAAAGAAAAAAAAAATGTAAGAAGGCTAAACCAAGACCAAAGCACAACTAAAGTAGGATTAAAGGCACTGTACCTGATTTGTACTGTTGTAAAATGACTTCATTCTAGTGCTGTCCAAAATATAGCGCTATTAACATGTCCACCAAAAGCACCAGCTCCACCGTGCAACATGCAAACAGTCGGCGTGTGATGACGCCATCGGCCGCGTCCCGGCTGCACAGGAACAAACGCAGGGCACGGCATGGCCCAAAAGTCCCACCACAAGTGCGCCCCTCGTACAGCAAGAGTTAGGACAAACAGACAAACACAGTTGTGCTAACTACCTCAGGGTCACAGCACATTATTTCACCCACGGTGGGAACTTCAGTCGCTTTGACTGTGATGAAGACAGAAGAGACGCACTTCCCTCACACTTCATGAACATTGAACACAGTTGTCTGACAGTTGTGATGGTTTGCAATAAAAAAAAAAAATGCACAAAGCAAGCCTATCCACTTTTCCATGTTGAGTATTAAAGATCCCATGACATGGTACTTCTTGATGCTTTTATATGGCTCCTTAAAGGAAAAGTAACGTTATTTTACAATCTGAGCCTTCTTTCGGTAATAAAACAAGTCGTTTGACTCACCCATAGCACGTTCGTGTTATTTGGAGCTGTTTGGTGAATGTTATGTTGTAGCGTATCCGGTAACATGAGTATTCGGGGCATTACTTTGCGGTCTCCAAATAACACAAACTTTAGCACTTTTCAAATCATAGAAGCCCGATGTCTTTAGTCTACGATTTCGTTTGAAGCAAAAGTTGCCTGTAATCCGAGATTTATCCATAGTTTTCAGCTTTGCGTTTCATGTTTGGGTCCCGGGATCTGAGAGCACAGTCCGCGCATGCGCACTGGCCTCCTCATCTACTCGAAACTATGGCTAAATCTCGGATTACAGGCCACTTTTGCTTCAAACGAAATCTTACATTAAGACATCGGGCTTCTATGATTTGAAAAGTGCTAAAGTTTGTGTTATTTGGAGACCGCAAAGTAATGCCCCGAATACTCATGTTAACGGATACGCTACAACATAACTTTCACCAAACGGCTCCAAATGACACGAACGTGCTATGGGTGAGTCAAACGACTTGTTTTATTACTGAAAGAAGGCTCAGATTGTAAAATAACGTTACTTTTCCTTTAATGGTTCCCTAATACTGTAAATGAATCCTTCTTCAAAATCAACACTCAGTGCATGAGAAACAGAGATAAGCTGAGAGAGTAATTTTTCTCACTCCGAACACTCTATAATGGGCGTTGTTGCTTGAATGCAAATGAGTAGAAAAGAGCTGGCCAATAGTAGAGGGTGGGGGCGTGGCCAAACGCTCCGCTCTCCGCTGTAGCTCACAGCTGATCCATTTCCTTGTTTTTGCACGGGGGGAGAGATTTGAAGCGTTCCATTGAAAAATAAACACATTTCCACATACCATTAAACCACTGCTGTTCAAACGTCCAGAGGCTCAGATAAAGGACTTCCGAGCCTAGAAACACTCGGACGTGCCTCCAGGCAAATAAAAAAATGCATTTCGCATTGCCTAGCGCATTTGCAGTCCAAACTCTGGGCGTGATTTACAGAGACGCTGAGTACAGACAGACGGGGGTGGAACTGCATTTGCATTTCTTTTTTCGATCTGATGTCAATAAGGTGCCTTGTTCAAACTCGCCCGTTTGAGCTCCGATTTTTTTGTAACGCAGAAAAGGATCGCAAATGCTCAGTTTAGACATTTCGCAACTTTTAACCATGGGGGGGGGGGCCTAAACAGGGTAGGGGAGCTCACATTAACGTTCAAAAACCTCAGGAAGTGAAAATTTCATGCCATGAGACCTTTTAAAATGACGATTCAAGGGACAATAAATGTGTGATTAATGTGCAATTAATCATGATTAACTATAGCGGTCATGAGATTAATCGCAATTAAATGTTTTAATCGATGGCACTATTCTGTTTCATGATTTTAAGTAGCTTAAAATCTAACCTGGACAAAAAATGCTCCTGGACATGTTTAAACTGTAAATTTTTTGGTAAAATAAAAATGTTTTTTCCAGATAACTTTAGACCAAGAAGAAGCATTGTGTTCGCTAGTTGGAGCGCTGGGGAGTACGGCAGTGTTGGTGCTACCGAGTGGCTTGAGGTAGGATTTTTTTTTTAAATTTTTTTTTTGATCTATTATAATGTTCTAAGAATCTGGGGTTGTTTTGTTTTCATTCACACATGAGTTCTTCTCTCAAATGGGAAATGTTCTGTTTGACCTTGTGATGTCATGTGGTAATACAGGAATTGCTCCACTGTGTTTTTAAACATGCCTTCACTAGAAACCTTTGGTTAATTTCACCCCTGGAACTGCCAAACTGTACTAAACAAAAGGTAAAATGTAGCTGTGTAACTTAAACTACTTCTTCATGACATCACGAGGTGGAACAGCATTTTGAGCTTTGCAGATTAGACAGACTAATAATAAAAGATTACTCAAATGTGTGAATGAAACAAACGACTCCAGGTATATTTTTGATGAGGTAGTAACATAATATGGCTTAAAGCTCACTAGAGTCAGTTTTCATAATATTGGACCTTTTTAAAGGGGAATAGAATAAAGTATTTAAAATGTCTCAAATCTTGACGGTCTTGTTTCAGGCTTACACCTCTTCACTTGACAAAAGTGTCTTGGCCTACATTAGTTTGGATGGGACTGTCCAAGGTAATACCTACACTATTACATTTGTCCAAGTAAGTTTGATAGTTTGTGAAATTTACTTGGAAACGTGATTTTTTTTTTTTTTTTTTTTAAGGTCTTGGGAGCTTTCGTGCCTCAACCAGCCCTCTTCTCCAAAATATTCTTGACGGCGCCATGAAAGTGGTAACAGCCTTTAAGTGCTTTTCAGAGTTTTATACTAAAACTATGGTGGCACAAGCAATCTGCATTTAAATAATTCTGTTCAATAAGTCTTTTTGTTTGTAAATGTCACGTTCCAGCTGCTATTGCGTTAAAGGTACATTATGCAACTTCGCTGGTGTAGGGTATGCTTTGTTTGTCTCTGTGGAGATGTTATTGCTTTGCCTGGAATATTCCACATTATGGCATTAAACATATCCATCTTGCAGAGTGTCTTTATTGTTCAAAACATCTTACTATGAGTTACTCAACAGATCTGGCTTGTAACTTTGCCTTGTGTTGACACCTGCATGTATACATGGATAAGTTTAATGCCAAACTGTGGAACAACATGGACAAAAGCAGTGACGACTCCATGGAGACAACCAGGTGATGGACCCTCCTTCAGAAAAGTTACGCAGTGCACCTTTAATGAATAAGTTGTCATTTTAGTTCCTTGTCTTGAAAAGCCATATTAATGTTCTTGTATATATTTAATATTTATCATGACTTTTAGCCAACTGTGATCAAATTAGCTGTGAACCAAAACCATTCTGCACTGGAGCACTGTGACACTTTATTGTAATGTGTTTTTTTTTTTTTTTATGTGTCGAGTCTGTCAATAATGAATGAAACGTGAGACTAGCCTCTCAAACTATAAAACCGATTTACCTATGGGTACAAATAAAGCAGCCTAACTTAACCTTTTTACCTCTAGTAAACAAAAAAAGACTGATTACTGATTAAAAATGGTTACTTCTGTATGTTTATACTTCATGCTTGTAGTGTTATCATAATTTGGTTTATCGTTTTAATTTTTATCTTTTTGCTAAGATTTTTTAGACTATGGGGCGCGTCCATATACTTAAACTCAGGATTTTAAATCGCCACATATTTCATCTTGTAATGTCATAAAACTGTGTCTCCATTTTTACAGGTGAAGAGTCCCACTGGTAAAGGCACTGTGCGCGATATGGTGGAGTCTGCAAACCTGTAAGTCAATTAAACCATACACAAGTTGTGTATTCTGTATTTTTTTTATTTTTTTTTTTAAAGTGAACTGTCTTTCTAAATATTTTTATTACACAAAATTTACTCTTGGGAGCTTTAAACATTATAACATGGATCAGAAAATGGTGTAATATGGACTCTTTAGTCTGTGAAATTGTAATCTGACTTCATAATATTGTCAACAGGAAACGCCCCATGTCCATAGATGACCCAGCTTATCCTTTCTTGGCCTCCGCTGGAATCCCCTCCATCTCCTTCCAGTTCACCTCTCAACCTGTAAGTCTAAACCTGGATTAAATAATGCATCTGTCTCTTGTCTCTGCGTGAATCCCCAAATAATAATACAATAATTCAAATAAGGCTAACGGCGAAGACTTGGCCTGGATCTCTTTTAAGTAAAAGAATCCCTTGGTGCTTTATTAATAATTCATAATCATTAACCTAATTTGGTGGGATAATACCCATTGTTAATATAAACGGTTGTATGCCAATTAAACGGTTAATGAAGAAAAGTTGAAAAATGTATAAAATTCCAGGAAGTGGAGAGTTTTATTTGAGGGTTCCATAATGAAGACGATCAACTAGGGAGAATTCTGTCCAAAAATTTTCACACAAATTTACACACAAGAAACAGGTTTTCCTGATGCTTTAATCTGGCTTTCAGCAAGATAAAGGTGTTTTCTTATATTTATTTGCCACATAATTTCTGTGTACATTAGAGCAACAGCTGGGTTGTGAAATTCGTGATTAGACCTTTTTTTTTAATATAATATAATGTAATATAATATAAAATTAAATACAAATAAAATAAATATAACATAAATATAATATAAATATAAAAATCAAAATGTCTCATGTCTCTCTCTTCATTCACTTGTCTATCGCTCCCTGTCAAACTGCAAAGACATTGGCCTGGATTTGATCATTTCTTGTAGGCTACATGTGAAGAGTTCTGTTACAGTTTCACTTTGAGCACAGCAGAATTTAAACTCTGCATGTACTACCGCGCATCGTGAAGGGGTGAGGCAACTTGATTCCCCGGCCACATCGATCTATGCCCGGCCCGCATTAACCAGGCTCCGCACTCCTCTCCATCCTCTCTACCGGGAGAGGACGGCTGGGAGAGGACGGGCGAGTCGTGTCTTTCCTCTCGCTCCTCAGATCAGAATGATCGGAAAAGTTTAGTGTCCCATATCAAACTCTTGTACGTGCACGCTGTGGCTCCTCTCTGGTTTAATTAGATCATTTCCTGTGATGTTGCTCCCTTGAGTGTAGATTAGACCTGTCTATCTATAACGAGGGAGACAAGCAGGTTACACCACTGCGCTACATTACAATTCAGATCTGTGGAGAGCCGCCCCTGTTCACAGAAGGAATTCTACTTTTGAGATGACAATAGAAATGAATAAATGCTAGATGTGTATGTTTAATGTCATACCATGGAACATTCCAGGCAAAGCATATATCTCCATGGAGACAACTAGTTAGCGGACCCTCCTCCAGCAAAGTTAATCTTTGCTACAAATCTTTGCTATGCTTACAGACTGACGAGTACGAGTACTACAATACGCTTCTGGATAGCAAGGACCACCTGAACTACGAGACATCCGGTAAAGCCTCCTCCATGGTTGCTATAGCTGCACAGCTTGCCGGTCACATGGCCCTGAGGGTGGTTCACGGTCACCTGCTCCCCTTTGACGTCACCGGCTACAAGAGACTCATCAACGCAAAAGTGTACCGTGTAAACGGTCACGTATTTGAAGTAGTCAAGGTTAGACTTTTTTAAAGGTCTTATATTGCACAAATTGGGCTCTTGTGAGCTTTAAGTTGTGTTATGTTGTTGGCTCCTTAAAAACAGACCTAGAGTTGTTTTGTTTCATTCACATGTTTGAGTAATCCTGTATTACTAGTCTGTCTCATCAAAATGCACTGTTCCACCTTGTGATGTCATGAAGTGGTAGTTTTCAAGTTAACGGCTACCTTTTACCTTTTATTTCTAGTTGAGATGTGTACAACATGACATCACATTCAGTTTGAGAGAAAAACACTTGTGTGTTAAACATGTGAATGAAACAAAATGCAACTGCAGGCATGTTTTTGATGAGTAAACAACATAACGTGGATCATAAAATAGTCTGTAGTGATGCAGCAATATCAATACTGGTATCGAATATCAGCGGTCATACTGAAAAATTTGCTGGATCGAATATCGGCTTCTAAATAACAGTTCAGCCGATACCCTGGTTACATATAAATCTATGTAATGTGACCATTTACTGGTCATAGTTAGCCCAGATATGTTTTTATTTAAAGATCCCATGACATGGTACTTCTTGATGCTTTTATATGGCGCCTTAATGGTTCCCTAATACTGTAAATGAATCCTTCTTCAAAATCAAGCCTCAGTGCATGAGAGAGCCTCATGAACACAGTCAGTGTCATAAATATCTCTCTGAAATGCTTTATTATGGGCATTGTTGCTTGAATGCAAACAAGGACAGAGACAGGCTAGTGCAGTGGGTGGGGGTGTGGCCAAATGCGCCTCTGTTTCCTCGTTTAGCGGTGCGCTGTGCACTGGCCCCACTTCCATGTGTGTAAGCTCGGAGGAAGATATGAGAGGCTTTCCATTAAAAAAAACATATTTCCACAGAAAATAAAATTAAACCACTGCTGTTTCAGAGGTTCGGATGTGCCTGCAGGCAAATAAAAAAAAAGGCATCTCTCTGCGTAGCTCGTTCGTGGTCCAAACTCTCTGGGCGTGATTTCCAGAGACAGTGGGTAGACATCCAGACGGGGAGGGTGGAAACCTTTCCCCGAGTGTGACGTCAGAAAGTTCCCTTGTTCAGAATCGCCCGTTTGGGCTATCTTTTTTTCAAATGCGGAAAAGGACCGCAAATGCTCAGTTTACACATTTCGCAACTTTTAGCCATGGGGCCCCTAAACGGGGTAGGGGAGCTCACATTAACGTTCAAAAAACCTCAAAGTGAAAATTTCATGCCATGGGACCTTAAGTTTTTCTGTATTTTCTTGGGAGATAAATAATGGCTACATTACACATTTGGATCAGTTTTTATCTTATTGTATTTTTGTTTTAAGGAAATATATGCTGTTTTCAGTCTCTGCACTGGTATCTGCAGATACTCAATTTTGAAACTATAGCTTTGATATTGGAACTGAAAAGGCTGGATCGGTGCATCCCTAATAGTCTGTTTAATATATGTAATCAGTTAAACATGAAATACTTGGAATAGTGCACTGCTAACATGAACAGCCTGACTAATGCTGAGATGTCATAGATTTTGACTAATGCACTGTGTGAATCTGTTTTTCCTGTAGTCTGGGCAGCTGCGGGACGTGAGCACTAAATGGCTGTTTCGGGCTCAGTCTTCGTTCCAGCGTGCAGCCGACGCCCTCGACAAAGACATCAGACAAACCGACGTGAGCGACGCCGAGGCCTGCAGACTGCTCAACGACAGGATCATGAGGGTCAGACTCTACACACATCTAATGTTATTATATGGTGTCTTAAAGGTCCTATATTACTCAAAATGGATTCTTGTGAGCTTTAAGGCCTATTATAAAGTTATTACCTCCTCAAAACCTGGAGTTGTTTTGATTCATTCACACGTTTGAGTAATCCTACGTTATTACTGTCTACATCTTCAAATCTCAAACTACTCTGTTCCACCTTGTGATGTCATGAAGCGGTAGTTTAAGTTAACGCTACCTTTTACATTTTTTACTCCATGACATCACAACGGGGAACTGAGTGTTTTTTGTTTGAGAGAACTCGACCTAAATATGCAGGATTTGTGTGTTAAACATGAATGAAACGAAACACAACTCTTGGTATGTTTTTGATGAGGTAACAACATTACATAAATCAGAAAATGGAATAATATAGGCCCTTTAAAAGCGCACTCTATAACTAGTGGTAGAGGATCTGCCGCCTGCCTGTCTCCATGGAGATATTATTGGTTTGCCTATAATGTTCCACAGTATGACATTAAACTGTCCATGGAGACAAACCACCAGACAAAGTTACAGGTTGGATGTGAGGGGAGGAAATCCAACTCGCAGTAGAAATGTAATAAACTTTGATAAGATTGTCAAAAATGATAATAAGCAATAATTTCCATGGAGACAAGCATGTGCTGGATCTTCCACAGACCTACTTTGCGTGCCCTTTTTAAAAGAAAAATCCTCACTGTATTACACATATAAGGATGTAACAAATAATTTTTTCTTTCGGATGGTTAATGTAGTGGTAGTTATAACATGTCGGGGTTTCTTTGTAATCTGTTTTTCCCAATACAGATTGAGCACTCCCTCCTCTCCCCCTACGTCTCTCCTATTGAAACCCCCTACCGCCACCTGCTGTTCGGAAAGGGTCCACACACTCTGGCTGCCATCGCTGAGATGACGGACATGAACCAGCTGCACACTGAGCTGGCCCTGGCCACCTGGAACATACAGAGCTGCGCAAATGCTATGGTGGGAGATCTGTGGGAGATTGACAATGAAATCTAATGTGAGTGTTTGGGTGTAAGAGTGAACTACTATGAGCTTTTGAACACTTAAGCACAGCAAATAACTTGAAAGGCTATAACAAATAAAGACCCATTCTGTAACTTTTCTGGTGGAGTGTCTCCCACCTGCTTGGCTCCATTCATTTGCTATAGCTGCCCCTGGAATGTCCCACAGTATGGCATTTGTTCAGCTACAGGCGTTTTTGTTGCTCAAATGCCTAGAAAAACATGGTAACCTCTTCACAGATCTGACCTATAACTTGTTTATCGCTATAGAAGCAAGCAACCAGGCAAGTTTAATATTGCGGGACATTCAGGCAAACAATAATGTCTCCATTGAGATAAGCAGGTGATGGACTATCTACCAGAAAAGTTGCACCTTTTTAAAGATAACATTAACATCTTGAAATCTTTAAACTGCAAAACACTTAATTTTATAGTTTGAACGATAAAAATGAGTGAAAGTCCAGTCAAAGCTTCTGCAGGGGAACTCTTGGCATCTTTTAAGCACTGAAGTTCTTTAGATTTAAGTTGCTTTATCAGTGGCAGTGTTCACTATAAAGATGTCTTTTTTGACGTTATCGGAAGCAGTGCCTTCCATAATTATGACGGTTATACTGTCTCATTCTACGGCAGCATCTGCTACAATCAGCCAACATAGCCCGTCGTCTTGGCGAAAGGATAGATTAATATTGTGTTGAATGTCAATTATTAAATGGCAGATACAAACAAGTGCAAAATTGCATAATAGACTACGCAAAATGGTAGCAAAAAGCCAAATAATTGTTCATGTCTGCCTGTAATAAACATTTTAAAACGGTTATAAGGGGAAAAAAAGCACTTGACAAGCTAAAACTATAGTGAAAAACGACACAAAAAAAATTGAACAATATTTAACATTAATGTATTTAATATTTATGATGCCAAAACGGCTAAAACATGATCTAAATGTTACCACGCGTTACCAAATCTCCCTTAACGGCACTCCAGAATTCGGTTGGTTAACATGATAACCATTTTTGTTGCACAGTTTTTTGGAGCAGTTATCGGAAGCAGTGCCTTCCATACTTGAACCATTATCGGGGGCAGTGTCTCCCATAATGCAATGCAGTGATGGTAGTTTTTGTCTACCAGTGTTTGTGTTTTTTTATTTTTGTTGTGTGTGAATGTAAAAAATGTGTATTTATCGGGAGCAGTGCCTCTCATATTTCACTGAATGGTGGAACAACTTTTCGGGGACAGTGTATCCCCAGGGTTTTATACTTGATATATTTATTTTTTTTGGCTTTGTTTTGATTCAAGCTGTGTGTGTGTGTCATTGCGTAATAGTTGTCTAAGTGTATAATCTTTGAAGCAAGATTTCATTTCAATTTTTGCTACTACAAGAATGGTGCCGCAAATTTTAATTACTCTAAACTCAAACATGTACCTCAAATCCTGCTTCACTGAACAAACCTTAGACTACAAAAATATCTGCTTCTTTTTCCTTTTGTTACTCTTGCAAAGCTTGCGTCATAGGTCATCCCATCTCTAGCAGCCCTTTCTTGTACACTGGATTTCAATACACTGTAATGCAAGATACCTGCTTCAGTTGCTACATAATCTTGTATTGTGCTAATAGGCTTCAAATAGGTCAAATTCTCCTCCTTCAGTTACACTTTACTCACTACTGCTTTGTGTACTTACTCTGGTTTGTTGCTGTTAACTACCAGTTTATAATGTGTAGACAGGAGAATTGCATTAGCCTATAACTGCATTTTAATCACCTGTCCATCAATATACGTTTTATTTGTCAACCTCTTCTTGAAATGTTCATGTTCTATTCACATCCTGCTGAAAACGGTAATAAACACTTTTGCTTCTCCATGTTTTTGCTCCTGTTAATATTAAGTGAAATCATTGTAATTTATAGGCTGTTCTTTCCTTTTGCCTTTAATAATACTAAGCAAATTGTGCATGTTGAATTTGACCATGTTTTGAAATGCAGACCACATAACTGAACTGAAAATTGTCTAAATGATGGTTCGGCCAGCCTGTCGCAGCAGATTTATCCAAAAACAGTGGTTTGTCCCAGTTTCATACAAGAAATGTCCCAGATGTCCCTGTTTTTGACCAATTTGAGTGTAATGTATTGTCATTTGTTTAGTCAATATGCAGAAAACTGTGCTTAAGGTACCAGAAACTTAAATTAACTCCATTGCACTGATGGAAGTCTCCTTGGATAATACAGATTCAGGTGAGTGGACCAAGTGCCTAATAATAATCTTAATTACACACACTTTTCACAATTTTATTCATATTCATAGTTCATATTATAACTTTCAAATTCCTATAGAGGTTCTGTAGATAATACTTAAATTAATTAGTTAAATGGTAAAAGTATACTTCAATTGGTAAAAGTACGGGTTTCAAAATAAAACGGCGCTTTTACTTTGAAAGGACCACCCGTGTCCCTGTATTTCCGCCGCGCGTCGGGAGCTTACGCACGGTGACGCTCGTCGTCAATCTCGCAGACGCTCTTTCTGAAGCGACCAGAAATCACCCAGAGAGGCGCGAGCGGAGGAATAACGGGTCTGCGGGCAAAAGTGAACCCTTCCCCGGGCAACACATCAGCCTTTACCCGGTGTTCAGCTTCGTGGAGCGGGGAGAGCTGCGAGACACGACCGGAGGAAGAACCGACTCCATCCCAGAACGTACTCGGTAGGTGCTAACGTTTATTTTTCCAAACGATGGACGTGTTGCTCTTTCGCAGGATGGATGAATAAATTATGAACCATACTAGGATAAATTTGTGCGGTTATTTCATTGTAAACTGATGTAAATAGTGGTGGGACTGGGACGAGCAGGTGTGTGATTAACGTGACTGCCGTTAATCAGCTTTACGTTTAGAAGCGCAGCAAATATCATATTCTCACCTGTTTGTTGTGGTACTTTTGGTTTTTCTTATCTATTTTAAAAATGTTAAAGCTGAATTAAGTGACTAATATTGGCCACATATGTTATAATCTGGTGAATGAATGTATTCACTGTACAGAAATGGCATATATAGTACATGCTATCTATTAAAAAGTCAGCAGATTTTCAATGTTTTATACATCCTTTGTGTCTTCTTCCTCTTATTTTTTTCTTTATCCTCATTAGTTATTATTGCAGAAATAACTTCTTCCTGGGGTCCACATATACTTGTCTATGTTGACAAGTACAGTTAAAATTAAATTACAAAAAACATTTTAATGGCATTTTAGTAAAAAAAAATAACAGACATGTTTGCTGATTCTAGGGATGGGCGATACCAGTTATTTTTGTTTCGATACGATACCAAGTAATACCAGGGTTAGAATAGCGATATCGATACCGATACCGATACTTTAATACATTTTTAATACTACAGAAAAACACTAACCTGGCTCTAACTATATACCTTGGCTTCGCAAAGTTCCACCAGGGGGCTTAGCTCCACACATTCTAACACCAGATATCTGAAAAAAAATCTTTGATGAAATGAAAATGGCAATGCAGACATCAAATGTGACCACTAGACTTTTGTTTGTGCTGCTTGTATTGCACGTTGTATTTTTATGTATTTGCCTGCCTAGGGACTGCGGATGAAAACTAGCTTTGTAGCTAAAATTCGGCATATTTACATTTGTTTTATACTTATGTTCATTAATGTGCATTGTCCCTATCAAATAAATAAAATAAATAAATCTATTGTAAGTTGGGCACTTGCAGCCTATGAAAAAAGACAACAAATGAAGTATCACTATTCTCACTCTCACATACATACATTCTCCTCTCACATACACTACTCTTAGTCTTCTACATGCTTGATGGTTACCTGGATTCTCCCTCTCTCAAACGCCTCTGCAACTGACCTCTGTCGTACGGCTGTTGCTGCTGTGCTGGAGAGAGCTGCCTGACTAGCCTCCTGTCGTCGTTTGGTCAGTAGCATTTCGTCATGCTGAGGTTTATGATTTATGATCAAGTGTTTATTTAAAATGTGTGGTATTGCCACAATATCGGATCATTTTTGGCACACTGCACTTCGCAACATTGTCATCCACGGTGTGGAAGTAACTCCACACTACACTTCACTTGCGGTCTCCCATGGCTCCCGCAGCCCCGCGCCGCTTTGAATGAAATCTCACAGCAGTGAGTCTATCGCGGGATGACGTACTACTAGGGATGCAAATTATCGGTTAATTCATTAACTGATAGTTGATTGACCTTATCGGTCGATTAACGATTAACTGATAAGCAGCGTTTTTCACCTGAATTTTAGTGTTTCAATAGGGTCTTTAAGAATATAAGCTATAGTATACATAACACTGAGTCATAAATATATCATAGTATTATTATATTGTATATTCCTCAATTCATTATTCCTTAGTAAAAAGCAGACAAATGTATTGATGCTGAATAACAAAATACAGTAATCCCTCGCTCTATCCAATTTTTTTTTTAATAGTGTAACTTTTTTTTTATAGAGTAACATTGTGTTCTGTCCTGATTGGCTAAGAGACTAGACCAGGACTGAACGTGGACTGGACCAGGTCTGAACCAGGTCTGGACCTGGACTGGACCTGGACTGGACCGGGACTCGACCGGGTCTAGACCTGGACTAGACCAGGATTAAACCACCACGTGCCGTGGTTTCGCCGCGCCCCGCGCTCCGAGCCGCAGGCCAGCCGCGCGGGGCTCGGGGCTCGGGCCGCGGCGAAACCAGCAGCGGCACGCATTCCGGGTTAGATCTCGCCTCGCGCGTACTCCCGGGGCTGCTGAGCAGTGCCGTTGGCGCCTGCGGTCGGCTGTGAGTCGAGCTTGGCGCAGCGCGGTTGCCTTGTTTCATGACCACGCGGGTGCGCATGTCCGCGTGTCCGCGGTTAGCGGTTAATTACAATTAATGCATTTTGATCGACCAACGTCTTAATCGACAATTAACCGTTAATCGATTAATTGTTGACATCCCTACGTACTACCCCACGTTTGGTGAGAACGCGGAAGGAAAAGTAGTGCCTGACAAGTGGCAATGGTTGAATAATGATCAAAACACATATGAATTTGAACTAAATAAACTGAAAGTTAAGTCAGTAAGAAAACATGACTTGGTATCGATATTTTAATACCAGGATCGATGCATATTCAATACTCCATCAGGATCGATATATCGATACTTTGGTATCGATCCGCCCATCACTAGCTGATTCACATTTGCCAAGAATAGACTAAAACATGCATACTGGAAAAAGCTTGGCCAAAATTTGATATAAACACTTAAATATATATCAGAAAATGACTTAAAAGTAGTGAAATTATCTGTCCATGCAGCAAGATAATTTTACTTGACAAGTTATCTTAAAATTAACTACCTCTAGACTAGAATTAATCCAATTCAGAACTAGTAATTATATAATAAATCTGAAAAGAAGATGAATAACATAAGGCCTAAAAAAAAATAAATGTTGGTTTCCGATTTGTTGACAGTTCTAGACATGGGTAGGCAGGGAATTTATTTTATTTTTATTTTTTATTTTTTTTCCTGTGGGAATATGGAATTTTTGAAATTTTATTTTATTTTATTTCCTTCCGCAGCAGTACTATTTCAATTAAAAATATAATTGACATTGGCATAATTTCCCAAAGCTATCTCAATGCTAAGGGCATATTCTATACTTAAGTATAATCGAACGAAGCTCCAACATGCCATGCGAAACCAGGTCGTTGACTGTACCAGAGTACATGTAGAATATATCTTACAATGTTACAAAAATACATGCTGATTTTGTATTGTTTTTTATGTTCTTCTTTCAGATGGCAGTCATTAAATTTAGAAGCAATAAACAATTTTGAATACTACATTTATTTAACACGGTGTTGATATGTACAGTATACTTAACATACAGATATGCTTTAGGCCTAACAGTAGAACTCTACACAGTTTGTGCAGGGGGTATAGTGAGAACAAAAATCTGTTCTGTAGAAATTGTGGTGACAACACAGACTTGGTGACAACACTCATTCACCATTATAAAAGAAGAAATTCAATTTGTCATTCACCATTCTAAACATGTCCCATTACAGGCCAACAGAGGCCTACTGGAAGAAGAACAAGCACAGTACAGTACAGTAAGAACAAGAGATGTATTGAAAAAGGTACAGTTAAATAGTTTCCTCCTGGGCATGAGTCAACAAACCTAATGCTGATGTAGGTTAGCTACTGTACTGTTGCAAGCAAACAGCTGTTGTATGTATGTAAAAGCAAATGGGACACAACCCCACATAAAACTGTGTGTTTGTGTGTTCAAAACAGTCATTTCTCCTTTCCCAGACCCCCCAGGATTTCGCGGGCATTTTTTGTGATTGTTGCGGGCTAAAATCCCTGAATTTCCGGGAGCTTTTCCAAAAAGTTGCGGTGCTTTTAAGGGTTTTGTTGCGATTTTGTTGCGGGAGGAAGTGAAAGTAGCGATAAATAGTTGCGATTTTCACTTTTTGTAATTAAAATTAAGTAATATTTTGAATACTGAGTTTAATTCTTTATTTAATAGGGACAGTGCATATTAATGAACATTTGCAGCATTGCAGTGTAAATATGCCAGATTATAGCAAGAATGCTAATTTCCATCTGTAGTCCCTAGGCAGGTGACACCACAACAAAAACAATAAAACAATGACAATTGACAATAACACCAACATTAAAACATTAAAACATTAAACATTAAAACATTACTGACAAAGAATAATACAAAGACACAGAGATCACAGATATGGTCCTAAAACAACCTTACCAACATCGAAAATAAATTACTACTAGGAGGGGAACTGTTTCGCCCGGTCTTTTGCTGTTATTTTTGTGGGCAAATGGCGCCGCAGACATGTTTCTTTGCCATTAGAAGCCGTGTCCCAATTCCCAGAGCGCGCAGCTCGGAGCGTGGCCCGAAGGGCATGTGCGTCACACATTTCGACAGAACACCGGCGCGACGACTGCTGTCCCACTTCTTTTTTGTCCCATGCGCAGTTAACACGCGGTCCGGAGACCGCAGTCGCAGCGGTCTGCAGACTGCAGTCGGGGCTGAGCAAGTGTGCACCTCCTTGACTGCAGTCTGAGCCCCCTTCGGGCCGCGCTCCGAGCTGTGCGCTCTGGGAACTGGGACACGGCCGCAGTTTCGTTTTGTCACACGGAAGTAAAGCAGAATGTGGCGGCTTCCAAACAAACCTTTTAGCCGCCGAGAATATGAGGTTGGGTCCTATGCAGTGGTGTAGTGGGGATTTTTTAAGTGGGTGTACGCGATTTGTGACGTCATGGATGTGAATTACACCCCCCCCCCCCTCTGGAAAATGTTAAATTTCTGAAATTTGGATTTCTATATGCTATATGTTAGCAATAAAGTAAAACTGTACATAAAAGTACAAAAAACACATTTTATTAACAGGTACTAGTAGTATATATATTGGATTTGTTTTTGCTTTGCACTTCGTCTAATCAGAGCTCATTGAGGAGGAGCTTAGGCGCGCTGAAAGGCGCAGGTGAAAAAGCGAGGAGTGACGTGTTAAGTGAGGCACGGGCAGGTAGGATGAGGTATATAGGATGTTTTATAAAGTTTAACCTGTGTACACGCAATGGTACACGCTGTTGCGAAAGAGCTGCGCTCACTCGGTCCGCGGCTCCAGACACGGGCTCGCGCGGCCCGCAGTTTAATACGAGACATGTACTTTTGTTCTGAATACGGGACCATTCTGTTTTTCAAGGGACGGTTGGCGACCCTAAACACAACTATACATATATATATACACCCAAAATCTTTCTCAACCAATTTGCACAGATGTAAAAAATAAATAAATAAATAATAGGCTACCTCGCGGCTGAAAAAAGCGGAGATCCGCTAAAAAACGGAACTCTTTCATCCCTGAATTTATATTTGTTATTTTTTTTTATATCTCACGTCGGGAGAAGTGGGTGGACGGCGTACCCCCGCGTACCACGCCCACTACACCCCTGGTCCTATGGCTCGCAGATTTGTGACGCGCAAAGAGGAGGCTGTGGTGACAGATACGCTGAGATCCAGATATGCGTTTTGTGCATCTATTACAAAAAGAGCGCACACAGCTATGACAGCGCAGCAGGATGAAATGGAACTCATGAAAACCAGCAGGATGAACAGATTAACGTGAAAGATGAATGAATGGTTTGCGTTCAACAAAAAATACGGCTACACCCCTACCATGACTCTCTCCTCTGTGTGACAGGTGAGCGCGCGCTCAGAAGCACATTACATTACACATCGCAGCGCAGGCGTGGTGAATGACGTCGATTGTAGTCTCGCCGAAATCGAAAAATACAGTAGGCTATTAGTTTTCTTTCTTTCTTTTTTAACCGAAGCTTGTAAAATTAATTTCAGTATCAAATTTATTTTATTTTATTAAGTCCAATAAAATAATTTGGGTCGCATGCAAATCAACAGGGTCGGTCGGCAACCGGAAACTTAGATTTATTTTTTTTAGGCCTAAGTTTTGAGCTTTACGTCCAGAAGTGCAGCAAATATGTTCTCACCTGTTTGTTGTGGTACTTTAGAGTGTTGTTATCTATTTTAAATATGTTAAAGCTGAATTAAGTGACTAATGTTGGCCACATGTACTGTAATTTCTGGTGAATTAATGTCTTCACTGTACAAACATGCAATATAGTGTACAGGATATCTATTAAAAAGTTAATTGTAAGCAGATTTTTATGTTTGCTTTATATGCTCTTGTGTGTCTTCTTCCTCTTATTTCTTATTTTTTTTCTTTATCCTCATTAGTTATTACTGCAGCAATAACTATTCTTCCTGGGGTCCACATATAAAACGCATAGACAAGTGCAGTTAAAATAAAATTGCAAAAAGTCAGACATTTTTAGTAAAAAATAACAGACATAACATGTTTGCTGATTCACATTTGCCAAAAATAGACTAAAACATACACACTGCAAAAAGCCTGGCCACAATGTAAGATATAAACACTTAAATCTATCAGGAAATGACTTAAAAGTTGCGAAACTATCTGTCCATGCAGCAAGATATTACTTGACAAATTATCTTAACATTAACTACCTCTAGATGAGAATTAGTCAAATTCTGAACTAATAAGTAAATAATAAATCTGAAAACAAGATGAAATAACCTAATATAAGTTTTAAAATCTTGGCCAAATCAGAGAAATTTGCAGTGTAAAAACATGCTTCCAAACTGGGAGGCTTGCATTTCCACAAACCTGATTTTAATTGTCTTAGGGGAGGGCTTATTTTTCCATGGAAATGTTGTTCCTTTGGCTGTAATATTTCACATTATGGTACAAAACATCTCTATGAAGAATGTTCCAAAGTATAGTTTAACTTTCCATGGACTCAGTGCAGTTGAATTTCCACACCCAGAAAGTTACGTAATTTTAATTAGAATATATAGGGAATATTGATTTGACATTTGGCTTACACGTTTTCTTCTTTTTTTTTAACCACAGCAATAACTATTCTTCCTGAGGTCCACATATAAAACACATAGTGAAGTACAGTTAAAATTAGATTACAAAGCCATTTTAATTTCACATAGAATTACAGAGTGTTCTTTAAGGTTTACCTGCTCAAGTTTTGCCCAGAAGCTTTGCCACATTTTTTTTCTCCCTAGATTCCCTTATTGTATTAGCCTAAATTAGTACATTAATTGTGTAGTGTGTGTCAAGAATTGCCTAAGTGACCACACATGGACTTATATTAAAGTCAATTCAATTAACCCATGTATGTCCCATTGTATTTGGGGACCACTGGAGGCAATTCATTTATAAGAAGTTCACCACACTCCCTAAGTAAGTGAAAAGCAACTGAAGGGTTTTGTGGTTAATTTAAGTCTGCACTGAACCCCTACAATGGCAGTGGGCACAAACATAGCCAGATGTAGATGAAAAATATGCTGTTTTTAGTGTGTAAAGCAAAAACTCTATAATTTATTTTATTTATTGAACCTGTGAATATTTGAGCACTGACCCCACACACACACTCTGACCCCACACACAGATACACACTTTGTTTTTCCTGGTGGTTCTCACCTTCTTTGTTTTAAATTTACCCCTTAATCCCTTCATTCATAGTGTACTTCTTGTGTACGGAACAGTTTTTGGATATTGAATGGTAGTATATTTGTTTACTTTATACAAAATCAAAGCAGTATAGAATTTTAATAAATGTATATATATATATATTTTTTTTATAATTTTGATTTGAAAAACAAGTCGTTTGTATGGTCCAGGTAACAAACCTTATGCATTATTCTCACAGCACATTTTTGCAATTTGAAAAGGGGAAGAAGTAAAGTTTGGTCATTGTTGCCCCAAATCTCAATACAATAAGTCAACTATGGAAATATGAGTGACAAGTACAATATGTAATGAGCCTTTTGATAAAGAATGTGTTTCACTTTATTGATTACCACTATACTTTTCAACACCTTAAATTGTGTGTATCTGATGTGAGGTTTCCAGCTTAGTTTTTCGTCTGTCATTACACCCCCAAAAAAGTTATTATTATAAACTCACTCGATTTTAACACCATCAATATGAATTGAAACTTCAGAATTTATTTTATAATTACCAAAAAATATAGCCTTTGTCTTGTCTAAAATTAGGGATAACTTATTACAATCTATCCAAAGAAAATTAAGTCTGTTTCCTAATATGGCTCTGACAGATGGCTTTTCCTCCCTTTTGATTCACTCACTTCACTCAAAACATTTGTGGATTTTTACGACAGATTTAACTCGAAACAATCAAATCTTTTCTTCAGCAGAGTAGTCAAATAGTCATAGTCAAATTCCATAACTTTTTCTCTCCAGTTTAGTTATTTTGTTTTATTTAAAGGTGAATTGTGTAACCTTTCTTTTGGAGGGCTCCTCAAATGCTTTTCTCCATGGAGATGTTATTGGTTTGTCTGGAATGTTTCACAGTAGGGCATTAAACCTTTCTATCTCGGAGACCAAACCAGACCAAGTTGCAGGTCAGATTTGTGGAGAGGCGACCCCGCTCACAGTCAGAATACCTGTTTTTATAGATATTTTTAAGCTATAAAACCACCTGTAATTGAATAAATGTAACATGAGCTGTTTAATGTCATACTGTGGAACATTCCCGGCACAGCAACATAGAAATAAGTTACACAGTGCTCCTTTAAAGATCTTCTAAACCTTATAAACACTTATTACTTCAGACGTGAACATGCCCAGATTGTAGTGTCTGTGTTTGTGTCCAGTTTGTCTCTTTTGGGTTGCCAGATCCTGTCCAGTCTCTCACCCCTCCACAGTTTTCTCAGCTTTAGGTATTTATTTGCTCAGTCTGCGGCGGTCGGCACTGTCTCTGCTCGGATCTTCTGATGAGACAGATGTTTTCTTTGGAATTTTTGCAGGCTTTGGATAAGAAAAAAAAAACTGTTCCTGTTGAAATGAATTACTTCACTGATTATACCACATTGACTGTTAATTCATTCTGATTATTGATACTTTGCGGCTGATGTCATCAACATTCCCTGGGGGTGTGATGCTAACTGTAGGCACTGCTCTGTCTGAAGCTCTGTTACTCAAGCTTTAATCTGTGTTTTATTTTAACACAATCTAACCACAAAGAACTGACTGTTTTGTGCATTACAGTCACAAGTTTTTCCGTTAGTCTCTGTCATCTTTCTGTTGAAAATCAAACACATAAACAGGACCATGAACGTGCCAATAGGTTCAGTTTTGTCCCAGTTTGTTATGTGTTTTACCTGTGTTGTAAAGGCTCTCTTATACTACACTGTAATAGCATTCAAAAGTAGTAAATAGTTGTGAAAAGTCTTTGTCAAACCCTCACAAGCGCCGTCTTTGCTTTGCAGGTGTAGTGCATTCTTTCCGTCCATGGCGTCGTCCAGGTGACCTCTGGTGAACCACAAGCCCTCAACACGGTGAGACAACGTAAAACACACTCAGGTTTTTATTTCATTTGTTTCTAAGTGCATGTTTTATTTTACTTTTTCACGACGCAAAGTTTTGGCTAGTTTGTTAAGTGTTATTTATCAGTATAAGAACCTATACAAATCTAGCCAAATTCAGATTACTTGAATTTTTATTGTGAAGTTTTATCGTGATGTGACTAAATTTCACTTGAAAAATTATAAAATTATCTACAAATGGAACAAGATTTTTGTAGTTCAAATATGAAAATACATCTTGCTACAAAAACAACTCTTTGCAAGTAAGAAACAAAATCAAATATTACTTGAATTAAGAAAAACGCACTTCCATTCCATTGATAGATCATTTTATGTGTCAAGTTGAATCTACTCAAAGTAAAATGTTCTTAAATGAAGTCATTATAACTTACCTAGATCTTGCTTTTTGCGGTGTAGTCTAGAATGAGATATTTTTTTTTTACATACAATACGTACAATAGAACAAAAAGTATCCACTGAGCAATGAGATAAAATTACTGATATTAACACAGTAACATAGTGCAAAGTACGGTGTAGGTTATCAAGAAATTCTGAATCATGTCTTTAATAAAATGCGCTCTATAATGTGCTGTATATATAAAGTGGATTGGACTAATACATTATAAGTATTAAGATTTTGTTTTGCCCCAAATATAAACCTTTAGCAATCTGAGATCACATTCAGTCAGCAAATTCTGACAAATAAAATAATGAAATATGTATTTATTTATTTATGTATATATTATTATTTAATCTGAAATGCCTACACGCAGAACACAAAGTCACAGTAATACCAGACTCCACATTGTTTATTTATTGCACTGTATTACATTCAATCCATAATATTCATCATTCCAAGCTGTTGTGAACCTGCACACGGGAGACTGATGCTAAATAAACTAAAGCATTTGTTTTCACCTCAGTACACCACTCTCCATCGCTCTGAGGCTAAAACTGATGTCTATATTTAGAGCCACCCAGTCGTGATAAAACATGTGAGAGAGGAGAGATGAAAGCGCAGATTTCACGGTTTGTTGGATTCTGATAAATGCTATAATGCTGTTTTCTCATCATATACAGTACTGGTACATACCTGGGGTTGTGTTTTGTTTCGTTCACTCATGTCTAACACACAAATGCTGCATATTTAGGTCTGTCTCTCAAATAGAAAATATTCTGATCCACCTTTTGATGTCATGGATACAGGAAGTGCTCGACTGTACTAATACATACATAATCTCAGACATAATTTCAGACCTGGAACTGCCAGTCACTACTCAAGAAAAGGTAAAAGGTAAAGCTGTTAATTTGAAAACTACCGCTTCATGACATCACAAGGTGGAACAGAGAACTTTCAGATTTGGAGATGTAGACAGACCTAGGATTACTCAAACTTGTGTGAATGAATGAAAACAAGAAAACAAGTCCAGTTGTGTTTTTGATAAGGTAACAGCATTTTAACATGGCATAAAGCTCACAAGAGTACATTTTGTATATATAGGACCTTTTAATAAACGCTCAAAAACAGAATGTATTAAAACCTTTATAAAAATAAACCAATAAAAATAAAGCGGTTTCTTTCCAGTAAACCCTTTTTAATATACTGTAGCATTAAAAGGCATAAGATAGAATAACTAAATAGGAGAATTAACCAATAACTAGTCATAGATGTGACTTATTCAACTATCCGCAAGTCAAATCTGATCGTATTTCAACAAAAATACCCAAAATCTCCACACTTTTGCCAAAAGAAGTGTACAAATGATAAATGTCGAGCCCCAAAATTGTTCCCTGGTTTCATTTATTGAACGATAAGTCGATATAGTCTTTATCGTGACAGGCTTACAGCTATGTGTTTTTAATGGTTCTGTACCTTGAAAATCTGTATTGTTCTTATGTCATCTCCTTGTTTCAGTGGATATAGATGAGTTTAATGCCATACTTTGGGACATTCCAGGCAAAGCAATAACATATCCATGGAGAAAAGCAGGTGGCAGACCCCCCTCGTAAAAAGTCACACATTGAGGCTTCAAATAAATTGCCAATTATTTTCCTAATTGATCGGTTTCAGTTCTTTAATTCGATTTTGTAATTCTCCTCACTCGTGCCATCTGTGTGTGATTCCTGCGTTCCCTGATCATTTGTGCATTTTACCTCCATCTGTGCACCGCCTTTTGGGATCACTGCATCTTCTCTCTCTCTTTCTATCTCTCTCTCCTCTCCTCCACCACGCCCCTCCTCCTTTTTCCCCTCCAAAACCTCTAAATTATTTAACAACATGAAAACGAACAGACTGCTTTCGCTGCCGAGCTCGTAGCAGGATGGAGAAGGAAATAGACAACAGATTTTAGCCTAAACAAAGCTGCACTGTACGGGCGAATTGCGTGAGTTCATAGATAGCCGTAGCGTACATTTGTCTTGCTATCATCGGCGCGTATCAGTTGGCAGGGGAAGGTCATGGGATTGAGACTAGCCAAAAGCGAGATAGAGGGAAGCGAGAGAGGAGGAGGAGGAGGAGAGGGAGAGGAGAGGGAGCGAAGCTAACGTGGCAGAGCGCAGCTAGCATTGACGAAACAAGACAATTCAGACCAGACGTTGTATTGTAGGCTGCGATGGGGGAGAACTATATGTACCAGCGGCTGCCCTTCAACAGAGCGGAGGAGGAAGAGGATGCTGAGGAGGATGAAGAGGAGAGAGGGAGGAGGAGGATGAGAGGAGGCACGGGCAGCGGACAAATGGTAAAGAATATGGTTTGAAAAAAGGTGGATGTGAAGAGGAGTGTCTGTCTGTGTGTGTGTGTGTGTGTGTGTGTGTGCTATAACCAGGAGTGTTATGGGGGTGGGGTTTCTCTGTTATTACCATAGATTACTACTAAAGCTCACTGGCTTTGTTAAAAGGTTATTAAATGTTGGTGTATTAACTGTATACGTATGGTTAAATATACATTTTTTAAAGGGCCCATATTGCGGTATTTTCTGTTTTATGTTATAATGTTGTTTCCACGTCACAAACATACCTGGAGTCGTGTTTTCCTCCATTCACACATGTTTAACACACAAACCCTGAATATGTGATGTCATGTGGTAAAACGGCAAGTGATCCACTGTGTTTTTAAACTCCATACACCTTCACTAGAATCATTTAGATTATTTCAGCCCTGGAATTGCCAATCTCTACTGAATTAAAGGTAAAAGGAGCTGTTAACTTGAAGTTCAAAGATTAAAGTTCAAAGTCCACTTTATTGTCAAAAGCCATATGTATAGGTTGCACACACAGGATTTGAAATTGCAGCGCCCCCTAGGCCCACAGTGAACATAAAACATCTACTTAAACAAGACAATAAACACCATGACTAAAAGATCACATATACCCGTAGCAAAGGTACAAGACAATAAACCCAGTGACCCCTTCTTCAAAACTACCTCTTCATGATGTCACAAGGTGGAACAGAGCATTTTGAGCTTTGGAGATAGACGAAGCAACAATAAAGAGTGAAAGAAACATGACACAACTCCAGGTATGTTTTTGAGGAGGTAACAGCGTTCTAACAGGGTGTAAAGCTCACAGGAGTTAATTTTGCATAATATGTACTATATTATGCAAAATTAAATTTAAACCTATTTGCCTTTTTCAACAGCATTCTGAGACATCACAATAATTCAATATATGACAGCCTCCAATTGAGACGAACTTTGACAATTCTTACTGTATACCTATCACATAATTTTAGATTTTAATAGTTTGAGTAAGCAAGTTCATTACATAGACTCCAATATTTTAGCTATTTCAGTACATTTTATGACTAAATTGTAACTCTGCCTATCTATTTGTTTGCAAAATGTAGGTCTCAGTGCTAAATAATGAATGGAAAACTTATCTGTACATTTGTATTATTGCTGGTGCTGTCAACGCGCCGCCAAGACGATTAGAAGCTCAAAGTAGCTCCTTCATTTCCGTTGGACTTAACCTTATTGGTCCATTATAAGTGTCCATATCCACTGCCCCTCCAGCAATATCCTTCAGTGTGTGTGTCTTAGAGTCAGACATCAAAAGGTTTTAAGGTGCACTAACTTTTTGGTTGGGGGTCCGTCACCTGCTTGTTTCTATGGATACGTCACTGCTCTGCTTAGAATGTCCCACAGTATAATATTAAACAGCTCTACCTTACATTTGTTCAATTACAGGTGGTTTTATAGCTCAAAAATATTTAGAAAAACAAACATTCTGACTGTGAGCAGGGTTACCTCTCCACAGATTTGACCTGTAACTTGGTCTGGTTTGGTCTCCATGAAGACAGAATGGTTTAATGATATACTGTGAAACATTCCAGACAAAGCAATAACATCTCCATGAAGTAGGTGACAGACCCTCCACCAGAAAAGTTACACAATACACCTTTAAATTAGGATTAGGTTAACATACAAATTAATTAACTACTTTCCCTATCCGTTAACTCACTGACACCGTCCATCTGGGTCCATTACAGATCAGTTTATTGCATTTGGAAAGTGGAAGCTAAACCCATGAAAACACAGGGGGGGCATACACACACAGCTCCTGCACTGCACCAAATTCTGCATATACACTCTTCCCAGAATATTCATCTTAAACAGCAAGAGAGAAACTGCAGTATCTTAAGGAGTATATCTGCTGAGATGCAAGCAGGAAAGCTTTATTTTAATAGCCTAAATATTTTATTGGAGTAAAATATCTTATTACGTTTATGTGATCTTTTAACGATCTTTACTCTCCTTTTAAAGCAGAATTATATGTTGTGTGTTGTATGTATTGGACTTCATGTTGGAGTAACCCTTCATTATTAGTCTGTCAACATCTCAAAAGCTCAAAATACTCTGTTCCACCTTGTGATGTCATGAAGCTGTAGTTTTCAGGTTAGAGATTGGCAACTCCAGGGCTCAAATCATCCAAATGATTAACTAATGAAGGTGTGTGGAGTTTAAAAACACAGTGGAGCATCTCCTGTATTACCATATGACATCACAAGGTGGACCAGAGTGTTTCAGTTTGAGACGAACACAGAGTTTAAAATCAGGGTTGTGTATAAAACTTGTGAATGAAACAAAACACAACTCCAGGTCTGTTTTTGACGAGGAAACATAACATAGATCAGTGAAAATAACGTAATATGAGCCCTTTAAGTGACATATTAATCACCATTTCTAACCAACCATTACTTTGCATACTACAGGATCTATTTCTGTTTTTATGTGTTTCTTAACCCCCTCTGTCTCTCTGTATGTGCAGATGCAGTGTGAGGAGGGGACTGAGTGGCTGTTGGAGCTGCTCACTGATGTCCAGCTGCAGCAATATTTCCTCCGGATCAGAGACGAGCTCAACGTCACCAGACTGTCCCACTTCGACTATGTGAAGAACGAAGACCTGGAGAAGATCGGCATGGGGCGTCCCGGTATGTGGATTTAACACATATTTCTAGACAGTTACACACAAAATTGAAGAGGAGATGGGGCACGGCCGAAGTGGAGTTAGATAATGAAGGCTGAGGAGCAGGTAAACTCCGGAGAAGCTGTGAGGTAGACAGGAGCAAAGTTAGGTCTTCCAGGCAGAATTTACGCCCCATTAGCCAAAACAATATGAAGTGACAACACAATCTTGAGCTCTGTGGACTGTAAAATTAAACACAAAAGTGCAGAAATATCCAGATTTAATGTCATCTTAGGCCCTCAACCTTTTTTGACAGTTTTCAGAGACAGTGTACATGATAATATCCAAATCTTGCGTTTCTTTCAATATTGATATTGTAGTAGACAAAATTCCCCCTATCTTGAGTCTCGAACACATAAACTTGGATCTGTCCAGTCACTCCTCTCATTGATTTAAGATCGTCTGATTCTGTTGTTTCAGGCCAGAGGAGGCTGTGGGAGGCGGTCAAGAGAAGAAGAGCTCTTTACAAACGCAAGTCCTGGATGAGCAAGGTTTGCACTAAACAGGCAAAGCATTTTATTTTATTTATTTATCTGAATATAAAATTATTCATTGTGAAAATTTAGTTTCACCAAATCAAATCACATGAGTCATAGTTTTGGCTTCATGATTTTCAATAACGACGGCAGGATCAAGGAATATTAGCCAATATAAAACAAATATTTAGAACCTGTAAAACTGTTTAATTATACGTTTGATAATCTAATCTGTAATTTAATATTAACATAAAACAGAAATGTTCCTTATGATTATTACTTTTAAGATAATTTTACCATTGTTTGAGAGTTGAAAGATGTTTTGAAGAGAACTGGACAAGTAGAAAGTGGTCAGAAAAAACATAGATGTAATTAAGGAATACATATTAGAATTGTGTAAATGAGCCTTAATGCAAAATAAATATAAAACAGTCACTCATTCACAGTTTCCTCCTCTAACCCTCTTGTGCTTTGTCGTGGTAGGTGTTCCCAGTGAAGAGGCCGGACTCAGACCCCCAGCAGCCCAGCGTACAGGGGGCCTCGGGAGGGTCAGGCCCAGGCAGCAGCGAGGGAGGGGCCTCTCTCACCTGCCTCATCCGGGAGCCCGAGCTGCAGCTGTTTGAGAGGCTCGGGGACGGGACCTTCGGGGTGGTCCGGAGGGGCGAGTGGACCGCACCCAACGGGAGAGTGGTGAGACACAGAGCTCTAGAACTTATTTTTTACGCCCGTTTACACAAGAACGCTTACAGGTAAAAACGACAAAATATTTTATTGGAAGTGTCTTTTGTTTAAACGGTGACGGCGTTTTAGGGGCTTAAAAACGCAAAAAACTGAAACCGCCCTCCAAAGTGGAAAACTTGAATATGCTCCGCCGTAGCATTTTCGTCTACACTGCCCAAGACGCAAAACTCTGGTCAAATCTGCTGACGTCGCGTACACGTTTACGTCACATCGGTCCATATTAGGGATGTCAACAATTAATCGACTTACGATTAATTGTCGATCAAGACGTTGGTCGAACAAAATGCATTAATTGTAATTAATCGCGGACACGCGGACCCGCGTGGTCACGAGACAAGGCAACCGCGCCAAGCTCGACTCACAGCCGGCCGCAGGCGCCAACGGCACTGCTCAGCAGCCCCGGTGTACGTGCGGGCCTCGCGTACAGATCGAACCGTGGCGCCCGGAATGCATAGTCTCAGCCCTAGCCACAAACCAGCTGCATGAAACCAGCAGCGGCACGTGGTGGTTTAATCCTGGTTTAGTCCACGTTTATTCCTGGTCTAGTCTCTTAGCCAATCAGGATGCAGAACACAATGTTACACTATAAAAAAATGTTACACTAAAAAAAAAATGAAAAATGAAAAATGAAAAAAAAAAAAAAAATCCGCGAACCGCGATAGAGCGAGGGATTACTGTATTTTGTTATTCAGCATCAATACATTTGTCTGCTTTTTACTAAGGAATAATTAATTGAGGAATATACAATATAATAATACTATGATATATTTTTGACTCAGTGTTATGTATACTATAGCTTATATTCTTAAAGACCCTATTGAAACACTCAAATTCAGGTGAAAAACACCGCTTATCAGTTAATCGTTAATCGATCGATAAGGTCAATCAACTATCAGTTAATGAATTAATCGATAATTTGCATCCCTAATCCATATATCAGTGTACTTTGTTTGGCAGGACTCCCAGTCTACACCTTGTTACGCCTTCGTTGCTTTGTAGTCTAACGTGGTCTGAAGCAATAGTTGAACTTCTTCGTCTGACCACACAAATTTTTTTTGCTACCGGTAGCCATGTTTTGTTTTGCTTTTTGCGGCGCAGATGAGAAGAAGGAAGATTCTATGCATGCGCGCGGACATAGTGATAATGTACCACAGCACCACTCAGCCGCCTGGCATGCATACCCAATCGAATTCCACACACTTTTGCGTCACCGTATGCACGCAGATTTCCTCCCGAAAATGCTCGTCTAAACGCGTAATGAAAAGTGAAGACGCAACGCCACTTTTGCGTCTTCTGTTCAGACCGTCATCATATAAACGTAGCCTTAGTTGCAAAAACTGGCAATGTTTTCCCCTCAGTGAATCATTTTATTTTTGGCCAACAAGATTTTCAGAAATAGGCCAGCCCTGTAGGACTGATGATCCATGTTTTCAGATACCAAACAGTTAGAAAGCATCACACCCCCAGGGGATGTTGTCGAGATCTACTGCAAAGTATCAGTAAACAAGCCAAACACAACAGTATCATCAGCCAAAAACGTCTTAACAAAGCTTTAGTGACAATTTTCATTTTTGACTTTTATAAGTAAAGGTGCTCCACATAACTTTTTCATGGAGATGTTATTTGTTTGCGTGAAACTTTCTACTGCAAGGTATTTGAGATCCGGGGTCTCATTTATAAAAGAAGTTTGAGTTTGTTAAAGTTTGCATTTTGTCTGTTTTTTTAGTAAGAATTCCATGAAAAGTTTTATAAATGTCATATAAATTCTTCTATAGACACCTGTTTGTCTGGAGAGTTATATATTTTAATGCCATATTGTGGAGAACCTGGATATTCAGATGATCAACTGTCCACTAAAAAATGTGCATAGTTCACCTCTAACCATTTTAACTTAGGATCTTTCTTGTTTAATTATCTGTTCATATATGCTTTTTACATTTCTTTTCGTAGCTGTCAGTGGCTGTGAAGTGTCTGAAGGCCGGTGTTTTGGATTCAGACGGGCTGGACGATTTCATCCGAGAAGTGAACGCCATGCACTCCCTCAGCCACCAAAACCTTATCCGCCTCCACGGCATTGTGCTCACACAGCCGATGAAAATGGTAACAGATATATTTAGCTACAATAATAACATCTGCGCTCGCTCACTTAGTGCTGAATACAGACTTCCCTATTGTGCGTAGGTGACCGAGCTAGCACCCTTGGGATCCCTGTTGGACCGTCTCCGAAAACGCCAGGGCCACATCCTGATCTTGTCCCTGTGTAATTACGCTGTTCAGGTTAGTCATTCTCGCCAAAGGAAGATCAACAAACGCAGACCACGACTTCCTCTTTAATTCATTGACTCGGTGCATTCCTTCACTGAATTTTTGTGTCACGCCCAGAAATATGTAAACGTGTGGGCTGGGTTTTCAGATTCAGTGACTTTGCTGTACTGTATGTCTTGAAATGACTGAATCAGACTTTATAAGTTGTTCAAAACACACTTTGTTTTTGAATTCTCACTGACTGTGGTAAAATATATTATAATGTATGCTCTATCTTAAAATATGTCCAGTTTAGATTAGTTGTTAGCACCCACTTTTTATTTTAAGATAAAAAAAAACGTGCAAGTAATGATATTCAGTGTTTAGGAAATGTTTACTGAAGCACATATTGTTCCTCATGTTTTGGCTGATATAATGATATACTCTCTGTCTCTGTAGGTGGCGTGTGGTATGGCTTATCTGGAGTCTAAGCGTTTCCTGCACAGAGACCTGGCCGCTCGTAACGTCCTTCTGTCGACAAATGAAACTGTGAAGATCGGAGACTTTGGTTTAATGAGAGCTCTGCCCACTCACACAGACCAGTACATCATGGAGGAGGGACACAAGATCCCCTTCCCCTGGTACGTTATTTAGATATATTTTGCAAGTTAGAGAAACATGGTAAAGAGATAACATATAATGTCTCAAAATTTGTATTGTGTTATAAAATGTATTTTAAGACTACCAAAATCATTACTGTTCATTTTCATTTTTAACATATTACAGATTGCTTTTGCCTTTTCTAAAATCTACAATCTAATCTACCTCATTTGGTGTCTTCCTTATACATGTATTTCAAAGATTAATTTCATTCGAGTAAAAAAAAAGATGCAGTATTGATGACATAAATAAAAACCTAGTTGGTTGTTGATCTGTTTTGCAGGTGCGCTCCAGAGTCTCTTAAGTCTCGTACCTTCTCCCATGCCTCTGACACCTGGATGTTTGGAGTCACTCTGTGGGAGATGTTCACTCATGGACAAGAGCCATGGCTGGGACTCAATGGAAGCCAGGTGAAGGCAGAAAAGTCTGTTAAACTGTTTATTTTAAATTATATGGACCTGTCAGTCACGCCCATCAGAACTACAGGGGTTGAGAATTCAGACTTTTTGTGTAGAATAGAAATAGCATCTTTACTGGGCTGGCTAGTTCTCATTTGCATTTGTTGCTAGTTTAACATTTTTACCTCAAAGTTTAAGGTGCTGTACCTGATTTTGAATTAAAATGTGAAAAACAGAACTAGTTCAATGGTTTGCAGTGGTCCAAAGTTATTCCTTGCTTACCTTATGCATTCTGAGCCTTCTAATTATTCACAGCACATACTTTTCTCAACTTTCAGAGGCCAAAGCAGATACTGCAGTACCTGCAAACCAGACACTGCAGTACCTACAAACCAGACACTGCATTACTTGCAAACCAGGCACTGCAGTACCTGCAAACCAGACACTGCAGTACACGAGACCTTATTTTGACCTCCAAAATTGCTTATACAATATATAAATACTGGGGCAAGACAAATTCTGCTCAAATACAATTGTGTGGGAAATTATTGGCTCACTGAAACTAAGGTCAAGATCAGTGCTGTATTTTTCTCCTTGCAGATTCTTCATAAGGTGGATGTGGAGGCGGAGCGTCTGTCCAAACCGGACGACTGCCCTCAGGACATTTATAATGTGATGCTGCAGTGCTGGAGCCCAAAGCCCGAGGACAGACCCACTTTTATTGCTCTCAGAGACTTCCTGCTCGAGGTATCATATCAACACCAATATCAGTGTGATAATTCCTTCAGATAGTCTTTGTTATTTTAATGTGACAAGACATTAAGTGTTCTTAGAATTACAGGGTTCTAGGGGATTATCTGTGTTCTGGGTAGTTAATTCTGTAATATTGAATTTTAAAATTCTGACCGCTCACGGAGCACAATGGAATAGGATAAAGCAGATTTTAAACCTACAAAATTCACCAAACCCTAAATCTTGTACCTTCAGGTGCAAGAACATATAATATCTCACTTGGGATGGGATGAGTAATATGAATAGAAAAATCCTATTCAGTAAACATAGCATACAGTTTCCTTTGTTTTGTAAATACTGAATGTACTTTACAATAATATTGGCAAAAAAGCAGCATCTCTTCATTATAATTCTAGCCATCTGTGAACACCAAAGTTGGAAATCACTGCTCTAATGGCTCATGTAATACAATACTCTTTTATGTTACACTCTGTATTTCCTAAGCTTAGCTGATTGTCCTTCCAAATGCTTTCTAATAAAAAGTCAAGATGCTAGTTCTGCGTTGTCTTTTATTTATTTTCTTTATTGTTAAATTTGTTCCAGACGATGCCCACGGACATGAGAGCCCTTCAGGACTTTGAGGAGGACGACAAGCTGGAGATCAAAATGAACGATGTCATCACAATCATCGAGGGGAGGTCAGGTTGAGTCATGCGCCTGATACTATTATCGGCCCAGAAGAGACACAGAGATCTTAGAAAAATACTCCTGGGCTTATGTGTCATTCCAGGATATGTTTGGTAATCTTGTTAAATACTGCAGAAAGCTTTGAGATCAGATTTAATATTTTCATGTGGGACTCAGGACTCATTCCTAAGAGACAACGTCAGCGATTGCGGACACTGCATTCCTCGCTTTGTGGGAGATTTCTTTATTGGTAACTGCTTTGCGTGTATTTGTATTTTTATCAAAGGACATGAACCTTTCTATGGTTTATATTTGGATTTACAAGTACAACTAGGCCTAAAGCATAAGTTTGTCTCATTTAAAGTCCCATACTCTTGAGTGGGCTTGCAGCTCCACAAACCTGATCCTTTTTTTGGCCAGGAGGAGGAGGACTGCCACCTGCTTGTCTCCATAGAAACATTATTCTTTGGCTATAATATCCCACAGTATGCCATAAAGGTATTTGTCTCCACAGAGAATATTCAGTAACATGGTTTTAACTTTCGGTTTTCACGGAATACTGTGGGTGAGGTGTCACCTCTGAAAAGTTACGTGCTGCTTTAATGATCATTTTAGCTCCAGAAACCATGGTCACTCACTTATGGCTTATTCACCATAGAAATTAATGCAGGGAGCTTAGTTTGGAAACAAAATGACAACAAAATCAAAGCTTATTCACTCCACTTAGAATAACTCGTAAAGCAGGCATTAGGCATATGTTAGGAATATGTTCAGACCTTCAGAATCTTAGAGGTTTTATTATGTCAGTGAACAATATTCAAAACTACATACAAAATGATTACTTGATTATCTTTATCCGTCGTCACATCTTCTCCTTGCCCTGTCCTGTTGATGTTCCAGAGCGGAGCATTACTGGTGGCGTGGTCAGAACCGCCGTACTCTTCGCATGGGGCAGTTTCCTCGTCATGTGGTCACTTCGGTGGCAGGTCTGTCGGCGCAGGACATCAGCCGCCCGCTCAAACACTCCTTCATCCACACGGGACACGGAGACACTGACCCACACAGGAGCTGGGGCTTCGCCGACCGCATAGACAGGTCTGTACCACTGACAGTCAGGGGTTTTATTATGCCATTTCAGTGGTTTCATTTTGTTCACAATATTGCATCTTTAAGACTGTAATGACTTTGGTTATCTACAATATAGACATATTTTTTAGTTGTCAGAAGTATCGGAAATCAGATACTAACACCATATATAGCATTTTTATTGTCATTGTGGTATCCATATCCAGTATCATAATACAGTATTATAATACAGTTTGAAAGTTTGGACTATTAAATAATGATTTCAAATTTACTTTTACTTTATAAAAAATGTAACTGAATAGAAATGGTATATGTACGTCATCTAATACTATTGATAATTAGTAACAATGATGATGATGGTCTACAGCTCTGGAAAAAATAAGAGACCACTGCAAAATTATCATTTTTTTCTGATTTTACTACTTATAGGTATGTGTTTGGGAAATATTTCCCCCAAACTCCAAATAAAAATATTATCGTTTAGAGCATTTATTTGCAGAAAATGACAAATGGTCAAAATAACAAAAAAGATAACATGTTTTCAGATCTCAAACAATGCAAAGAAACAAGATCAAATTCATTTTAAAACAACATAATACTAATGTTTACACTTATTTGGTGCAATAACCCTTATTTTTAATCACAGCTTTCATGCATCTTGGCATGCTCTCCACAAGTCTTTCACATTGTTCTTGGGTGACTTTATTCCACTCCTGGTGCAAGAACTGAAGTAGCTCAGCTTTGTGTTTGTGTTGGAGTTAATCAGACGCTGGAATGGAATGGCTGTAATACATGTAGAGATGCTGATTTCAGGAAAAAAAATGCAGTGGTCTCTTGTCTTTCTTCTCTATTTTTTTCCAGAGTTGTATATGTAAATGGTTGTTATTATTGCACGTTTGGAATACAGTAGTGCTTCTTCGGTCCACCAGAGGGCAGCAGAGCACTGTAGTCTAAATTAGTTTTCAGTGTGGCAGGAGACATCGAGCTTTATGATTGACTTATATATTCACTATTTATATGTATCAGTTTGCTCATACAATATTCTCAAATGAACAAATATTTCTTATTCATTTCCTCTAGTTTGTATTTGGGTAATCCAATGGACCCTCCTGATATCCTCGGTTCAACTCCAGCTGAAGCAAGGCCAACCAAACTTCCCAATCGTGCCAAAAGTAAATAAAAATAATACATGGATTGTATTATCATAAATCTTAATGTTTTATTTTATTTTATTTAAGCAGAAAATAACTCATAAATTGTCTGTTTTTATTAGAACAACCTCCACCTCGGCCACCTCAGCCTGCCATTCTGCTAAAGAGTAAGTCCTGTGTTCACATAACGTAGATTTAGATTTTTACTAGAATTTTTACTGAACTAAGCTTTCATGTCTATGTCATTTTTCTGATGGAAGGTCTATGTCAACCTGTCTCTATGGAGATGTTATTGCTTTGCCTAAAATGTTCCACTGTATGGCATTAGACTTATCTATGTTGCATCTATTCAATTACAAGTGTTCTTATTTCTCAAAACTTGCCTTGAAAATCATTTATTCTTACTGTTAGTGGGATCGCAGCTCCACAGATTTATCCTTTAACTTCGCCTGGTCCCATCACCTCTTTGTCTCATGGAGATAGATAATTGCGTAACATTTCAGGCAAAGCGATATAATCTTCATGGAGACAAGCAAGTGACATAGTGCAACTTTATAAACTCTAACAACTTTCAGAGACCAGAACAGAATGCTATCAACAACTAGCAGACTAACAGTGCACGTCCTGATTATCGGACAGTAAGACACTAGATATATTTGCTTAAATGTATGGGGAAAAGCAGCTACAGGCCCTTCAACTCACTTGTAATTTTCATAGTTTTAATTGTTTAGTATTTTGTATTTCCAGAGCCATTTTACGACTCCGTGTTGGACGATTATGACGAGGACGAGGACGCTAGTGCTTCGTCAGGTCTGAAGAAGCTGGGGGCGTCTTTGGGTCTGAAGCTCCGGCCGTGGGAGGGCGGCGTCCGATCAGCCAAAAGCGAAGTTTCCCTCATCGACTTCACCGACGACAGCTTCAGCTCCACCACCCCCTCCCCCCTCTCAGAGCAGCACCCACGGGACGATGACACACTCAAGGTATATGACAGTACTGAGATAAAGAAAAATAAATTACTGATGTGTCCATATAACATTTTAGGCAGATTTACAAAGCTTCATCCAATTTTGATTTATTTTACAGGTAAAACCTTCTAAACCTCCACCAATTTGACCCATAGACCACATTCATACAAAGTCGCGGCATGGAATGTGGATTGTTTTGCCTATATCATTTTTTTAATGATCCCATGACATGGTACTTCTTGATGCTTTTATATGGCTCCTTAATGGTTCCCTAATACTGTAAATGAATCCTTCTTCAAAATCAAGACTCAGTGCATGAGAAAGACCCATGAACACAGACAGAGTCATAAATATCTCTCTGGAACACTTTATTCTGGGCGTTGTTGCTTGAATGCAAATGAGGAGGACAGAGATAGGCCAGAGCAGCGGGTGGGGGCGTGGCCAAACTCTCCACTCTTTCCTCTTTAGCAGTGCAATGTGCGCTGGCCCCACTTCCACGTTTTTGCGCGGAGGAAGAGATGAGAAGCGTTCCATTGAAAAATAAACACATTTCCACAGAAAATAAAATTAAACCACTGCTGTTTCAGAGGTTTGGAGGGTCGGATAAAGGACATCCGAGCCTGGAAACACTCTCATGTGCCTCCTGGCAAATAAAAAAACGCATCTCGCATTGCGTAGCTCGTTCGCGGCCCAAACTCTCTGGGCGTGATTTACGGAGAGTGTGGGTAGAAACACAGACGGGCGGTGGAACTGCATTTGCATTTTTTCTTCAATGTGACGCCACATAGTTTCCTTGTTCAGAATCGCCCCTTTGAGCTGTCTTTTTTTCAAACGCAGAAAAGGACCGCAAATGCTCAGTTTACACATTTTGCAACTTTTAGCCATGGGGGAAGGGGGCTAAACAGGGTAGGGGAGCTCACATTAACGTTCAAAAACCTCAGAAAGTGAAAATTTCATGCCATGGGACCTTTAACGATATTTTAGCGAGTAAACATTACAGTAACATCTGCGATATTCTCCCTTATTTAGCCTACTAAATTATAAGAAAGACCTAGTTTACAGGTCCTACATGTATATCACATAAAACTGACTCTTGTGAGCTTTAAACCATCCTATAATGCCGTTTTCTCTTCATAAACATACTTGGAGTTTGTTTTGTTTCATTCACATGTTTGAGTAATCCTTTATTATTAGTCTGTGACAAATAAACACAACTCCAAGTATGTTTGTGATGAGGAAACAACTTATAACGGATCAGATAATAGCATAAAATGGGCCTACTATTTACACTTTGATGGTTCTCACTAGTCTTCTCCAGTTATCGGAAACAACATTTTTTCAAACATATTTTCCTATCAATAATATAAGCTTCAACGATAGTATTTTTGTTTTTTACTCTCATTCACATTTGGGAATTACAGCTACACAAAAGTACAGTTAAGTTCATCATGTACGGTCTCTCTCAAATGCAAAAATCTGAGGAATGTCGCAGGTATCTTTGTCACTTCTTTTCAACAGTAGATTCACATTTTTTCCACAGACTTGAGTCCGAACTTTGGCACAGAAATGTCAACAGAGATTCTCCTCCTTGGGTGAACACCACAGTACTACAATGAAGAGATAGCACTTTGTCCATTTGTTACGCTCCGATAGCTCTCTTCAAACAAGCGATCGTTTCTCTTAAAAGGTGTGGTTAGTGTGAAAGGCACAGGCTTACAAAGCTTCACTCAATTTGTATTTATTGTAAAAGTACACTGTGTAACTTTAAAAACTGGTGTTCATCCAGGAACTCCAGAAAAGTAGAAGTTGCATAGGGAAAGTATAGTTAAAGGCTTGTATTTATTTTTTTTAGAAAAGTCCCGATGAAGCTCTTTTAACTCTTTTAACTTTTTCTCCTCTGACTTTTCTGGAGTGCCTGTATTCACTTTTTTCTACACTGTGTTTTCTGGAATGTATTGCTATGCCTGAAATGTTCCACAATATGGCATTATTAATTCATTTTTCATTTATTTATTCATTTCTAGCAGGTCGACACAAGGAAATAAATACATGTAATCAAAATACAGTCAAATACATTCAATTTTTTGGTCGAAAAGGAGTGTGAAGAAGAAAACTTATTGAATCCCACCCCTGTCTTCCAAAACAAAACTTAAATTATTGATTTAGCTTCCACGTCAGTTCAGTTGAAAAACACAAAAACAAAACAAAGGCAAATTCCAGCCTCGTACAAAAACAAAACAAAACAAACAAACGCTTTTGATCAGGGACAATAAACTACATATGTGGTGTTTCTATCAGGAAGATTTAAAGTCCGCAACAAGTAAACACACCAGCAATATTAACACAACTACAATAACACATACATAATACCAACGATGGTGAGACAACAGCAGGTACCAAAGCACAAAACTGATACAGAAAAGTGCTATTTGACAATTCATTCAAACTCGTCTCTGTATTCAGACCAGACCATGTCTTTATACAAGAAGTTCAATTTTTGAATATTTTGGCAGAGATTTTGCTGTAAATCCAGAGCGTTCCACATTTTTACCCCACTTACAGTCACACAGAAACTTTTACGAGTGGTTCTAACATGAAAATGAAGTTTCCATAACCTCTCAAATTATAAATGTTCTCTTTAAGAGCACAACATTTTGGCAATTGTTTATTAAATGCTTTAAAAAGCATAATTGTTTTTTTAATAGTTTGTTTCTGTGCGGTGTCCTTGAGTGTCTAGAAAGGCGCCTTGAAATAAAATGTATTATTATTATTATTATTACAAGATCATTAAATTTTAATAACTTTGACTGAAGCCAACCTTATACTTGTCTATCTCCATTTAGACAAGTTAGAGGTTCGATCTGTGGAGAGATGACACCACTCACAGTAAGAATGCACATTTGTCAAGGTATTTTTGAGTAATAAAGTAAAAGCTAAATAGGTTTAATGGCTTACTGTGGAGCATTCTGAACAAGACAAGCAAGATGAACCACTACCAGAAAAAGTTATATAGTGCATCTTTAAAGTGAGTGTCGGTCTTTTGTCATGGAGGAAGATTATCTAATTACTCATTTATCCTTGGTTAAGTAATTGTGATACCAGAAATAGATTACATTAAACACATATTGAAGTGAAACATGTGTAGATCACACATAAAACCATTTCAGGTGTGTTTTTGATGAGGGAACAATGCTACAAGAACATGGGAGAAATTAAAAAGTAAATAATTCTGTTTTTGTTTTTTTTCCTGTAGGACACTCCCTCCATCTTGGACTGGCCTCTGCCCCAGCCGGCCTACGACGAGGTGGCTGTAGAGGCTGAGGACCAGTCTGAGGACCAGGAGGTGAGGTCCATCAACAAGAGCCAGAACGAAGACCCCTCTGTGGGGATGGGGGCTGGAGGTGGAGGAGTGGAAATCAAACCAACATCAAGAAATGAAACCCAGTCTGCAGATCTATTCCAGGAACTACAGAGAGAGGTTGGACATGGAAACTTTTAATTCACTACAATGCAAAATAAGGACTAAGATAGTTTTTTCACAGTTTAGACTTAATTTAGTAATCACAGTTCTATGTTAGTATGCACTTTGATTTACTTTGTGTATGAATTGTGCTGTACAAATAAACTTGTAGCCTTGGTATACAAATAAGTAGTTGGGTTAGGATTGAGATTAGTTCCTTTCCCATATTTCAAAATGTCATTTAGGCTACGTTCAGACTGCACCCTGAAGTGACCCAAATCCAATTTTTTTCACCCCTATGCGACCTGTATCTGATCTATTAATGACAGTCTGAACGACACAGATCAGATTTTTTTCAAATGCGACCCAGGCCACTTGGATATGTGGTCCTAAAACGATACATATTGACCCGATCTTCAGTCTGAACGGCCAGGTCACATTCATCTGACCTACACGGCATCAACAAGCAACAAATGTCACTATTCTGCACTGAATTAGGTGGAAACTGAACAGAACTGGACCGTATTTTAGGAGCGTTGACCCAGCGTTGAGCCAATAGAATTGGTGGATAGCTTCATTACTGAAGAGGAACCCACAAAACGCCATGGCCAAAAACCTCGCCCTTCACCTTCTCAATCTCCTCCCTGAAACAAATAAGTTGTGCATGTTCTGTCTCCGGTACGACAGCACCTTTAAAATGTCCAAGTGCTCAATGCTAGTATCCATGTTTAGGCTACTTTCATAAACACTGAACCCACTCATTGCGTGTGACATTGTCGTGTCCTCCAAGGTGCATGCGGGACACTTTTGGTGCGTTTAAAGTTCACACTGGAGATCACATCTATCTATCTATCTATCTATATACAAAGGCTGTGTCCCACCATAGTGGGGTAGCCTAGACAGGGCATACATTTTTGTTCCTTTCCCTCCTTCCTTCCTTTCCCCAAACCCTCCTTCCGTGACTTTTTTTTTTTTTTTTTTTTTTTTTTTCCCCTCGTTTGTACCAGCGTCCTTTCCTCATCACCATCACCACTCTCTTCCCACACTGGCGTCCACCCACCCCCATCCATGCACTGGACAACCGAGAAGGCAGCCAGCGAACCCGAGCGGAAAAACCCCCAGGACCCGCCCCAGGCGGCACAAAGGGATGACCGGCCAGACCCAGAGCGTAAACCGGACCACCGCCAGCACCCAGGAATCCTCCAGAGGACCACACAGGGACAGCACCTAGAGAGGGACGAGCACCCAAGCACACCTTCCGTCCATCACCATCACCGCTGTCGCCCCACTTTAAAATCCACTTCTCCCCCCTCTCCGAACATTTCTTCATATCCTATGTTGCCCTATATTGTGTATAATGTGTATGCTATTTATAATGTGTCTAAATGCATTAAAAGAAGGAGGACATTGTCCTGCAAACCTAAGTGTAGGTGTTCAGCCCTCACTAAGAAATGATGCATTAAAAGAAGGAGGACATTGTCCTGCAGCCTAGGTGTAGGTATTCAGCTTGCCCTGACTAAGAAATGATGCATTAAAAACAATCCAAAACATTGGGAGAGGGTCCAGGTCCAGACCATCCGCAATCATCCCACTACAACAGCAGTAACAGTAATAACTAAAGGTGCACCTAGATAACGTCGCCCCCCTCCAGGTGCCCCCATCCACCATACAGAACCCCAAAGAACCCCGGATCCAGGCGGCCATCCGGACCACACCCCTAAGCACCAGCCAGCCACCCCCTCGGCACCCCGAAACCAGACCTGGTGATACCACCCAAGCCCGCCAGCAACCCCCCAAACAACCCAGCACTCAGAACAAACCAGCACTCAGACGCCAGCACCACCCAAACGTCACCGGAGAGGCATGATGATGTTGGGGAAAAGGACACCTTGGTTTAAGGTCTAAGGACCGATCTAAACCACACCACACTGCACCAGGGTCAGCTGCACAGCCCAGTGTGGGCACTTCCACAGCAGGGCCTCAGCCAAAGCTGGTTTCCCCCTGCCGCTTCATATCAAGACCCGTCCTCTACCACACCCATCCATTCATTCATACACAAACTCTCTCCATTCATCCCTGTCCTGAGCAGCCTCTCTCCCTTGCACCACAGTCATCCCTCTTGCATTCAACGCTCTTCTTACACCCTCTGTCCATCCCATTCGCGGTCTTCCTCTCATTCTCACTCCACTCACATCAGATTCATACACCTTTTTCACCAATCGCTCCCTTTCCATCCTCTCAACATGTCCATCACATCACATACAAGTCGCATTTAATTGGAAATGTGAACGATCTCGCCAAAAAATTGTATTTCACAAAAAAGTCCAAATTGAGCTTTAATCCCTGCAGTCTGAAAGTAGCCATAGTTTAACAAATCTATAGGAGTCAACAGAGCTCAGTTTGGAAACCCGTAGAAACTAGGTGTGTTTAGAATTAATAGCTGTTTTCACTAATTTAATATACTATTAATTAGTAGTAATTGCCACAAGTTTGCGCGCACTTACTAAAACGGATCTCGTGAGATTTTTTCCCTCATGTTTTATGTTTGGATTGAAAAACAGTGCTGGCGAGTTAGATTTTTTTAAAGAATGTGCAGTCCTAAAAAGCAGAGCTACAGTGACAGCAAAAATATTAAATAAAGTAAATCAAAAATAGTGCATCTAAAATCTAAAAATGCAGTGTATTTATTATAGCCTAAATAATGTCAAATCTCGTCTTGTCTCGTTCGCGTACATCCAGTCTCTTGTCTTGTGGAAACTGTATCTTGTCCAACCCCTAATAGTAATATTGGAAAGCAGAGAAAAATACAAAATTTAGGTCAATTAAACGTAAAATTCCACAAAGGTTTCTTTAGATATGTAAATCAATAATTTGTCTTTTGGTGATAAAAATAGAAACAGATTTGAGTTTTTTCCTTTTTGTATTTTGACTCAATCTCTCTCCGTCAGGTGATGGTGAAGCTGCAGGTTCCCATGACGACGGGCCGCTCCCTCCCCTCGTCCCCCCTCCCCCTCTTACCCCTGACCCCCCTGACCCCTCACAGACAGATCTACCTCCCCTCCACCTCCCCCTCCTCCACCTCCTCCTTCACCGCCTGTTTAGAAGAACTGCAACAGCAACACCACCAAAAACAGCCACCGCAGCGCCCCCTGCTGCCTCCCCGGAGCCCCGCGCCACCTCTGCGCCACTCCAAATACAGCCCGTCCCAGAAATCCAACCAATCACAGGCACGTTCCAGCTCCATCTCCCTGGGCAACGAGGAAGACGCACCTCCGCAAATCCCGCCTCGAGACCACACGGCATTTTCGCAACCAGCTTCGCGTTCCTCCTCCCCGCTGCCGTTGGTTCCCATAACGATACCTCCTCCACCCCAATCTGTATCCCCGCGTAGGACAGCAGGACTACTGGGACCGCTCGTGTCTACGAACTCCCCTCCCTCATCCTCTTCTCCTCAAGGAAGCGCATCCCACAATTCCAAAATGGCCACTCCCATCTCCTCGTACTCGTCCACGTCACTGCTGGATCCGCTCGTGTGTCGGGATGGGCGGAGCTTCTCATGTTTGATGGACAGCTCCCAAACCACGCCCCCAGCTCCTCTCCCAGAGCGTCCAGCGTTTTTGGAAAGGTAAAAACAGATTAAGAAAATATACAATAAAATACTTAAATAAAATAAATGACCCTTAAACTGTACGTATATTTCTTTCTGCATAGATACGGAGCAGCAAACATGGCCGCAGTCAAACCTATCGTGCAGCAGCCTCCTCCCAAACCAAACTCCTCCTACAACAACAACAACGGAAGAACTACAAACCCCAGCATGCTTCCTGAGCAGAGCATCGCTAAGGTGACTCAAGTCATTCTTCTTTTTCAGCTGTTGAATTAATGTTCGGACTATAAATGTCATTTGTATTTGGTCTGAGTAAATGTTTGTTGTTGTGAAGGTTCATGGAGAGGTTCACGGTGTCACACTGGAGGAGTGTCGGGCTGCTCTTATCACACACAACTGGAGCATCCCTCAGGCCATCAACCATCTGAAGGTGAGAAGAAGAATCGTACGTTTCTCCTGTATTCCGTTTTCTTGCACACTCAAGTTGTTTCACATTGTTTTCATTTATTCATACACTCCCAAGTCGGGCTGGGTGGTGTTAAGATAAAAAAAATAAAAAAAAACTGATCTCATCCCTGTGACAAAATCCTATTTTAGTGATATTGTCAAATTGTGATTCAATATTAGAGATCGATCTGCTGCCTATATTAGCACTTTACTATAAAGAGATGACTGCACATGACTACACAGCTCTTTTATAGGTTTGTAGTAAAATTAAATTATATAATTTGTGGAAAATAATCCAAATCGACCCAAAAACATCAGCAGACCTCATCAGCTGATGCATTAAACCAGTCCTAAAGAAGTGTGAACTTCTGAAGAGGTGCATGACTATTTTTTTCATAGTAACATGTACAAGTAGTACAAGTACATGAATGACAATTAACTCTAAATTAAGATCTGACTTTAAAAAAAAAAAAAAAAACTGACTTTTTGGCATATCAGCTCCTGTACTCCCAACGCTAAGCTCCTTTGGTCACCACTGCTCCTGTGAGTGACAAGGCACGCCAACAGCCTCCTAAACCACCAAAGTCTCACTCATACTCAGTACTTTGGCGAGTGTGTCAGGATTTACTGCTTTTCTTTGGCATTACATAAAATTGTTACTCACTGTGTCCTGCAGGTGGAGCAGTTGTTTCGTCTCGGTCTCAGGTCCAGAGGAGACTGTGAGGAGCTGCTGCAGAGCTGTCAGTGGAACCTGGAGCGGGCCAGTACCCTCATGCTCCACACATACGGACCCCACAACAAGTAACTTCAGTTTTAATATATGTGTACAATCTTTGAGTTTACTGAATTTGCATTAAAGCCAAATACAGACGTTAGTAGTAATTTGAACATCTTCCTTTACAATCTCATATAAAAGAGCATAACACAATCACAAACTTTAAAGTATTGCGATGTATTTTTTCTGTAGGTCAAAGTTTATTTATAGAGCACGTTTAAATGCACAATTACTAGGAATAAAAATCGGCAATAATAAAATACAAATAATAAGTTCAAAGTCAGCTTTATTGTCAAAAAATATATGTACAGGTTGCACACACACAGGATTTGAAATTGCAGCGCCCCCTAGGCCCACAGTGAACATTAAACATCTGATAAAGACAATAAACACAATGACTAAAACATCACATATACCCATAGCAAAAGTATAGTAAACTTGTATATGATACAAATAGGTAAAACACACAATGTGTAGTGTAATAAAGCTCAAATAGTGTCATTTAAGCAGCAGTGTCATTGGGGGAGGGAGGGCAGGGCAGGGCAGGGAGAGAGTTCAGCATCCTGACAGCTTGGTGGATGAAGCTGTCTTTCAGTCTGCTGGTCTTTGCCCTGAGGCTCCTCAGTCTCCTTCCTGATGGCAGCAGACTGAAGAGGCATCTTGGTAAATACAGTAAATAAAAGAATAACATGAAAACAGGAGGAGGGAGGGTCACCGTCCTTGCCAGGAATGTTTTACAGTGTGGCATTAAAGGCCCCATGACATGGTACTTCTTGATGCTTTTATATGGTGCCTTAATGGTTCCCTAATACTGTAAATGAATCCTTCTTCAAAATCAACACTTAGTGCATGAGAAAGACACATGTACAGAGTCAGAATATCTCTCTGAACAACTCATTCTGGGCCTTGTTGCTTGAATGCAAATGAGAAGGACACAGATAGGTTAGAGGAGCGGGTGGGGGGGCCAAATGCGCCACCAAATGCGGTGCGCTGTGTGCTGGCCCCACTTCCGTGTTTTAAGAGCGGAGGAGGAAAGGAGAGCCTTTTCAATGAAAAAAACACATTTTCACAGAAAATAAAATTAAACCACTGCTGTTTCAGAGGTCCAGAGGGTCGGGTAAAGGACTTCCGAGCCTAGAAACACTCGCACGTTAGTCTGGTTAACACCTGACCATATCACAAGTGAGATATGGGTCTGGAAACTCGCTTCGAAAAATCCCGTAGCGGAGGTGTGGTTAGCGATTGCCAACGGCCGTTTATTGGGTGTTATGAATGTCTATCATTGAGCGTATACGTAAGTCCATAGCCAATCATGTCAGTTGTCAGTTCAAACTACAAGCTTCCGTTTGTCATGTAGTACGCGTCACCGTCTTGCCACACCTCCCCCGCTCTCTGATTGGGGCCCTAAATCTGGGACTCTCGCTTGGACGAGTTTCCAGGCCGCCTTCCAGTTCGAAACGAACGGAAGCGGCCTGGGAATTCCCAGGCTACTCGCACGTGCCTCCAGGCAAATAAAAAAACGCATTTCGCATTGCGTAGCTCATTCGCGGTCCAAACTCTCTGGGCGTGATTTACAGAGACGGTGGGTAGACATCCAGACGGGGGGTGGAGCTGCATTTTTCGATGTGACGTCACATAGTTGCCTTGTTCAGAATCGCCCGTTTGAGCTGTGTTTTTTTCTAACGCAGAAAAGGACCGCAAATGCTCAGTTTAGACATTTCGCAACTTTTAGCCATGGGGGTAAACAGGGTAGGGGAGCTCACATTAACGTTCAAAAACCTCAGAAAGTGAAAATTTCATGCCATGGGACCTTTAAACATATTTCCCATGGAGACGAGCCGGTGACACAACCAGGCCAAGTTACAAGTCACATCTGTGGAGAGGCATCGCCACTCATGCTTGTATATATCAGATGTTTTCAAGCATTAAAATAAAAAGATAACTTTATTGTCATTCTGTGAAACATTTCAGATAAAACACAATAACATCTCCATGGCCTTCACGCCAGAAAAGTTACACAATGCACCTTTAAATTAACAGGTGAAAGAGAAGACAGAAGAGTATAGTTACATGCTAATTTAAATGCCTGCTGTGTTTTTTAAATAAGATGGTAAAATTTGTTTTTTGTTTTTGTTTTTGTTTACAGGCCATGAGACAAAGACTGAATCCGTTTACTGTTTTTTTTTTTTAATGAAGTCTGAACCTTGGATGGACTCTACTGTGAAACTGGGACCCCAGACTTGACCCGAATATACCTAATGGAACAAACTTACCCTATTTATTTATAATGTACATGTTTCGTTGCTGCTGGTAGCTACTGCTGTTTTTAAAGTGAGTATTACTTGAGCTTTGATAATGCAATCATATCCAGGTATGTGTCGATACAAACATTTGCTTTTAGTGGAGCAACGTTTTATCAGGGACATTTCACACAGTTATAAAGTATGTGGCTAAACTATACGCTTTTGTGACATGGAACCTACAATACAAAGTTGTTCTGTATAAAATTATGGTTATGGAAGTTCATATTTTTGGGGGAAATATGCTAAAAAGACTGCTGGACAGGTCTAGTTCTGTTGAGATGTTTATATCATGTCTTAAGAAAGCTTATTGAAATTCCATATGTATATCGTGTTATTTAATATGCCAAAACAATGTGCAATAATTCCCTTGTTTTACTTAAAGGGGGTAAGTTGACAAAATTTAAAATGTAAACTCAACTGAGAAATATGTGAAACGCATTCTTCTATTTGTATTTTATTTGTTTTTCTGTGTTACTAGGAGGGCACAGACTCAAAACTTTCTGATGCTGAATTGGTCCTTAAAGTGCCCGTGACAGCTTTTGATGATTCTCTCATTTCTACTTAAACTGGAAGTACAAGAATGAAACCATTGCACTTCATATTTCTTAAAAAGGGTGCGTTGGAGGAGAGAGCAGCCCCAGAACATAAGAAAATAAAGAAAATAATCCCGCTGTATGTCCTAATCAATCTTACATTTTGCAAGTAAGACTGGGATTATTTTCTTCTCATAGGCTTAATTGGAAGTAAAATTTGAAACCTACAAAATGGCAAAATTTTTTGTAAAACCTTAAATATAATGACCTTAAGTGTATTTTAGTCAAATTAGTACGGTAATTTTCGGACTATAAGTCGCACCAGCCAAAAAATGTGTAATTAAGAAGAAAAACATAAGTTGCATCGGACTACAAGTCGCACTTTTTGATAAAATCAGAGACCAGGAACCAGGAATCTTGAAAGGCGTGTATTTCAATTTGAAAGGCAATCGTAATAACAGAATAGAGAACAACGTAACATTAGAGAACAACGTTAACGTAACATTAATGTATAAAATTAGCATAACATTAATGTTACGTTAACAGTTAACTATAAAAAAAAATACTGTAACAAGTTTACCAAACTCTCCATCTCACTCCAAATCACTAAATCCACTGAATTCATCCTCCATGTCACTTCAGAGCAACTCCACGAACTCCGGAGGTAAACATTTTCAGTGGTACAGAAGTAATAGTGTAGCAGATACTGGCACACAAGCCTACAGTGCCCTCGTGGCTGTCACGAGAGGGTGCAATTTTAATATATAGTGGTAGCGGTAGTTTATGTCAAGCCACGAGAGGCTTGTGAAAATTTTAATATACAAGTCGCTGGAGTATAAGTCGCAGGATCACCCAAACCAATGAAAAATGCGACTTATAGTCTGAAAAATATGGTATACTAACCTGTCATAGGGACTTTAAATAAGTAAATAAGCAATTGATTGTTTACATTTTAAAACACTCAAAACATAAATTCATATATATATATATATATATATATATATATATATATATATACATATATATATATATATATATATATATATATATACATATATATATAATACACTCAACAAAAATATAAATGCAACACTTTTGTTTTTGCTCCCATTTTTCCTGAGATGGACCCAAAGATCCAAAATTCACTCCAGATACACAACACTACCATTTCTCTCAAACATTGTTCACAAATCTGTCCAAATGTGTGACAGCGAGCACCTCTGCCCCGCCGAGACAATCCACCCCACCTCACAGGTGCGCCACATCAAGATGCCGATCCGACATCATGACCAGTGCACAAGTGTGCCCCAGACTGCCCACAATAAAAGGCCACCCCGAAATGTGCTTTTTTTTTTCTTTATTGGGGGTCTGGGGACTCAGAACCAGTCAGTATCTGGTGTGACCACCATTTGCCTCATGCAGTGCAACACATCTTCTTCGCATAGAGTTTATCAGATTGTCAGTTGTGGCCTGTGGAATGTTGGTTCACTCCTCTTCAAAGGCTGTTATGGACGAAGAACACAGGTGCATTTTATTGATGGCATTTTGAATGCACAGAGATACCGTGATGAGATCCTGAGACCCATTGTTGTGCCATACATCCATGAACATCACCTCATGTTTCAGCAAGATAATGCACGGCCCCATGTTGCAAGGATCTGTACACAATTCTTGGAAGCTGAAAATGTCCCAGTTCTCGCATGGCCAGCATACTCACCGGACATGTCACCCATTGAGCATGTTTGGGATGTGCTTGACCGGCGTATACGACAGCGTGTACCAGCTCCCACTAATATCCAGCAACTTCGCACAGCCATTGAAGAGGAGTGGACCAACATTCCACAGGCCACAATTGACAATCTGATAAACTCTATGCGAAGAAGATGTGTTGCACTGCATGAGGCAAATGGTGGTCACACCAGATACTGACTGGTTCTGAGTCCCCAGACCCCCAATAAAGAAAAAAAAAAAAAGCACATTTCGGGGTGGCCTTTTATTGTGGGCAGTCTGGGGTGCACCTGTGCACTGATCATGATGTCGGATCGGCATCTTGATGTGGCGCACCTGTGAGGTGAGGTGGATCGTCTCGGCGGGGCAGAGGTGCTCGCTGTCACACATTTGGACAGATTTGTGAACAATGTTTGAGAGAAATGGTAGTGTTGTGTATCTGGAGTGAATTTTGGATCTTTGGGTCCATCTCAGGAAAAATGGGAGCAAAAACAGTGTTGCGTTTATATTTTTGTTGAGTATATGTATGTATGTATGTGTATATATATATATATATATATATATATATATATGTATACATTTTGGTGCTAAATTGCAAGAAATGTTTTAGTAATTACAAGTCACTTCCACACATGAACTTATCACAAGATGTAGTACTTTTCTCAGTATCCCCCAAATTACTGTGAATATTTACATAATATAAATCGAGCCTAAAATTTCACTTGCACACTTATAATCAGGATACCAACTGGAATATGAAAACCAGATAACTATTTACTGAAATGTCTGCTATGCATTTGTGTGAACCTGGGTTAAGAAGAAAATGCCAGTGAATATTTATGTAAAATTTAAATAAAATTAGCGTAATTTTTTTGAATTAACAGACTTATAGTTACGCCATGTGCCCCTGCTTCACTTTAACAAAGAAAACTGGATAATCATATTTACTGTAACGTCTGCTATGCATCCGAGTGAACCTGGGTCTTTAAAGAACTTGAAACGCAAAGGTATTTTTACGTTGTATGTATTAATTCTTGACAATAATAATGTAATATGGTGAGGCTTAGATATTTTATATTTACGCTCTACTGGCAACATTTTGTATTATTTTTTACGTTCCTTTTACGGATTTTACTGTATGTATGCTACTGAGCTGTTCTGTGTTAAATCAATGGCAAATTAAAGTGTAAGTTGCTACTCTTGGTATTTCTTTAAAGTAAATTAGATCTAGTTTGATTTATAGCTACGATAATTTTCTATTTACTTGGGGCCAAGCAGCGAAGCTGCGAGGCACCCATAGTGTTTCTACTGATTATTAGGGGGCCAAGCACCAGAGGTGCTGGGCACCCTCTAGGAATCGTATTCCGTTGCCTAGGCGAGTTGCCTAGTAACCCTTTGATCTTTGCTTTGATGTTCGGGTCTGAAAGTTATTATTATTATTCTTCTAGTATAGGAAGTCTATGGCAGCCCCTAGAACCGTTTGGTAAAAAGTTGTGAAATTTGGCATGCACATTCCAGCCAGTCTCCTCATTACCCACAGCAATTTATAGGTCCCCAGCTTCAACCGTCTAGTGGCACCAGCAGGTCAAAGTTGCAGAAATTTGTCAATTGCCTAGCAACGCAAGAACCGTTTGGTAAAAAGTTGTGAAATTTGGCATGCACATTCCAGCCAGTCTCCTCATTACCCACAGCGATTTATAGGTCCCCAGCTCCAACCGTCTAGTGGCACCAGCAGGTCAAAGTTGCAGAAATTTGTCAACTGCCTAGCAACGCACCTAGCAACCTTTGATCTGTCTTTGATGTGTCTGTTCTGACAGGGTTAGACCCTGACCCTGTCAGACCCTGTCAGACTCTGTTAGATCCTGTCAGACCTTGTTCTAACAAGGTCTGACCCTGTCAAACGGTGCTTGGCCCCCGGCATTGCTGCTTGCAGCTATATTTCTTCTTCTTATTATAAAATATTCTTCCGCCTCTGGGAGTCTATGGCAACCCCTAGAACCGTCTGGTAAAAAGTTGTGAAATTTGGCATGCACATTCCAGCCAGTCTCCTCATTACCCACAGCAATTTATAGGCCCCCACCCCCAACCGTCTAGCGCCACCAGCAGGTCAAAGTTGCCCTCTAGGGCCACCAGCAGGTCAGAGATTTACGTTTGATTGGCTGTCACAGCAAAACGATAAGAGATATCAAAAAGCATATTTCTGATGAGGCTCAGTCCAAAGATGCTATGTACCAAATTTGAGCAAAATTGGTCCAAAATTGAGGGAGGAGAAGCATTTTGAGTGTTTTTCATAAAATTCAAAATGGCGGAAAATGACGTCATAGGGTGAAGTCATATGGTGCGTTGGATTCTTCTTATTATTATTATATATTCTTCCGCCTCTGGGAGTCTATGGCAACCCCTAGAACCATCTGGTAAAAAGTTGTGAAATTTTGCATGCACATTCCAGCCAGTCTCCTCATTACCCACAGCAATTTATAGGCCCCCAGCCCCAACCCTCTAGCGCCACCAGCAGGTCAAAGTTGCCTTCTAGCGCCACCAGCAGGTCAAAGTTGCCCTCTAGGGCCACCAGCAGGTCAAAGTTGCAGGAATCTTCAGGTACATTTCTGCGTGTAACTTTTGAACCGTATGTCCAAAAAACATACGGTTTCAAAACCTTGGCATCCCTGGACTCCTTGGGCCAAGCCGAATCCAATGACGTCATTTTCCGCCACGGTAGATTTTCCGCCATTTTTAATTTTATGAAAAACACTCAAAATGCTTCTCCTCCCTCAATTTAAGATAAATTTTACTCAAATTTGGTACATAGCATCTTTGGACTGAGCCACATCAGAAATTTGCCTGGATTTTTGATATCTCTTATCGTTTTATCGTGACAGCCAATCAAACGCGTCCTAAATGTCGCCAAACAGAAAGTGAGCTCATATCTCGGGAACCCTTCATAGGATTATTTTCAAACTTTTCACAGATGTTCACGTCCTTCCCAGAAAATCTACTCTGGCGGAAAATGACGTCATAGGGTGCGTTGGATTTGGCTTGGCCCAAGGAGTCCAGGGATGCCAAGTCCGTAAGTCCGATTTTCAAAAACTTGGTATCCCTGGGATCCTTGGGCGAAGACTGATCCAACGCACGTCATCAAATTAGGCTGGGTCACTGCTTGGCCCCACATTGCTGCTTGCAGCTATATTTCATATATGTCCCTTGTGCCCTCTCTTCTCAGCTAGATTCCTTGTGATTCCTCTTCTCAGCTAGATTCCTCTTCTCATATATGTGTTTATTTTTTATGTTTATGGCATAGTCTGGTCTTGTGGCAGAACAATAAGTGCTTCTAATTTCAGTATTAAATCAAAATATTAAATAGGCTAGTCTAAAAAAAAGTACAATTGCTAAAAAAAACTTAGAAAAAAAAAAGTATGAAGTAAAATATAGTAATAAAAAATATGTCTTACTTGTATAGACTGAACCAGGTCTGAAACAGGAGTGAACTAGGTCTGAACCAGGACTAAACCAGGACTAAACCAGGACTAAACCAGGACTGATCCAGGACTGAACCAAGTCTAAACCAGGACTGAACCAGGAATGAACCAAGTCTAAACCAGGACTGAACCAGGACTGAACCAAGTCTAAACCAGGACTGAACCAGGACTGAACCAAGTCTAAACCAGGACTGAACCAGGACTGAACCGTCTAAGCCAGGACTGAACCAGGTCTAAACCAAGTCTAAACCAGGACTGAACCAGGTCTAAACCAGGACTGAACCAGGACTGAACCTGGTCTAAACCAAGACTGAACCAGGTCTATACCAGGACTGAACCAGGACTGAACCAAGTCTAAACCAGGACTGAACCAGGACTAAACCAGGTCTAAACCAGGACTGAACCAGGTCTGAACCAGGACTGAACCAGACCTAAACCAAGTCTAAACCAGGACTGAACCAGGTCTAAACCAGGTCTGAACCAGGTCTGAACCAGGACTGAACCAGGTCTAAACCAAGTCTAAACCAGGACTGAACCAGGTCTATACCAGGACTGAACCAGGACTGAACCAGGTCTATACCAGGACTAAACCTGTGACTATGCCTGAAATGTTCCACAGTATACCAAGCAGGTAACTTCACCAGCCCATGTTACAGGTCAGTTCTGCGGAGAGGCACCCTGCTCACTACTGTATCAGCCGCAATAAAAACATCAGTAATTGAGCAGATGCAAGAAGAGCTTTAATGCCGTTGTGTGGAACATTCCAGATAAAGCGTCTCCCTGGCGACAAGCAGGTGGCCGACCCCTCACCCTCACATAGTGCGCCGTTAAGACAGAAACTAATGCTAGGTTGCGGTTGTAATTTCCACTCAACTAAAGAATCTGAGGACAGTACATTTTAGCTTTTGTGTGTAACTTTGTGTAATTGTCAGAGTAGATCAAACTGCCATTCGCCGACGCCTCCGGATGACATCACACCCTGGCCCTGTTTGGGACGGGGGTCTTTTTGTGGTGCGTTTGGCCCCGGTTCAGCCCTGTCCCCGAGTGAATCTGGGAAAAGACGGAGCGCTGCAGATCAAAGACACGTTTTCTTTCTTTTTCTGTCCTTTGTGTGAGTGTCAGAGCATCAGAGGGGCCACAGAGGTACACACTGTTCAGCTGCTGCGAGGACAGAAGGAGGGGGACCAGAGGAAAGGTGCTCGGAGGTACCAGCAGGAGGAGTTGTAGTAGTAGTAGCAGTAGTAGTAGCTTGGTATAAGAAGTAATAGTAGTGGCAGTAGTAGTAGGTACATTACTTGAATAGCAGCAAGAAAACTAGTAGTTGTAATAGATGGAGTAGTAACAGTATTAGTTGTGGAAGCAGTATCAATAGTAGGCAGCAGGCAGCAGCAGTAGTAGTAGTAGTAGTAGTAGTAGTAGTAGTAGTAGTAGTAGTACCACCAGATGTAGAAACAGTATGTAGTAAAGAGTGGAGAAGTAACTGGGTAATGTGGTTATGGTAATGGTAGTAAGTTATGGTCACATTTTTATACAGCGCTTTTCCACCTTCAAGGCACCCAAAGCGCTTTACAACAAGGAACCACTCACCCATTCACACACCAGTGTACGCAGACACTGGGGGCGAGGTGGGTTGAGTGTCTTGCCCAAGGACACAACAGCAGCATTCATCTGTGGGAGCTAGAACCAACCAACCTGTCGGTCAGTGGATATGACCGCTCAACCAGTGATGTTTCTTATGTCAAGAGCCAACCTTTGGATCAGTGGACAAACGCTCTACCAACTGAGCTACTGCCGTCCAAGTTATAGTAGTAGCAGTAGTAGAGGTAGTAGTAGTAGCAGTTGAAGTACCCATTTTGTCAAAGATTTAGAAGTAGTACAGCAATTGTAACTGGGACAAAACCTGGACTAAACCGTACACCATGACCAAGGGCACATTCACACTTGTTCTTGCTGGGTCCTAGTTTGGGCCCAGTTTAGTCCAGATGTAGACTTGCTCTCATTTTGTTCTAGTCCTGGTCTAGTCCATGGTTGGTTCAGAATTTAGTCCCAGTATCACGTAGTAGTAGACTATAATTTGAAGTGGCAGAGGGAGAAATGTACTTATAAGCAAAGTAGTACGTATGTAAGTAGTAGTAGTAGCAGCTGCAGTAAATCTAGTACAGCAGTGTTTCCCCAACCTTTTTTGTCTTGTGTACCCCCTGAGCCTTTTTGTCATACCTCGAGTACCCCCTCACTCATACGTGTTGATAATTCTCCAAAAGTAGAACATGACACAACGGATTATTAATGAAAATCATTTTATTTCATCTCCTTAATTTGAACATTTAATTCTCAGGCATTTTCTCTTTTCTTTAACTCAAATTTACTCAAATTAGAATTTAAAAATTCCAAAAAATCTCCCCCTGCGCCTGGCAGCAACACTGCCGAGTACCCCCTGCAGTGTGCTCGCGTACCCCTAGGGGTACTTGTACCCCTAGGGGTACTTGTACCCCTGGTTGGGAAACACCGTAGTACAGTGCAATAGTACTGAGTAGGGCTGTCAGTTTAATTTACACGTTTAAAAATTGACACAATTAATTATGAGTGGCAATTCAATGCGCGTGCATTTTAAATTTGGCGTGCGGCGAGCAAATCGCTGCCAGGGCCTCTGAACGGCAAGTTTATTTATAAAAAGAACGAAGACGGACGATCAACAAGAACACGGTGATTTGGAGCTTTTGTCAAAAAGAATTTTCCGATCACCGAAGCTGCTCCAGCCTGACGGGTCATTTGAACGATAAACACGTCTGGACAAGTTCCACTGTTACCGATGATAGAGCGAGCGTGAGCGCACTTCAACAAACCACCAAACCACCAAACCACCAAATCAAACTCGCAGAATTTGGGAAACGAATGAGCAAAGCGACCACTTGAAAACTGACAAACTCAACTGCAAAATGGTTTGTCCTTTCGCTCGCTCACTCACTATCTCTCTCTCTCAATCCCTCTCTCACACTCTTAAAATGCGATTAATTACAAATCCTGTAATTAGATAGACATTTTTTAATTGATATCTGTAATTACGTTTTGACTAGGCAAAACGGAATGACAGATATCTGCAATTACGTCATTGAAAACGACATTCAACTAGTCACACATCATAAATGACAACTGCAGATATCTGTACTTCAGTTTTGACTAAGCAGATTGAAAAGCCAAAAATATCTCAAACGTCATAACACTGAAAGCACCAAGTTGTCGAGCTACGAGCAGCGCACAAATCCGTCCAAAAACGCAATATGTTCCTAAAGCTAAGACATCTGAAAAAGAACAAAGATATCTTGAATTGAGGTGAATTAAAGATCTTGAACTGGAACTATGACTAGTCAAAATCAAATTGTAGACTATAATGTAAACTATAATTCAGTTGCAGATATCCATAATTCACGTAGCGGATACCTGGAAATGAATTGTGGATATCCGTAATGAGCCCCATACAAATGAATGGCAAAAGCGACGTCATTTGCCCTACGAAGAATTTCTTTGCGGATATCTGAAATGACAATTACGGATATGAAGAATGTAGTTACGGATCTGAAATGTTCTTTTAGACTAGGCAAAACTGAATTAGATATCCACGACGCATATCCAGTTTAGCTTTTAAACGTTAAGATGACTTGCCATAGATCTTATGCTTATTTTCCTGTATTTTTACTGCATCAATAAAAGCGATTCATTCCTACCTGAGCACAGAAGGAGCTCTTTAGTGCAGGTTTGGGACAGTTCACATTTCCAGCTGAAGTTTGCAGACCTGTGCCGTTCCAAACAGCTTTCCACCTTGGACTCCAACCTACAAAACACAAAATGGATTTGTGAGAGCTTTAAATCATGTTATAATGTTGTTTCCTTCTAAAAAAAAAACAGACCTGGAGGAGTTGTGTTGTTTCATTCACATGTTTGAGTAATCCTTTATTATTAGTCTCCAACGCTCAAAATGCTCTGTTCAACCTTGTGATGTCATGAAGCTGTAGTTTAAGGTAACAGCTCCTTTTGCCTTTTGTTCAGCAGAGATCGGCAATTCCAGGGCTGAAATTATCCAAATAATTCTAGTGAAGGTGTGTGCTGTTTAAAAACAGTGGACCACTTCCTATATTACCACGACATCACAAGGTAGAATAGAACGTTTTCTGTTTGAGAAGAACTCAGCCTAAGTAGTAGTAGTAGTAGTAGTAGTAGTAGTAGTAATGTGTTCCAATATTTCAGAGTGTTCTTGAAGGTTGAGAAGGACCCACAGTTCCTGACATGAGCAGGTCATGTGTTCCACGACTGTGATCCTTTGGTAGACGTCACCATTTGGTCAAATTTGGTCCTGCGTCTCTGTATGTTCCAGTCTGCTCTGGTCAATGCTCTCGTGTTAACTCGGTTAGTCGTTGTTGTTTTTTTTAAACTTATAACACAAAACACAAAAATGACACAGACATTGTATGTGGTGTGTGGCTAAAATTCCATGATAATTATTTTCATTCAAGTGGAATACCGTACTTTTCGGACTATAGAGCGCACCTGACTATAAGCCGCACCAACCACATTAAAAAAAAAATTACATTTGTACATATTAGGGATGTCAACAATTAATCGATTAACGGTTAATTGTCGATTAAGACGTTGGTCGATCAAAATGCATTAATTGTAATTAACCGCGGACACGCGCGGTCATGAAACAAGGCAACCGCGCTGCGCCAAGCTCGACTCACAGCCGACCGCAGGCGCCAACGGCACTGCTCAGCAGCCCCGGGTGTACGCGCGAGGCGAGATCGAACCCGGAATGCGTGCCGCTGCTGCTGGTTTCGCCTCGCCCCGAGCCCCGCGCGGCTGGCCTGCGGCTCGGGGCGCGGGCCGCGGCGAAACCAGCAGCGGCACGTGGTGGTTTAATCCTGGTCTAGTCCAGGTCTAGACCCGGTCGAGTCCCGGTCCAGTCCCGGTCCAGTCCCGGTCCAGTCCAGGTCCAGACCTGGTTCAGACCTGGTCCAGTCCACGTTTATTCCTGGTCTAGTCTCTTAGCCAATCAGGACAGAACACAATGTTACACTATAAAAAAATGTTACACTATAAAAAAAAAAATTGGATAGAGCGAGGGATTACTGTATTTTGTTATTCAGCATCAATACATTTGTCTGCTTTTTACTAAGGAACAATTAATTGAGGAATATACAATATAATAATACTATGATATATTTTTGACTCAGTGTTATGTTACTATAGCTTATATATTCTTAAAGACCCTATTGAAACACTAAAATTCAGGTGAAAAACACCGCTTATCATTTAATCGTTAATCGATCGATAAGGTCAATCAACTATCAGTTAATGAATTAACTGATAATTTGCATCCCTAGTACATATATAAGCCTCACCTGACTATAAGCCGCAGGTGTCCACATAGTAACTTGAGATATTTACACAGAAAGATGGTACACAAAAGGATTTTTATTTTATTTTAATTAACGTAAATACTGGTACATGCTTTTTTCGAACAGCGCCTACGACAGTAACACGGCAGAAACACGGCAGTAAAACAACTGTAAAATGGCCAGTCTGTAGCCTCTGGAAGCCTTAAAATAAAGTTTCAAGTTCAACTTTAAGGGTAAAACCTCAAACTCAATCTCACGGAACTGTTGATACCTGTAGATTTTAAGTGGCTAAAACAAGACTTCATTCATGAACTCTCCTGAACTTATTTACTGTAGGTATTTTCCCCTAGCAGAAGTGGAGCTCGGGCTACGCACTACATTCGCTGTCTTGGTAAAGAATGAATCCATACATAAGCTGCACCTGACTATAAGCCGCAGGGTCCGAAGTGTGAGAAAAAAGTAGCGGCTTATAGTCCGAAAAGTACAGTATGTTTCTATATGATAATACATTTGTGTACAGTATCTCCATGGAAACAAGCAAGGTACAGGTTATATCTGCGTACATAAACTTTGGATAATGTGTGTTCTTTAAGAGATAGAAATAACACTACACTACATAAGATTTAAAATAAATGTTTTATTATTCAGCGTCGAGAGGAGCAGCTGAGGTGGAATCTGCTCCTGGACGCCTCCTGGACGCCTCCCTCGGGAGATGTTCCGGGCATGTCCCACCATCCTCTTCCATCCTGAAAGAGCTTCTCTATGTCCTCCAGTATCTCCTCCAGCCTCTCCAAAATGGCATCTGCGTCTGTCGTCAGTGCATCTTTTGGCTTTTCAACAGTGTCTTCTTCCTCAGTTCTGGATGGTGACTGTTTTGAGTAGCTGTGTTTTCTAGACTTTTGGATCTGGGATTTGGGAGGTCAGAGGAATCAACGTCTATTTCTCCTGGAGACTTCTGCAGGCTGCAAGCATTTGGAGAATACACCAGATTCCACGTATCTCCACTGGCACACAGATCTTTACTGGAATTTTCAGATCCGCAGACTGAAATCTCACCTGGAGATTTAGGTATTGGTAGATAGATGTCACTACCGTTATTAAATCCAAAAAAGGTGGGATTTGCCGTAAAAACAATTTTGTCATCTGACTCAGAGTAGACTGGTTGAGGAAATCTTACGTCCATCTCCATCTTCGACATCTCACCAATGTCTTGGTTGGTCTTTTGTTGTGATGGTACAAACTCAGCCTCAGTGACGCGCATTAATTCATGAGCCTTCTTCGTGTAGTCGTCACCTTCAGGTAAGTGCTCCATGGTGATGAATGGGTGATAGAGGGCTTCCGATGGCATGATCCTCTCCTCCGCATCCAATTTAAACATTTTACTGAGCAGGTCGTGGAACTGCTCCATGTCTCTCTGCTCCTGATGAGACACAAACTTTCTGGAACCTTTGATAAGCTGCTCCAGGCTTACACATGAAGGCTTGTTAAGTGACATCGCAGGATGCCTCCCAGTCGTCTCCCTAAACTCCTGCAGAGTTTTCAGTCTCCACTTGGAGTTTTCCTGAACAAAGTACCTTGAGGTGTACAACGCCTCGTTCAGCAGCTTCTCCGATGGAACCCCAAAGAAATGCACAGTCTTGTTCAGGAAGTCAAACTCTGATAAGGGGATGAAATCTGCACTAGAGACAAACAAATGAAGCAGACAGCAAGCCAGACTCCACATGTCTACAGCCTCCCATAGTGGAAGACCCAAAGTTACTTCTGGAGCACGGAACGGAAATGGCTGCATCACCTCTCCAGTTAGTTTGTATTCGGAGTACTCAGCCAATCCAATATCTATTAGTTTGACTTTGAACAGGCTTTCTTTTTGATTCACCAGCATAATATTATCTGGTTTAATGTCCGTGTGCATTACTCCAACACAGTGCAGACCGAAAAGAGCTGTCAGGAGCTGCTTCGCCATTGGTCGCATCTGGCTCAGGGTAAAACTCCTCATCTCCAGGAAGAGATCGCAGAGAGACATGTCCAACATCTCAAACGCAAGACACTCACAGCCATGGTAGTCACAAAAGTCGACCAGTTTGACCAGACTGTAGCTGTCTGGGTCTAGCTTCTTGATGTAATTCAACATCTCCAACTCCTGGTGGAATTTTCTGGAGAAGGGCCCATCATCTTTGATGCGTTTCAAAGCGACAAGTTCCCCTGTTGTTCGATCACGGCACTTGGTAACCGTGCCGAATCCGCCCTCTCCAAGGGTTCCCAAAACCTCATATTTGGATTCAAGGTTGGTTTGCTTGTTCATGTTGAAGAAGCCAGTGAGATTCATTGGCGAAAATGTATTGCAGTACTGACAGTTCACGAGCTCTGCTGAGTGCGTGTAGCCTGGGAATTCCCAGGCCGCTTCCGTTCGTTTCGAACTGGAAGGCGGCCTGGAAACTCGTCCAAGCGAGAGTCCCAGATTTAGGGCCCCAATCAGAGAGCGGGGGAGGTGTGGCAAGACGGTGACGCGTACCACATGACAAACGGAAGCTTGTAGTTTGAACTGACAACTGACATGATTGGCTATGGACTTACGTATACGCTCAATGATAGACATTCATAACGCCCAATAAACGGCCGTTGGCAATCGCTAACCACACCTCCGCTACGGGATTTTTCGAAGCGAGTTTCCAGACCCATATCTCACTTGTGATATGGTCAGGTGTTAACCAGACTAGAGTGCGTGTGTTCGCAGGCTGAGTTTGAGTTCAAATGACCAAAAGAGACTGCGTGTTTCACTTAGATGAAAACTCCATGGCAACGGCACTGCATTGTTTGTTTATGAATACAGAATGCACTAATGAACTGATATGCCAGCAGATGTTTATATTTGAATTGTGTGTTCACTGTGATATGGCAATCATTTTATTCTTAGCTGTATTTACAATAAATAAATAAATCTGCTACAGTTGTTGCAGATGATCTTCATGGCTCACAGTTGCACACAATTATACATGTTTGTATTATTGTTGTTTTTTTTTGCAGACGATGAGAAAGGTGCGTTCATAAAACAGTGACATAGCTCCCTCTGGTGGTCAATGTGTGGGACTTTAAAAACGCTAAGAACAATTTACCCTTTACATTTATGATTATGATTATGATTATGATTATGATTATGATGATTATTATTATTTTTACAATTCCCTACAAGTCTTATAACCTACAAAGATTAAAAATGTGAATATTTTTTATGTTTTATTGAAAAACAGTGGAAAAGTGGAAAAGAGTGACAGTCAGACCATCTGTCCATCCGCTGTGCTCAAATTTCTGTGGCACACACACACACACACACACACACACACACACACACACACACACACACACACACACACACACACACACACACAATAGTGATACAAATCTATGAAATTCTCTGTATTTTAGAGCATTTAATAGGTAAATAAAACAAATTAAAAGCATAAAGCTCTCCGCTAGATCACTGTTGTTTTCAGTTAATAAAGTACATTACTATAACAGCTGTTTAAACATGGAAATGACTGAGTCTTAGGTTGCAGTTGTAGAGGGGGGAGTTCCTGGGACAGACTGAACAGCAGGGGGCGCTGTTACAAACAGCTCTCAGCCTTTGAGTTTAAACCAAACGGCTCAACATTCATCTTGAGATCTTTGTTACAGGAGCTGAGGCCAAATCAAGACCACAACTGGAAAAGTACACACTATAAAAATGTATAAATGTATATTGTAAAGCTACTCGCAAAAGTATAAGTCCAGGCCTCTAAATGAATACATGTTAGCAGTAGTAGTTATTTCTTTGAATCCTTTAGCAGTAGTCTTAGTATTAGTAACAAAAGCGGGCAAGTAGTAGTACTACTAGTAGTAGTACTAGTAGTAGTAGCAGTAGCAGTAGTACTGGTAGTAGTGGTAGTAGTGTCTAAATATCTGCTCAATATCTCCCTCCAATGGACAATTTATAGTTTGCATATATCTGCTACTATGAAAACTAATTTTTAGCAAAATCAAGTAAAGAAATTTACTCTTTCAGCAAAAGTGCTGTAGAAGATATAAAAATGATAGGCCTAGTAGTAGTAGTAGTAGTAGTAGTAGTAGTAGTAGCAATAGTAGTAGCAGCAGTAGTAGTAGTAGTAGTAGTAGTAGTAGTAGTAGTAGTAGTAGTAGTAGTAGTAGCAGCAGTAGTTTTAGTAGTAGTAGTAGTAGTAGTAGCAGCAGTAGTTTTAGTAGTAGTTTTAGTAGCATCAGTAGTAGTAGTAGTCATGTTTAAATATCATTAAGCTTAATATCTCCTTCCAATGGACACATTTTAGTAGCTCATAGTAGTATTAGTTGTAGTAGCAGTCGTACCAGCAGTGCTAACAGTAAAAGTAGTTGTGCAGTAGTAGTATTTATTTATTTATTTATTTATTTATTTATTTATTTGACAGGGACAATGCAATCGGACATAGTTACAGAACAGAGCTTGCAGCTGATGTGATGCATACAGAGTTTAGCAAATGCTAATTTTCAACCCCCGTCCCTGGTTGAGCTTTTCTACACTAACATAAGATCTAAAGTACATATATATATATATATATAAATACAATTTCATCTATATAAATACAGCAGTGCAAAGGCATGTAACACTCACTCATTCACTCACTCGGCTCATTCATTCACTCATTCTGACACTATTTACACATGGGTACAGCTTTGGTTTATCTTGAGCCGAGATTTAAGTTTAATGGTGAACAGTTTCAACTCGGATGATGGACTTAATTTCTGTGGGCAAGGAGTTCCACAGTTTACCGCTCTTATAAGAGAAGGCTGACTGTCCAAATGACGTAGTAGTAGTAGTAGTAGTAGTAGTAGTAGTAGTAGTAGTAGTAGTAGTAGTAGTAGTAGTAGTAGTAGTAGTAGTAGTAGTAGTAGTAGAAGTAGCAAAGTTATGGTAATTGACACACACATAACTTTCAAAGCTGGGGACTCATAGTAGTAGCAGTACTAGCAGTGGTAGTAGTAGTTGTAGTAGCCATAGTAGAAATAGCAGTAGCAGTAGTAGTTTTAGTAGTAGAAGTACTAAAATTGCAGTAATTGACACACTTACAAAGCTGAGGGCTCATAGTAGTATTATTAGTTGTAGTAGTAGCAGCATTAGTCGTAACAGCTCTACAAGAAGTAACAGTAAAAGTAGTAGTGTGGTAGTAGTAGTAGAAGTAGCAAAGTTGTAGTAATTGACACACATAACTTTCAAGGCTGGGGGCTTGTAGTAGTAGCAGTACTAGCAGTATTATTAGCAGTAATAGTAGTAGTAGCAGTAATAGTAGCAGCAACAGCAGTAGCAGTAGTAGTTTTAGTAGCAGAATAGTAGGAGTAGGAGTAGTTTTAGTAGTAGAAGTAGCTAAATTGCAGTAATTGCCACATTTAAAAAGCCAAGGGCTCATAGTAATAGTATTAGTTGTAGTAGTAGCAGCATTAGGCCCTGTCTACACGGCAACGTTGTGGAGTGAATCCGATAAAGTTTTTTATCGTTTCGGTCTCGTGTCCACATGGCACCAGCGTTCTGGGTATCCCAAAACGATATTTTTTGGGAATGGGTTCCAGAGTGGAAAACTATGGCAACGTTACTGTTGTGGAGTTGTCTGGACGAGTAGAACGGATTTGTTTAAGCCTACGTCACAACCACATGGCCAGAACAAATAGCTGCCTTGTGCTCAACATTCATTCGTAACAAGACAGCGACCATGGCGGACACCAGAGTAGCAGTAGTAGCAGTGCTGCAGTCACTGCTAAGTTTACTCTAAGTTTACTTGCGTTATTGAAAGAAAATGTACTGCAGTTATACCAACTAGGCGAGCAGCAGAGACTCTTACAGCACAACATGCGCCAGATTCTTTTAAACCCGCCATGGCGCGTTACTAGACTAGAGGCGTGGCATGTGTATTGCGTCGTTTTCAGCAAGCGTTCCATGGCCATGTGTACGTGATATTTTACTGATCCGTTCCCAGTGCAGACGTGATAAGACGGTAAGAAAAAATCCTGCGTTGTGTTGCCGTGTGGATGTAGCCTTAGTCGTACCAGCAGTACAAGAAGTAACAGTAAAAGTAGTTGTAGTAGTAGTAAGAGTAGAAGTAGCAAAGTTGTAGTGATTGACACACACATAACTTTCAAAGCTGATGGCTCATAGTTGTAGTTTTAGTAATAGTAGCAGCATTAGTAGTACCAACAGTTGTAGCAGTAAGAGTAAAAGTAGTAGTAGTAGTAGTAGTAGTAGTAGTAGTAGTAGTAGTAGTAGTAGTAGTTGTAGCAAAGGCTAGTAATTGAAATACACATAATTTTCAAAGCTGGGGGCTCTTACTATAGACGTGACTGTTTTAATTTCTTCCATTCTTCTGTCCCAGCGCCGTCTAAACTCTAAGTCTTTGGTTGAATTGAGACTCCTTCAGTTTCTATGACGTCTCTGTCCCTCAGCAGCCATTACCTGGAGCGTGACCGGTTTAAAATGCACAGGTCCAATATTTTTCCAACATCTGGATTTTAAAGAGGCCAGAAGGGAATTGCTTTGGAGTTCCAGGTCGGTCACGTCCACATTAATCTAAAAAAGACTCAAGAAATCGGGTCTACGAGGGCCCAGGGACACACCCACTCAACAGAGAGACAGGGCGAACCTTCTCCCACATGACAGAGGGACGGACACATGATGGAATAGTTACTGAAAATGAAGTAAAGAGGAGTAGTCGCCCAAATAGTTGCTCAAGTTTGGCAAAAAAACAATAGAAAACAAATAGGCCTTGTGTCTCTTGGTGTAATTAGATGGAGTATAATGTAGAAATAATGAGATTGTACTTAAAGCTGAAATACCCAATGTTTTCTAGCCAAATATGTCTTTTTTTTAAAACTTTTTTTCTATTTTCTGTTTCAATTGTTTGTTCTGTTTGCAAATTTTCAGGGTTTGAAAAACGGGTTACTGTTACTTGTACTACTGCAGACTAAATATACAATTATAACTAAACAATTGTACTCAAGTAAGAAATATATGTATTTTACCTTCTTATAATATTATCAGTGAGTTAAACTAAAACAACTGGACTTGCTAAGTACTATTACTACTAATACAGCTCTGGAAAAAAATAAGAGACCACTGCAAAATGATCCGTTTTTCAGATTTTACTACTTGTAGGGATGCGTTTGGGGGAAAAAGGAACATTTTCGTTTGAGTCTATAAACTACTGACAACATTTCCCCCAAATTCCAAATAAAAATATTATCGTTTAGAGCATTTATTTGCGGAAAATGACAAATGGTCAAAATAACAAAAAAGATACATGTTTTCAGACCTCAAACAATGCAAAGAAACAAGATCAAATTCATTTTAAAACAACATAATACTAATGTTTACACTTAAGAAGAGTTCAGAAATCAATATTTGGTGCAATAACCCTTATTTTTAATCACAGCTTTCATGCGTCTTGGCATGCTCTCCACAAGTCTTTCACATTGTTCTTGGGTGACTTTATTCCACTCCTGGTGCAAGAACTGAAGTAGCTCAGCTTTGTGTTTGTGTTGGAATTCAACAGACGCTGGAATGGAATGGCTGTAATACATGTAGAGATGCTGATTTCAGAAAAAAAAAATGCAGTGGTGTCTTATTTTTTTCCAGAGCTGTATCTTATCTCTGGATGTCTCTTTACCTTATAATTTACTGATTAGTTCATTCACATACTTCATCTGGAGGAGCTATAGACAGAAAATGTTTCAATCAGTGCCCAGAAAACATTTTGAGGACTATTCTAAATGTTTTTCTCAAGTTAAAGGAAAAGTAACGTTTTTTACAATAGAAGCTCGATGTCTTTAGTCTACGATTTCGTTTGAATCAAAAGTGGCCTGTAATCCGAGATTTATCCATAGTTTACAGCTATGCATTCCATGTTTGGGTCCCGGGAGCTGAGAGCACACTCCGCGCATGTGCACTGGCGTCCTCATCTACTCGAAACTATGGCTAAATCTCGGATTACAGGCCACTTTTGACCAAACGAAATCGTAGACTAAAGACATCGAGCTTCTATGATTTGAAATTTGCTAAAGTTTGTGTTATTTGGAGCCTGCACGGGGCATATTACATGCTCGGGGAATGCCCCGAGCTATGGCTATAAGTCGCGCTAGGCTAACGGCGTTAGCCTAACTCTAATCTAGAACATCTCCGGAAATGCTCCATATGACACCAAAGTGATATGGGTGAGTAAAACAACTTGTTTTATTACCGAAATAAGGCTCAAATTGTAAAAAACGTTACTTTTCCTTTAAGCAATGAACCGACAACAAGATGTTTAGTTTAGTTTAGTTTAGTCTTTATTTGAAAAGGGAGAATGTACAGAGACATTAAGCTCAAAAAACAAAGATGATCTGCACCAGATTATAGCTACATAGCTAGTTTCCATCTGCAGTCCCTATTACATAAAAAATTACAGTAAAAATCTCAATCAACAATAAGAAACATTCACACTGACACATTCTCACACCTTCACACAGGAACACAGATAAACACACTCTCACATAGTCACACACACATGTTCAATGCAAAACACCATACAAGGCACACATTTTAAAAATAATTAGAAGTATTTACAAAATCTTCATCTTTTAAAATTCATACTGACCTACCATTCTACAGATGTAAGTGAAATTGGTGTATATTCTTAAAAATAATCTGATATGAACGACTCAGTCTAAGGAACTATTTAAATACAGGTTAGGAGTAAGGGCTTGGGTATTAATTACAGTAAATAGTCTATTTAAGTCTATTTTTACATGATGTCTTTCTTTATGCTTAATTAAGGTGAGGTTTAGTCATAAAGTGTGACCAGAAGACATACTTATTCCAGTTTTGTCGACGCCAAGGGTTAAGTTAACAGTTGGTCTGTTAAATTATAATTATGTAATGAACCAAGCAAAGGAAATGGGCCATTAACTGGTAATTAAAGACAAGTCAGGACATGATGCAGCTGCAATGGGATATACAGAACACGTGGGAAACAGCGATCAGTCAAAAAGTACCTCCAGGCATACTGTATTTTTGAGAACTTAATCCAAAACTCTTGTAATTTCTTGTAAATATTTAGACACGGTCCAAATTTGCATCATACTAGAGCACACTGTTGATATTACTGACATTTAAAATAATTATTTAGCAAACAAGTATCACAAATATCGACTTTTGTTATATTTTTAAATATTATAGCATACTTTTTGTGTCTAATTATTTAAAGTAACACAGAATTTGTCTGTTTGTGCTATACTTGATTGTATTTTTGTCATTACAATTTTGTGTTGCAAGTGCATTTATATTGAAGCTAAGCACAAAATAGAACAATTAATTTCCTGTTTAGGTAATATTTGAGTCTAAACTTTTTAATTCTAAAGCAGGGGTGTCAAACTCATTTTGGTCCGGGGGCCGTATCCAACCGACTTTGATCCCAAAGGGGCCGGATCAGAAAACTCATGGCAAATATACCCCCAAAATACTAATAAGTCCAAATATTTGTGCAGAGAAACGCAAATCTATTAAAGAAGTCTTTTTTATTTGATGAACTCTTTCTTTTACAAAATATTATATTATGAACAACATAAAAAATGTAATTTCAAGACACCGACTTTAACATTTCACATAATTTAGTCATGCTTTCTTCTTCATTTGTGCTGCTCTGGTGGGAAGCGCTGGAGACGCTGCTATGCTAAGGGCCAGATTAAAGGTGTTGAAGGGCCAGATCCAGCCCCTGGGCCACATGTTTGACACCCCTGTTCTAATGCTTTTTAGACAATTCCAATATTCCAGTAATTATTTCACAAACAAGTATCACAAGTATCGACTTTTATTATATTTTAAAGTATTATAGCGTACTTTTTGTGTCTAAATATCCAAAATAATACAGAAATTGTTTTCTCTATACTCCCTAATTGTATTTCATTATATTTTCATTATAATTTTGTGTCGCAAGTGCATTTTATATTGAAACTAAGCACAAAACTGAATAATTAATTTACTTTTTAGGTGATATTTGGGTATCTAAATCTAATCTAAACCTTTTAATTCTAATGCTTTTTTTTTTAGACAATTCCAATATTCCAGTACTATCAATGTAAAACTATGTGCACTACCCCACTTCCACCACTAGATAGCGCTCCAACCCAGTGCCACCTGCCCATAACACTGGCACAGGGCCTGCCTTGAGATCCAGAGGTGAACTTTACAAAAACACTGAAATCTGAGCTGCAAATGTGACTACTTATGTGGAACGCAACCTCAAATTATACACACCGCAAACCTGGGAGAAATAGACGCCGAATTAAACGATTCCTTCCACGACAGGTTACTTCGAGGTACTGTGTGATTAGTGGCAAACTTTGTAACCCCTTTTGAAGATGACAAAATGGTTCTTTGTCGCTTAGTGTCAGTTTTGATTTGACGTGTATACTGCGGATTTACACGAGAAAGCCGATTTTTCCTTTTCCTTTTTACCTCCTTTTGAGCTGCTACAAATAACAAAGTACGAGGTAAACAAAAGCATTGCTGTCCCGGGGTACAGTGTATCATCTGAAGCCAGCGGGTTAATTGGCACTATGCAACAGATGTAACATTTGTAGAGAAAAAACGTGTTCAAAAAGGAAGAAAAATGGTTGATTAGAGGCCTTTAAGATGTGGGGCTATGTCTACGGCTATGGACCACCTGGGGGCCTTTCACTGCTGTTTCAATGTCATTTATGTGAAAGCCCCGTGCAGCCCTGACACAGCTTGAGAAAAAGAGGTAGAGAGAGGACAGAGAAAGAGGGGAGATGTCTCAATTCAGACTAAAAGGAGAGAGGGGGAATAACAGGCTAAACAGTGGAAAAAAAATGCGTTCACAATAGCGCAATGTCTGTCAAAGAATCCAAAAGTAAGCGTTTAGGGGGGGTTACCTTGGCACACTACACCTTTTATTAGCGAGAAGATCAAAGATGGAGGACATGAAAAGAGGGAGAGCGGCCTCACGTTTTCAGCTCATTCAACCACTCTACATTTTTTCTTTTTGCCAAATTAAGAAAGCGAAGTACAATAACTCAAGCCTGTCTCTAATGAGTGCACCACTTCAACAACACGCTGAAACACTGTAAGATTTACCAAATATTTTATTCTCAAAATAAAGGTCATATTGCTTTTCCATCGCAAAAGAGGACATCTACAGTTTGTACAAATTTACAATAGCTTATATAAAGTTTTCTTTTTTTTTTACACACATTTACACATTTGTACAGTAATATATATATATATATATAAAGAGAGAGAGATATAAATACAATTTTCAAAACAAAATATTACAAAATGAACCCGTAAAATACTTGGGTGTTATTAAGGCTTAATTTAAACCATCTTTGATTGAATAAGCAATGTTATCTGGCACTGAAAGAAGCAGTGGTTCTCAACTGGTGAGTTAAAATGAAAATATTCAACATTTACTATAGTTTTTTTCATTTGAAAGTTATATTTTGTTGTAAGAAATGCTCTCGGACAGATTTCCAAATGCTTTTGACGAGTTTGCGGTGAAATAATTAGGGAAAATACTAACTTTGGTGCACAATTTGGAAGTTAAAAGCAAAAAAAACCCCAAAAACAAGTTGAGAACCACTGCAAGTAGGTGAAGAAATGCGATGAAAACAGATAATGCCCAGTTGGAGAGAGCCTGGTGAAGTCTCGGCTCTAATACATATAAACAGAAGATTTAACCTGTGCTAATCCAGGGACATTGTTGGGACCAGTTCTGCCTGTGGAGGTGAGTTGTTTTGGGGGGGAGCCTCATTCCTATGTAAATGCATGAAACAGGAGGACTGATGGTTTATCTCCCCAACAATTAGCAGTCCCCATAAGCTGCCTTAAGTCTTTCACCTCCAAAATTATTCAAACTTGGGACAATGGCATTTGCTTGGGGCAGGATACCGAGCTCGCCGTACCGGACCTCCACGTTAATCCTGTGCTTACATCGCTGTACATCGACCCGCTGGTTCCTTTGCTCCCCCAGCAGCAGCGGGTGCAAAAAGTCCTCCAGGAATCCACCGTTTTCCCAGACCATATCCAAACCCCGGACGTGATCCCCACGAGGAGGCACATAAAGTACTTCAGCATGAAAACTGCATAGTCTGGACTTCTTCTGTCTCTTTCTAGTAAACAGTTTCCACAAGTGTGAGTTATCTCCCAACTTTGTCTGTTGTGTTGTTCGTAGAAGTAACACGCTACTATAATAGTAGCTGGCACTGTGTATAGGACTGTAAAAATACCTATTCTAATCATTAACTTCTCCAGTTTGTCAGTCTTGGTTCCTCCTTGTTTAATGACACTTCTGATCCTAAAAAGTGACACAAATCCAGCCAGGAGGAACATAGTGCCAATGAATAAATAGATGACCAGAGGAGCCAGGACAAACCCTCTTAAATTGTCCAAATTTTGGTTTCCCACGTAGCATATTCCAGCTACAGAGTCTCCATCAACAGAGCTGAGCGCCAACACTGCGATGGACTTCATACTGGGGATTAACCACGCTGCCAGATGAAAATACTGGGAGTAACTCGCTATGGCCTCGTTGCCCCACTTCATGCCCGCTGCGAGGAACCAGGTTAGGGACAGGATCACCCACCAAATGGAGCTGGCCATGCCGAAGAAGTAGATGAGCAGAAACACCACGGTGCACAGCGCGGGTCCGGTGGTCTCGTAATGGATGTGCTCGATGTCGTACTCTCGGTTGCACGCTACTTTCTCGTGCCCAGCGATTAACCGGACGATGTAGCCAACGGATACAAACATGTAGCACACGGACAGGAATATAATCGGCCTCTCTGGGTATTTGAAACGCTCCATGTCGATGAGGAAAGTGGCCACGGTCGCAAAGGTCGAGATGAAGCACAGCACCGACCACAGACCGATCCAGAACGCGGTGAAGGCGCGCTCGTCGTGGGTGAAAAACGGGTTGTGGCACGGCATGGCGCAGTTGTTGATCTGACCCGTTTTCACCCGGTTGTAGAGCGGGTGTCTGTCGGTGTTCACGGGCACCATCGGCTCCATACACTTGCACCCGGACTCGCACGGAGCAGACGGCGGCTTGTACTTCCCACTGGCGCCCGGTCTGTTCGGTTTGTGCTTATTGATCGGCGGGTTGTACGCGCCTTTATTGCTGTTCCCCGGGTTGTTGGTTGGTTTGGACAACACGGGAGAAACAGTGGTGGAGTCCGTTCTGTTATAGTCCATGCACAAAGTATCGGGGTTGCCTTGCACGGGGAGCAGGTCGCACTTCATCCTATCCGGCCAGGGGAAGCCATACTGACGCATGAGAGGCGCGCACCCAGCTTTGGCACGTTCGCACACGCTCCGGCACGGTGGCAGCGGCTTTTTATAGTCCTCCAAACATATCGGCGTGTACATGCTGCACAGGAAAAACTTCAAGTCCGGGGAGCACTGGATCTCAACGAGAGGCCAGAACTGGTGCACCTCCAAGCCCGCTTCGTCCTGCGTGTCGTGGTTGAACTGATTGGGCATGTAGGTGTAATTGTAGCCGATACCTTTGCATAGTGGCACCGCTATTTCTTGGCATTGCAGCTCCTTAGCCGCCGTAGAGGTAGTCCGCGGTAAAAGAGCGAGGCACAGGAGCAGGTATATCCCCAAAAGGTCCATCTTTACCCGGCCGTCGCGTCTCTAGCCTCCTCCGCTCCGACGCAGATGGTCCTCTGTTGAATCCACCTTCCTCTCGGTTTGACTGTATCCTCAAAACGAGCTGGCGGTTAAAATGTGACCGCGTTTCATTGCCAAAACAAAAAAAAATGTGGCTCTTCTTCGCGTTCGCACACGTCCACCTTATTCCTTATCGCGCTCAATACAAATCACAAGCGTTGCCTCGGAGCAATAAGGTTTTATACGGCTCACGCTTACGTCTGCCCCTCGACCCTCTGGACCAATCAGAGAGCAGAGTGGGCGGGGTCACGTACAGTCAATCAACATTTTTTTTTTTTACTCCAAACCAGAGACGTTTTGTTAGAAAAGCGATAATAAGACTAGTCCGAGTTTCCGCAAAATGTTAATTAGAAAATAATACACATTTACATCTAAAGGGAGTTTGTTTTTCACATGTTTCGACTAATTATAACTTAATGAGGTATATTGTTATACCTCTGGGCTCATTAGTAACTTGATTATACTCGCATATAAACGTTTTATGACTTTTACTTAAAATATTATGAATTATTTGCGTGCGTAAAACGTGCGTAATTGACGTTCTGTTCTTAATATAACGCAATATACTTGTAAGAAAGATGTAAGATGTACGAGTTTACATTTAAGCAGGTAATAATGGTCATTCCAAACTATTTAAACTCCCCATAAACCTCTTCTTATGCAGTCCAATGCGAGTACATGTACGTTCCATCTATTAACTTCGAAGTGATAAAGAATTAATGTATTTTTGGATAGTTTTGGCGCATTACGCATAGCATCATTCTGGCAATCCTCGTCCACCAGTTGCTCGTTGTGACCGTCTCTGTAAATGTTAGTGAAGGGAGCTGAAGAGAGAGAAAGAGAAGGAGAAAGAGAGAGAAAGAGAGGGAAATGGGAAAGGGGGGTCAAGTTTGTTAAATCGGCTAATTTGCTCATGATAAGACTACCCGTGGAGCTGTCTGTCCGCGCTGAAAAAAGCTGTTTTATATTTGAAATGAGGTGCTAATGTTTCGGTTAACGCTCGTATTGGCGCACGGCGGGAGGCGTAATTGCGCAGAGCGAGAGAGCAAGCACCGCAAGCCGAGACACACTGCGCGCAAATAGAGAAGCAATATCAGCGCAGTGGGGTTAATACACTGAGCTCGTCTGGAGATCTGAATGCAATCTCCTTGTGTTAAATGGATTTTGTTTGGCAAACCCAGACTTTTATCGGAGCCTTATCTCCTTCATCCCGCAGTATAAACCACTTTGACTGTCTGTCTCTGTGGCAATACCACTACCAATGTATGCAAATGCGAAAACGTGCAAGTGTTCCCAAATAATATGCAGAATAAAAGTAGGACTGCTTCAAAATAAAATAAAAAGCGAATTTATAAAACATAGTGTATGTCCAAGCTCATATGTGGGTAGAACTTGGTTGTATTTACTCAGTTACAATTCCTTTTTAAACTTTATATGGTTTATATTAAATCATTTTGACACCTTCCAATTACATTCATGTTGTTACCTCATCAAAAACATACCTGTGAGTTGTGTTTTATGTATATTTGTGTGTTAAACATGCATGAATGATACAAAACACAACTCTAGGTGTACAGTAAATTCAAAAGTTCCAAACTCCATGCACAGCTTCCAGGTGCTACAGGAATATTGAATAATTCCAGAAAAAAAGAAGTATACCACACACTTGCTTGACTTTCTTCTTATTTCTTTATTGAGATTTATTGAGCGAACAACGTGTTTCATTGGGTACCTGATGATGCTGTAGAAGTTGCTCGCTCTAAGCCCAATAAAGAAAGTTGTTTTTTTCTGGAACAACTCTAGGTGTGTTTGTGATGAGGAAACGACATTATAACTGATCAGAAAACAGAGTAACATTGACCCTTTAACCTCGCTAAATAAGTTAAATCTAAAAATAAATTATGATTAAACCATACAACAATATCTTTACTGTAATGTCCTTCTTAAACAATGTCTATATGACGGCACCACTCCATTTTTGTGTGTAAGGAAGAGGGCAGCAAGTGACAAAATTATAAATCAGATGTTTCGACCTGATACTTTTACTTGAGTTGTACTTTTTTTTTACTCTTACTAGTCAAATCTTGGACCATTACTCTGTACACCTACTGCTCTGTCTACAATTTTTGGCTACTCTCCAAACCTTTGACTCACAGTGGTGAAATGAGAAAAATGTATTCAAACATGAAAACTAATTGCAGAGTTCCTTACTTGTCCTACAGTACAGACATGAACAAAAGCCCATGTTTAAGCACTAACTATACGGGGAACGTGCCCATAACTCATCCACGCTGAGGAGTCCATGCTACATACTTCCTACACATTCCTGTATGATGTATGAGACTGTTCACATGGTCTAAAATACATGGAGCTAAAAATGGAGTGGCGCCGTCAAATCGTATAGACATTGTTTAAGAAGGACATTACAGTAAAGATATTGTTGTATGGTTTAATCATAATGTATTTTTAGTGATTTAACTCGTTTAGAGAGGCTAAAGGGTCAATGTTACTGTGTTTTCTGATTGGTTATAATGTTGTTTCCTCATCACAAACACAACTCCAGGTATGTTTTTGATGAGGTAATAGCATTCTAACATGGCTTAAAGATCACAAGAGTCAATTTTGCATTATATACCGAGGGATCTTTAAGTTTTTCCAATCAAAGCAGTCACTTGAAATACTCGGGTACTTCAATAACCAGTCAAATGAGCTATCATCAATAACACAATATACAGAGTTATAGGAAATGGCCCATGTTTTGATGTTATAGGTGATCGTAACAGAGACTACAAAGGCAAAATACACTGTTAAGATTAAAGAGTTTTTATTAGGGCTGGCAAACGATTAATTTTCTTGATCGCAACTAATCTCAGAAATTTCATAGTTAATCGCGATTAATCGTGATTTATTTTGCATGTTTAAAATTGATATCTTGCAGTAAGACCGTTCGAATCTAAAGTTAAACTCACAATGCAAAGTATTTCTCACCATTTTTTTTATTTCAAAAAAGGGCAGAGAAAGGAAAAAGTAACAATGAACCAGTAATAGTGCTTACTTTGAGAAATTGTAAATAAATGATTGAAGCCCGCTCGAGCTGCCTACGGATGCATAGAAGGAACAAAATACTAGCAAACTCAAAATAGCGCGTTTAACCAACAATGAGTTTAATTAATACAACCAAATGAGCTGCATATGGATGGTAGAATTGCGGAAAATGCTGGCAAACTCTGATCGCGATAAAAAAAATTGTTCGCGATTAAAACTCTATCGCGATTAATCGCGATTAACGCGTTAATATTCCCAGCCCTAGTTTTTATGTTTGTTTATTTTTGCGATTGAGAGCCATGTAATGTCAATAAGTAGTTTTGGAAAGTTGTATGAAGTTGTTGGTATCAGTATTCAAAAGCATAATGGGACATAATGGGTTATCTACTGTATATAAATAATTTTCCACCGTCGAAGAAACTAAAACATGAATGCAATCTGGGCCTGTTTACACGAGAATACTTACAGGTAAAAACAACAAAATATTTGATCAGAAGTGCCTTTCGTTTAGACGGTGACAGCGTTTTGGGGGTTTAAAAACATAAAAAACTGAAACCGCCCTCCAAAGTGGAAAACTTGAATACGCTCTGCCGTAGCGTTTCGTCTACACTGCCCAAGATGCAAAACTCTGGTCAAATCTGCTGACGTCGCGTTCACGTTTACGTCACATCGGTCCATATATCAGTGTACAGGGGGTCCTCGGGTTACGACGGTCTCGGGTTACGACGTTTCGTGGTTACGAACGCGCCCCCATTAAAAAAAATATGTATATATTACGCGTCATTCCGTCTTATGCGGTTTAGCGTGGTAAGAGATGTAAACAAACGCGAACGGCGCGCGGCGCACGGCGGAAGAATACGCTCTGTTGTGGTTGTAGGGAGAAGAAGACGGCCTCATGTGCGTGCCCAATATGGGCGGAAGTACCTGATGTGGGCTCTGATCTGCTCCTATGAAAGCGGCAGTGATAACCAAGCAGCGTAGTGGTCTAATTATTGAGATGGAAAGGTTATTGGTGCTTTGGTTGGAAGATCAAAGGCAAAATCCGGTTTACGACGAAATTTGGGTTACGACGCGTCTTAAGAACGGATCAACGTCGTAACCCGAGGACCCCCTGTACTTTGTTTGGCAGGACTCTCAGTCCACACCTTGTTGCGCCTTTGTTGCTTTGTAGTCTAACGTGGTCTGAAGCAATAGTTGAACTTCTTCGTCTGACCGCACAATTTATTTTTTGCTACCGGTAGCCGTGTTTTGTTTCGCTTTTCGCGGCACAGATGAGAAGAAGGAAGATTCTACGCATGCGTGCGGACGTCGTGATAATGTATCACAGCACCACCTAGCCGCCTGGCACGCAATCAAATTCCACACACTTTTGCGTCACCGTATGCACGCAGATTTCCTCCCGAAAACGCTCATCTAAACGCGGAATAAAAAGTGAAGACGTGACGCCACTTTTGTGTCTTCTGTTCAGACCGTCATCATATAATTGTAGCACATTCTATAAACTTTTGTAGTTTAAAGACTCACGGTGGAATCTTTCTCACAAAGCGTTTGTCATCTTCTTGTCTCCGTGGAGATGTGATTGCTTTGGGTAGATCGAACGTTCAACAAAATTTATCTTCCTATATCTTTAAAACTATATTCAGTTACAGGTGTTTTTATTGCTGAAAGAGTACCCTGAAAAACATGTATTCTCACTGGACTGGCTCCACACAGATCTGTTACTTGGCCTGACGTTTAATGCCATATTGTGAAACATTCCAAGCAAAGCAATAACATCCCCATGGAGACAGGTATGCAGCAAACCCTCCAGTAGAAGAGTTACACAGCGCTCCTTTTCAATAGCATTTCATTAGCCAAAAAAACAAAACACAACAAAGAGTCTCCTCATAGTTCCATTCATTTCACACATTTTACTATTTCCTAACATGGAAGTCACGTGACCTCCACATCTGCTTCAAACATGTTGGATTTGTAATTACATTTGTCCAAACTACTGTACCGCGCTCTGGTGCCAATCATGTTTAAACATATTTGAGTAATATACGAGGCGTGTGTGTGGTTTAGTGATGTGTATAGACCATAAAAGTGCCCAAGCCCCTATTTCCCCGTAACATCTCGGCATAATACTACATTGTACTACGAGGGTTAAACTGTATTTTCCTTGGACTTTAGCCAGGAAAGGGGTTTTTATCATTGGAGGTGTGGGCTATTTATTAAAAAGTACCAGCTACGTTCTTGTCCAAGTATTAGCCAAAGTCCAGATTGATTAAGTGACTGGGGCTGGGTGAGATAACAGGGGAGGTGGCCCACTAATGCTGTTTACTTTTGATTAAGGAAACAAGAGCTGCAGAGAAACAGGGAAGGAGAGAGGGAATGAGAGAGTAAGTGAGAGAGGAAAGAGAAGAGAGAGGCAACAAGAGGGAGAAGGAATGGGTAAGAGAAAGGGGCAGAGAAAAGAGAGAGAATGTGTGGAGGGCAGAAAAGAGAGGAAACAGAAAGAAAGAAAGGGGGAGGTTAAAGGAAAAGTAAAGTTTTTTTTACAATTTGAGCCTTATTTCGGTAATAAAACAAGTTGTTTTACTCACCCATAGCACTTTGGTGTCATATGGAGCATTTCCGGAGATGTTTTAGATTAGAGTTAGGCTAACGCCGTTAGCCTAGCGCGACTTCTAGCCATAGCTCGGGGCATTCCCCGAGCATGTAATATGCCCCGTCCAAATAACACAAATAACTTTAGCACTTTTCAAATCATAGAAGCTCGATGTCTTTAGTCTACGATTTCGTTTGAATCAAAAGTGGCCTGTAATCCGAGATTTATCCATAGTTTACAGCTTTGCCTTCCATGTTTGGGTCCCGGGAGCTGAGAGCACACTCCGCGCATGCGCACTGGCGTCCTCATCTACTCGAAACTATGGCTAAATCTCGGATTACAGGCCACTTTTGACCAAATGAAATCGTAGACTAAAGACATCGAGCTTCTATGATTTGAAAAGTGCTAAAGTTTGTGTTATTTGGAGCCCGCACGGGGCATATTACATGCTCGGGGAATGCCCCGAGCTATGGCTATAAGTCACGCTAGACTAACGGCGTTAGCCTAACGCTAATCTAAAACATCTCCGGAAATGCTCCATATGACACCAAAGTGATATGGGTGAGTAAAACAACTTGTTTTATTACAGAAATAAGGCTCAAATTGTAAAAAAACGTTACTTAAGGTAAGGACAGAGAGAAAAGAATGAGTGGGAGAGAGAGAGAGGGAAGAAAAGAAAAGAGGGAGAAGAAAGGAGAGAGGTGGGATTATTAGTGAGAGAGAAATAGGGATAGGGTGAAAGAGAGAGAAAAGAAGGAGAGGGTGAGAGAGGACAAAACGAGAGGGTGGGAAAAGGATATTGAGAGAGAGAGAGAGAGAGAGGAAGAGAAGAGGAGACAGTGGGAGAGAGAAAGAGAGAGAGGAAGAGAGGTTGAGAAAGAGAGAGAGAGAGAAAGAATGAGTAGGAGAGCGGGAGAAATAGGGATAGAGACAGAGAAGGAGTTAGAGAGAGAGAGAAAGGGAGGGAAAGATAAGAGGGACAGATAAAGAGAGACAGCACTGTGGAGGTATGCAGGAAAGACAGAGAGAAAGAGGGAGAGAATGATAGAGAGACAGGCAGACCGACAGAGAGAGAGGGAGGCAGCGCCATAGAGGTATGCATGTCTCGAGGAGGAGAGAGAAAAGAGGGAGAGATTGATAGAGAGAGGGAGAGACTGATTGAGAGAGACAGAGCTGTGGAGGTATGCATGTCACAGAGGGGAGAGAGAGAGAGAAAGAGGGAGGGAAAAATAGAGGGACAGATAAAGAGAGGGAGAGAGCGCTGTGGAGGTTTGCATGTCTCGGAGAGGGGAGAGAGAGAGAAAGAGGGAAAGAAAGATAGAGGGACAGATAAAGAAATGGAGAGAGCGCTGTGGAGGTATGCATGTCTCGAGGAAGAGAGAGAAAGAGAGAAAGAGGGAGAGGGTGATAAAGGGAAACAGCAGTGGAGGTATGCATGTCTTGGAGAAGGAGAGAGAGAGAGGGAGAGAATGATAGAGGGACAGATAAAAAGAGGGAGAGAGCACTGGAGGTATGCATGTCTCGGAGAGGGGAGAGAAAGAGGGAGAGATTGATAGAGGGAGAGATAAAGAAAGGGAGAGAGCAGTGGAGGTATGCATCTCTCGAGGAGGACAGAGAGGGAGAAAGAGGGAGAGAATAATAGAGGGGCAGATAGAGGGAGAGAGTTGCAGAGGTATGCATGTCTTGGAGAAGGAGAGAGAGAGCGAGAGAGAGAAAGAGGGAGAGAGTGATAGAGGGAGAGAATGATAGAGGGAGAGAGTGGTGGAGGTATGCATGTCTCGGAGAGGAGAGAGAGAGAGGGAGCCTTGTGCACACACAGACCAGAGTGTGATATTTTACCCAATAATAAATCCTGGTATTTGAGACGTGTGAAAAGACAGAAAAAAAGGAGGGAGGAGGGAGAGGCAGACGGGGCAGAGAGAGGGCAAACGGAGGAATGGCCGGGGCAAAAAGAAGTATGCATTTTTAAACAGGTGACTATAATTAAATAAAAATAAGTCCAAATATATGAGACAAAACCAGATGTTGTTATGTTAAAAACAAGTTATGTATTTAAAGATGCACTGAGCAACTTTTCTGGTGGAGAGTCTGCTACCTGCTTGTCTCCATGGAGATGTTATTGCGTTGCCTGGAATGTTCCATGGTATAACACTTAACATATATCAAATATTTATTCATTACAGGTGAATACAATAAAAAATATACAATAATTCCTTTTGTGTATCGGTGTGACTCTCCACAGATCTGAAATCATTGTGAGATAGACAAATCAATAACATTTCCATGGAGACAAGCATTTCCTCTAGAAATGTTACACAGTACATCTTTAAGCAATATTTGTCTTGCCCTAGATATATTGTATAAACAACTCTTGAGGTCAAAATAAGTGAGGAATAACTTTGGACTTCTGCAAATTATTTAAAATGAAGTTAATAAATTGATGACTAATTCTCATTTCTTTTTGGCAGTTAAAGGCGCACTATGTAACTTTTCTGGTAAAGGCTCCGCTTGTCTCCATGGAGATATTATTGCGTTGCTTGAATCTTTCCACCGTATGGCATTCATTTATTTATTTATTTTTCTTTTTTTTCCAGTTAAATCTCCAGAATGCCTTGAAAAACATGCATTCTTACTCCGAGCTGGGTCTCCTCTCCACAGATTTGACCTGTAACTTGTTTGTTTCCATGGAGATATTATTGCGTTACCTGAATCTCTGCACCGTATGGCATTAATTTATTTACCTGGCCAGCCAAATGATATCTCTCTGTATTTGCTATACAGCGCGAGACCATTTGGACACCCTCGCTCCTCAGGTTAACAACGGACTCCGCGATTCTGATTCATTCAAAGATGGTGACGTCAGTGCACCCGCCTTTGCCCGCAATGTCACTCTTAGGCAGCGGAAGTTCCTCCTCAGTTTTGAATCAAGATGGCGCATTGGAGAACTGAACGTCCCTTCCATTCAGCTGTAAAATTGGTCTTAAATGACCTAAAACACATCGATTCCTTAAAACCACAGCAGCTGACAGCTCTAGAGGCCTTTCTTTCTTTTCTTTTGTTTGATTGGTTCACGTCGCTGTCCGTTAACTGTTCTCTGATTGGTTCACTTAGCTGTCTGTCTACGCACAACAGCAGCGCATTCTGGACCAAGCATTACCAGACTCGCCGCTGGTACAGCGATGAGTCATGGATTCTTCCAGACAATTAATTTATATATATATATATATTTTAAATTTATTCAGTTCCATGTGTTTTATGTCTCCAGAATTCCTTGAAAAACATGCAGTCTTACTATGAGCTGGGTCTCCTCTCCACAGATTTGACCTGTAACTTGTTTGTTTCCATGGAGATAGATGGCGGACCCTCAATGTGAAAAGTTACACATTGCAGTTTTACTATAAAATTAACCTGATTTACTCATCCAGTCTGTGGTTGTGATTAAAAGGAGATGTTGTTATACTTCAATAAAGTTTATGTTTTGCTTATTTATGCATCAACATCTGTGTGGAATAAAATTTTCATTTTTAAATTTTTGTCTCATGGGACCCGAGTATTTGCTCGAATCATGCAAGCTAAAAACTTTTTATACAGGAAATATTTTGACTAACTTCATTGCAATGTTTTGACATCTTAGCCAGTTACCTGAAGGATGATTAAAGATGCTGTTTGGTGGCTAGATCTATATTTTCTAAACCTTTCCCCCAACCTGCCACAAACTGGAAATCTTAAATTATAATTTATAATTTTTTGTTTTGTTTTTTTTAATTAATGGACCTGTAAAGTCAATTTCTCCCACATATTTGAGGATTTTTTTCACACCCCAGTACAGATATATTGTATAAGCAGCTTTTGAGGTCTTCTCGTTATAAAGCATTTTATTGTGCAAGAATCAGGAAGTCCACGGTTAGCATCCTAGTTAACCTTAGCTGGAAATGATTTAAAAAAAACAAAACGCTTTTCTAAATAACAATGTGAGGGTTAATTTTTTGGGGGTTTAAAAATGAGCTGGTTTTGTTTTTCATGTTTTAAAAGTGGTAAAAATAAAGTACCGCTCCTTTAAAGCTGCATTGTGTAACTTTTCTGGTGGAGAGTTCGTCAAATGCTTTTCTCTATGGAGTTGTTATTTCTTTTACTGGAATGTTTCACAGTACGGCATTAAAACGTTCGAGCTTCATGGAGACCAAACCAAACTAGACCAGACCAGACCAGATTTGTTTTCTTATATCTTTTTGAGCTATAAAACCACTTGTAATGTAATAATTGTAAGGTAGAGCTGTTTAAAGTCATACTGTGGAACATTCCAGGCAGAGCAATGAAACAAGAGACATAGAAACATAGAAACAAGCAGGTGACGGACCCCAACAAAAAAGTTACACAGTGTAGCTTTAAGTAAATTATTATATTTGTGAAAAAACGGACGGAACTTTGACCAAAACCCCAAAGTTAATGTGTTAAATCCTGGACCTATTCTGTCCGTCACAATCAAGTGGCCCCATTTTCTCTTCTTCTTGATCCCGGTTATCTTGGAGACGGGAGTATGCTAATGTTATTTCGTCTTGTAAAGGGAGAGAGCTTTAAGCCAATCTGCAGGATACAATTGGGAGAGCCGAGGTTACGTTTAGTGCTCGGCGGCTGAGCGAACCCCGAGCGCGCTGTTAAGACTCGATTAGCCCTGTTTGCTCAAGCCTCTTCTGTCCAAAGAGCCGGAGGAGGAGGGCACCCCGGGCTGCGTCCATGCCCCTCTATAGTCACTCCATATGGGGCTTGTTTGCTCACGGCTGGCCCTCTAATCACTCCCAGGTGGAGCTGGAGGAGTCTGGGGGTGAGTGGCTACACACTTGTCCCAGGATAGTGGTGTTCTCAAAAGGTTAAGCAAGGTGGGAGCTAAAATTGATTCTTATTTTCTATATAGTGACACAGTTTTTTTTTTTTTTTAGAAAATAAAAGTTATTTTCTAACAAACTTTTCTGCCAATATTTAAAATTATGGTCAGCTACTATGCACACGCACATATACACAAATTAATATGTTGGTATGTATGTGTCTATACAGGTGCACACGTATGCTGTATGCGTGAATATGGGTATGCATGTCAATGTATGTATGTATGCACTTATATGTATGCATGTGTCGTGTGCATGTCTGTGTATACATACAGTATATGTCCTATATATCAGTTTCACTCTCATTTATTATAGAGTACTATATGTATGTGTATATGCATATCTTATTTAATTTACCTGTTATTCTATCTATATTAATGTATTATTATTATTATTATTATTATTAATAATAATAATAATAATAATAACAATAATAACAATAATAACAATAACAATAATAATAACAATAATAATAATAATAATAATAATAATAATAATAATAACAATAATAATAATAATAATAACAATAATAATAATAATAATAATTTATTTTATTTATTATTTTTATTTTTTTATGGAAGCAGCAAGCACATTTTATTTTTGTTGCTTTAATTATTTTGAATTGTACCACATTCTACCACAGATTTTTTCATAAATATTATAGTAATTTTTTATTTATTTTTATTTATTTTTATTTATTTTTATTTATTTTATTTATTTATTTTGGGCAAGTAAGCAACTTATGTTCTTTTAAAAGTGCAACAGAAATAACAATAAACAGAAATAACAACAAAAAACAAACAAAAACAAAACATTTGCCCAAATTTGTGTGCTGTGTCCCCCATAATTTTCCATATGGATCAATAAAGTTTAAAATTGTCAAAAATATCTGACCGTTATTCACAGGTTTCAGCTTCTTGTTGTATGCAACATTTTATGGACATTCTTATTCAAAATATATAATCTTTTAAAATTTTTAAGCACTATGGCAACAGTCAGAGTCATATCATTCTGAAATCCTGGATACAAAAGGTTGACTTTCATTAATGACGTTTTTGTAGTTATAAAAAGTTGTATTTTATTTAAAAGTTACAAAATAGGAGACAACATGTGTCCCAAATCTATTTTTTGAGATTTTGTAACTATTTTTCACATAAAGTCAAGTTTTAAATTAACAATAAAATGCCATGTGGGGTAATCTATATGTTAAATTGTAAAAAAACAACCAAAAAGGCATACAGACAACTCAAAGAAATCAGTTATGTATTGATCATAAATGGTGAATAATTAGTGCATTGATGATACAAGGAGAAATTCAATTTGTCAACTGGACAAAGTTTGTTTGGTCGAAAACGTTTCGAGAGGCTTCGTCAGCTGACGAAGCCATCATGGATTCTACCTGGACGACTGAGGGACTCTTCACGCAATTAGTGCATTGATAACCACTCATTTTGCCCTGATTACCCCCTCCCCCTTTACCCCCTGAGCTCTCTGGGGGCAGTAGAGTGTGGTGCGTGGAGCATGTATCTGTGAATTAGCTCACCTAAGGCCCATTACCTTGACAAACAGTCCCGGCCCCTCTAATCAACCTACTGCTGAGAGGTACAGGCAACACCCCCGAGAACTGCCCCCAAAACCAGCTTATATCTGCCCCTCCCCTCGCTCACTGTCACGGAGTTTGTGCATGTAAATAAGCCTAAGACCACCGGAAGCTCGGTTAATTAAGTTTAGGGCAGGTTTAACAATGAGAAGGGACTGCGTGGGAGACAAAAGGAGACTCAAGTTACAGTATTTGAATGACTTTAAGAATAAAGTTGGGGTTTAACACTGTCTTCCTGCTAATTTTCTCTTTTGCTGATACTAGAGCAGTGGTGGAATGTAACAAAGTAAAAGTAGTGAAGTACTACATGTACATTTGAGGTATCAGTATTTTACTTAAAGGTGCAATGTGTAACTTTTTGGTTTTGGTTTGGTTTCCATGGAGATGTCATTGCTCTGCCTGGAATGTTCCACAGTATGACATTAAACAGCTCTACTTTACATTTATTACATTACAGGTGGTTTTATAGCTCGAAAATACCTACAAAAACAGACATTCTCACTGTGAGTGTGGGTTGCCGCTCCACAGATCTGAGCTGTAACTTGATCTGGTTTGGTCTTCATGAAGATAGAAAGGTTTACAGACGCTCCTCGACATATGAACATTCGACTTACGAACATTCAGAGTTACGAACAGGGTCGAAAATTTAAAAAAAAAAAGTTAAATGTTTGGGCAAAAGCGCTGTACATGTACGCAAGTGAGTTTTTGTATTTAGCGCCTATTCCGACTTCCGGGTACAGTACGTAGTGCGTATTTCCGCCGCTGACGCACAGGCAGGTGCTGCGCAGCATCCCCCAAGCATCACGCCCACTCAGTTGGAGTGTTCAGAACTTCAACTGAGAGGGCGTACTACGGTGTTACTACGGTGCGGTGTTATGAACTTTGTTGTTTTTCTTGCATGCGTACAGTAATCCAATATGGTTGGTGAAAAGCGAAAAGCTTCTAGTGAAGCTTCTGTGAAAAAGCGGCAAGCCATCTCATTTGAAAAGAAGGTGGCGATAATAAAGAAACTTGATGCTGGTGAGAAAATGGTGAATGTGGCACACGCGTACAACGTAAACCGTTCGACAATTGGTACGATATATAAACAAAAGGACCGCATTATGGAGCACGTGAAAAGATCCACCATCATAAGCAAGAAGAGAGGGAAACTCATGGAAGAGATGGAGAAACTTCTTGGTATTTGGCTCGAAAATCAGCGGCAGCGGCGTGTTCCTTTGAGACTTATGCTGATCAGTGAGAAGGCCATATTGATTTTTAATGACCTTAAGGCTAAGGCAGGAGAAAGTGCTGCGGAAGAAACCTTTTCTGCCAGCCATCGCTGGTTTGCACGTTTTAAGATCTTCATCACGTGTCCGTGAGTGGAGAGGCAGCAGATAAAGCCAGCTGCCGAACGCTTTCCCCAAGAGCTCAAGGAAAATAGGAGGTAAATAGGCTACACACACACACACACAGTCTCACACATACATTCACACACACACAGGCTCTCTCTCTCTCTCTCTCTCAGCTGACTGCGTTTGCCTCTGTGTCCCTCTCTTCTTTTTATCTCATCAGTTTTCCATATTTTTAAAGGTCCCATGGCATGAAATTTTCACTTTCTGAGGTTTTTGAACGTTAATGTGAGCTCCCCTACCCTGTTTAGGCCCCCCCAATGGCTAAAAGTTGCGAAATGTCTAAACTGAGCATTTGCGATCCTTTTCTGCGTTTGAAAAAAACACAGCTCAAATGGGCGATTCTGGACAAGGCACCTTATTGACGTCAGATCGAAAAAAGAAATGCAAATTCAGTTCCACCACGGTCTGGATCTCCACCTCCTGTCTCTGGAAATCACGCCCAGAGAATTTGGACTGCGGAGGAGCTACGCAATGCGAAATGCGTTTTTTTATTTGCCTGGAGGCACATGCGAGTGTTTCTAGACTCGGAAGTCCTTTACCCGACCCTCTGGACCTCTGAAACAGCAGTGGTTTAATTTTATTTTCTGTGAAAATGTGTTTTTTTTCATTGAAAAGGCTCTCCTTTCCTCCTTCGCGCTTACACACGCGGAAGTGGGGCCAGGCACAGCGCACCGCTAAAACAAGGAACCAGCGGTGCATTTGCCCCCCCCCCACACCCGCTCCTCTAACCAATCTGTGTCCTTCTCATTTGCATTCAAGCAACAAGGCCCAGAATGAGTCGTTCAGAGAGTTATTTTTTTACTCTGACTCTGTACATGTGTCTTTCTCATGCACTAAGTGTTGATTTTGAAGAAGGATTCATTTACAGTATTAGGGAACCATTAAGGCACCATATAAAAGCATCAAGAAGTACCATGTCATGGGATCTTTAAAAAGCATATTAGTATTATTTAGTGTTCTTTATTAGTGTTATTGTGTTATTAGTGATATTAGTGTTATTTAAATGCAGTACAAATCCATATAGATAACTTATACAAGCCTTAAACATATAATAACGACTTACGAACAAATTCAACTAACGAACGGGTGTCCGGAACGTAACTCGTTCGTAAGTTGAGGAGCGTCTGTAATACCATACTGTGAAATTCCAGACAAAGCAATGACATCTCCATGGAGGAAAGTGTTTGACGAATCCTTCACCAGAAAAGTTCCACAATACACGATTAAGTAGATTTTGAAGTAAATACTTTTTACTTTTTCTTCACAACATTTGAGAGCAGATATATGTACTTTCTACTTCTTAAAGATTTATTAGATCTCAGAATGTGTGTGAAATACTTTTAACTTTAAACAGGTACTTAAATGTGGGTAGAATCCCTCAGTCCTCCAGATAGAATCCATGGCAAAAGGAGAAATTAAATTCGTCAACTGGACAAAAGTTGATTTGGTCGAATACGTTTCGCAGCTCATCCAAGCTGCTTCTTCAATTCTGAAGTCTTAAGGTACTTAAATACTAATTTTTTTTCATGTGGTACTTTTAGTTGAGTATTTTTTGCTCCAGTATGTGTACTTTTACTTAAAGGTGCTCTGGTCCCTCTAACGCCTTTCTCCATGCAGTTGTTATTGCTTTGTCTGGAATGTTTCACAGTATGGCATTAAACCTTTCTATCTTCATGGAATCCAAACCAGGCCAAGTTACAGGTAAGATCTGTGTAGAGGCAACCCCGCTCGCAGTCAGAATGAATGTTTTTCTAGGTATTTTTGAGTGGCAAAAACACTTGTAATTGAATAAATGTAAGGCAGAGCTGTTTAATGTCATACTGTGGAACATTCCAGACAAAACAAAAACATCTCCATGAAAAAAAGCATTTGAAGAGCCCTCCACCAGAAAAGTTACACCTTTAAGTAACAAAATGGAGTACTTTTTCCACCACTACAGTAAAGTGAGGTACTAGTAACAAACCACAGTCTTATATTTACACGTCTAGAAAACAAAATCAATACAACAATTATAACATGATTTCTAAAGACAATGCAAACCACACAGAGATAGTGCATAGTTATTTGAGGTTTAGCGCTACTGCTAAAAAAATCCTAGAATGTCTCACAGGATAATTATGCAGTAAAGTCAGTAAAAATCACCAGAAGTGTACAATTGCCCCATGTAAACAGAGTATAATTACCAGTCCCAAAGAAAGATGGTTACATAAGGAAGGGCATCTGATGTAAACTATACACCAAATTTGTGGTTTGCGGTTTTGGTATTGCGAAGAAGATGATTGCTGAGCCCATTCAAGCATTTTAATATAATTACTCTCTCCTTAAAGCTCCAATCTGTAACTTTCTTCATAAATAGTGAAAGAAAGATAAAAGTTATAGTAATATATTACGCAAAAATGACTCTTGTGAGGTTTAAGCTATGTTATAATGTTGTTACTTCCTCAAAAACATACCTAGAGTTGTGTTTTGTTTCATTCACACATTGAGGAATCCTTTATTATTAGTCTGTCTACATTTCCAAAGCTAATGTGATGTCATGTAGTGGTAGTTTTCAAATTAATAGCTCCTTTTACCTTTATATTAGTAGAGACTGGCTGAAATTATCCAAATAATTATTGTGAAGGTGTATGAAGTTTAAAAACACAGTGGTGCACTTCCTGTATTACCACATGACATCACAAGGTGGAAAAGAGTGTTTTTTGTTTTAAGATTATACTAAATATGCAGGATTTGTGTGTTAAACATGTGTAAATGAAACAAAACATAACTCCAGGTGTGTTTCTGATGAGGAAACAACATGATAACATCACTTAGTTGTAATAAATTCAAAAATAAATAGCAAAAATATATGGAAAAACAATATAAAAGTAGTGTGGCCAAGATTTGTTAACGGTTTCAGTAGTCGATCCAGCTCTGTTTTAGCTGAACCACATCACTTCCCAACATAATGTCTCTTAATCCGTATTGTAAAGCCCACCTGCCCATAGGACAATGCAGCGGAGCATCTGTAAACTGACTCTCCCTTCTGGCCTTGTTACAGCGTGCCTTTTGTTTACATGGGGATGTTTTTGTGGACGTAGCTCTCAGCCAATGGCAAGACAACGCAGCGAAAGTATGCAGCAAGCGGTGCAAGGATTATCAATTATCTAAACTAAGCGAATAAAAATGTGGTAGAAAACAGTCTAGACTGTCAACTTTAACAATATCATAAAAGAGTTTGAACTTTACTTTTAGATGCAATTTAATACACGGTCACAAGCCAGTTTTCTTTGTATTTTTTTATTCTAGTTTTAAATCAGATGCCTTCCCATGTAACCCAATTAAAGGGTCCATATTACGTATTACGCTATTTTCTGATGTTATAATGTTGTTTCCTCATCATAAACACACCTGGAGTTGTGTGTTGTTTCAGTCACACATGTTTAACACACAAACCCTGCATATTTAGGCTAAGTTCTTCTCTCATGTGGTGATACAAGAAGAATACTGTGTTTTTAAACTGCATAAACCTTCAGTAGAATTAGCTGCTAGTTCAAACCCTAACAACTAAAATGCTAACAATGCACCAGCTTTACTTCCTGGTTTGCGAAGGATAAAAACTATAATTAGATTCAGACAGCACAAAACAGTCTCATTTTTTAACTCATTTTGCTTTTACAATTAATTTTTTTCAGCTGATGTCATTAACATTCCCTGGGGCTGTGATGCTAACTGTAGGCACTCAGGGCTCTCAAGTCTCACGCATTGAGAGTCTGACACACGCAATTCGACGTGTTCACACGCTCACACGCCACACATGACATTTCTCACGCTGATTTCTTTCTTTCTTTCTTTTTTTTTTTTTTTTTTTTTTGTGCCCAGAAAATCGGTCTGTGTGGCTTAGTTTATGCAGGCTCCGCGCATTTTCAGTGAAAAAACTCCCCCTGCTCCGGGCGCACGGTCCGAGCGGAGGCCGGAGCAGACGCGCCGTCCCCCAGGCACGTCCTGAGCCTCAGTCCCGGTGCCACGTCTCCTCTGAGATGCACCGACTCCAGTCCCGGTGTCTCCGTCTGTGGGTAACGTGTCCCCCCCCGACGGCTTACACGCGGAATACGCGCGGCCCAGAGGCGAACTGCCCATGGTGAGCCGCGGTGAGACGCGGGCCCGATGCATTAACCAGACTCTTACATGAATCCGTTAAAAATGTCCCGCTCCCCCCCGCCCCGGTCCCTCCTCCCCGCACCTCTCAGCGCGCACTGACAAAGTGCGGTGATGATAAAACAAACAGAACCATCAGGTAATAACTTCATTTATATAACTCTCATTAGTTGCTTTGTAGTTTAAGTTTGCTCTTTAGACAAACAGGGCTCTCAACACGCAATTCGACGTGTTCACACGCTCACACGGCATTTCTCACGCAATTCAAGCCCCCCCCCCGCTCCTTGGGAAAAATTGTTCACTCGCTTGGCTTGTTTTGCCAATGAACAATTTTTCCCGTGCGCCCGGAGCAGGGGGAGTTTTTTTTCGGTGAAAACGCGCGGAGCCTGCATAAACTAAGCCACACAGACCGATTTTCTGGGCACAAAAAAAAAAGAAAAAAAAGAAAGAAATCAGTGTGTGAGCGTGTGAACTCATGGAATTGCGTGTGTCACACTCTCAATGCGTGAGACTTGAGAGCCCTGGCTTTACAGTATAAAGGTAGTTAGCATTAGCCAGTTAAAACTTTACAGTATAAAGGTAGTTAGCATTAGCCAGTTAAAACTTTACAGTATAAAGGTAGTTAGCATTAACCAGTTAAAACTTTACAGTATAAAGGTAGTTAGCATTAGCCAGTTTTTTCAGTCACTCTCATCTTTTTTGTTGAAAATCAAACCCCAAAACAGAACCATGAACGCTCGTACTGATCACAGGTTCCTGAAAACATACAAAATGTATTGTTTAAATCCATTTTGTGTACTTTTCTTGAGTTCTCAGATCTTAAAACTTATTTCACAGTGTTTGCTAATGTGTTCCCCCAATACAAAGATATGTACAACACCTCCAGTGCGATAACACTGCAAAGTATCAATATATCTGTTCTGTTTTACATGAGAAAAATGATATTACGCTTAGAAAAATTTGTTTCCAATCAGTTTCTAGGTCATCCTCTCCCGCTAGTTTGAAAATGCTGCTGCCTGCATTGGTCAACCATAACAAATCACTTTTACACTATAATTTCATCTAAATTGCGCAAGTCTAACAAAAATCACTTCATTTGCTCCAACGAAAACACTAGCCTGAAAATCCCTCTTCTTCTTCTCTTCACAATCCCTCTCTTCGCAATCTACGGCGGGGTCCCTCTTGTATCTCCCACAGCTAATTAAAAAACAACATTGAGGAGACGAGTGCGATGCCTGTCTGGAGCTGGAGAGAGGACTCACTGCTCCTGGCTTCGTTCCCTAGAAAAAAAGAAAAAGAAAAAAAAAAAGTGAAAGTGCGTTATTCTCTGATTGTTAGCCATCCGACGCCACAAGTATTTGGCGAGCTCTACACCGGGCCCTGCTTTTGGGTCTGGTATGACATGTTACTTGACACTAGCGAAGCAGTTATCTCTTCTCTTGTAAAACAGCGTGTGACTTGTTCTCCCAGAGCAGAGGAGGTAAGAGAGAGATGAAACTTATATAATAAAATCCATTTAAAAAGTAAACTGCCTATTCAAGCATTTTAAAATATTTATTCTGTCCTTAAAGCCCCACCACTCTTTAAATGTTGTTTCCTCATAAATAACAGACCTGGAGTTGTGTTTTGTTTCATTCACACATGTTTGAGTAATCCTTTATTTTTATTCTGTCTGCATCTCCAAAGCTAAAAAAAATGCTCTATTCCACCTTGTGATGTCATGGTAATAAGTAGTGGTAGTTTTCAAATTAACAGCTCCTGTTACCTTTAGTTCAGTATCACAACAAAAACTGGAGTGTCAAATTGACTCTCACAGACTCAGTTTTAACAATTTCTCAGGGTTTTTATGAGTGCAATCTGTTTTAGAGTTAATTCAACATTTTTGGAAATGTTAATTAAGTCACCCTGGACCAGAGTTCCTGGTTAACCCCGAAATCAAGAGTTATATTAGCATTTTGAGAGTAAATGGATAACACTTTGTAGAGTTATCCTGGCTTTGCTAAACAACACACAGACAGAGGTGTTTTATTTTTACACATTTTACTTAATTTAACATTTTGGGGAGTGATAAATACACACTGTAAAGAGTAAATTAAGGCTTACTGTAAAAGAACATAGCCTGGCAATTCCAGGGCTGAAATTATCCATATGATTCTAGTGTATGGAGTTTAAAAACATAGTGGAGCACTTCCTGTGTTACCACATGACATCACAAGGTGTTTTCAAGGTGTCTGTTTGTTTGTTTGTCCGTCTGTCTGTTTTTCCATCAGTTTTTTTTTCTTTTTTCCCTCTGGCAGCACGGTGGTTGAGTGGCTAGCACTCATGCTTCACAGCAAGAAGGTTCGGGTCGCCCAGGCCTTTCTGTGTGGAGTTTGCATGTTCTCCCCGTGTCTGGGTGGGTTTCCTCCGGACACTCTGGTTTCCCCCACCAACACAAACATGCGTCATAGGTAAAATCCTCCAGCTTAGGTCCTGACCAAGCCTAAATAACAAAATCATGGGGATGGTCCCTGGGTCAAATGCAGAAACAACTTCTCCTGTGTGAGATCAATAAAAGTCAATCTTCTAATCCTTAACCACTGTAAGGCGCTTTGTGTTACATTTTTGTATGAAAAGCGCTTTATAAATATTGTTTGATTGATTGATTGATTGATTCAGTTTGAGAGAAGAACTCAGCCTAAATATGCAGGGTTTGTGTGTTAAACACGTGTAAATAAACCAAAAACAAAAGTCTGTCGTAGCCGTTACAGCGGGTCTGTTGTAAAACAGGGAGTGACTTGTTCTCCCCGGTGCAGAGGAGGTAAGACAGAGACGCACATTTGAGCGAAGGAAACTTGTATAATAGCAGGTCTAGTTTTCCTCTAGCGCTGTGGGTAATAGGATCTACAGAATTTGAGAGGAGGGCGGGAGGGGGGTGAGGTAGGTTTGCCATATGGTCCCAGCAAATGTGAGGCGCACTTGTGTGAAGGAGGTGAACACGATTTGGGACTCTGCTGTCGTCTTGTCAAACAGCAGCAGAGGTTTTATTGTTTACACCACGCACGTGTTTAGTGCAGTGGAGAAGAAATACAACATTGTTTTACATTACTGATGACCTAACCTAAATATAAACATTGTGTAGTGCAACAGCCTGTATATGTAACAAGTACACGCTTAATATCAATCAATCAATCAAACATTATTTATAAAGCGCTTTTCATGCAAAAAAATTATAAAAAAGTTGTGGTGCAGTTGAAGTTAAACGTACAGTATAAACCCTGGACATGATTCTTTAGTGCACGTTTTGTAGTGTGAAGCAAAATTAAACTTACATTACCACTACATGTGACTTTCCCAGACTATTAAAATCAAATTAAATATTAGTGGATGAAGATTTTACTGGAAATCTTGCCTTGTCTTTTCAAATTTTGTAATTTTGTAACTTTTCCAGTTTTTGGTTTTCTACTCCTTTTCACAAACTGCACTTAACGGATGTAAAATTGAACAAATTAATATGAATATTTACCACAGATGGTATCCAACCAGTAACTATTAATAAAATAACTGGAAAAAATATATGAATCTGTCAAATGAACTTTAAACATGTCCATCAGGTACAGGAGATAAGACTGTGTACTCTTTAATCATGCTAAACCTTTCTTAAATTTGGCCTGGAAAATGTACTCTTCTCTAGACCATCTGCATTGTTATCCAATCAGCCAGCTGCCTCTCTATTAATAATGTCTCAAGTTCTTCGAAATACGATCTTTGCTCATATCGTATGGACTACAGATTGTGAGCCACAGATTGTGAGCCACAAACTCCGCAGCAACAAAACCAAACGCCACCTCAATTTCTCCATCTCCAACAAAGATCGTACATTGCTTAGTTTGCGTAACAGAATACACCCACTTAGGCTTAGTTTATATGATGACGGTCTGAACAGAAGATGCAAAAGTGGCGTCGCGTCTTCACTTTTTATCGTTTTTAGCGTTTTCGGGAGGAAATCTGCGTGCATACGGTGACATAAAAGTGTGTGGAATTTGATTGGGTATGCATGCCAGGCAGCTAGGTGGCGCATACATTATCACTATGTCCGCGCACATGCATAGAATCTTCTTTCTTCTCATCTGCGACGCAAAAAGCAAAACAAAACATGTCTACTGGTAACAAAAAAAAAAAAAAATTGTGTGGTCAGACGAAGAAGTTCAACTATTGCTTCAGACCACGTTAGACGACAAAGCAACGAAGGCGCAACGAAGTCCTGCCAAACAAAGTACACTGATATATGGACCGATGTGACGTAAAAGCGTACGCGACGTCGGCAGATTTGACCAGAGTTTTGTGTCTTGAGCAGTGTGGACCAAAACGCTACGGCAGAGCGTATTCAAGTTTTCCACTTTGAAGGGCGGTTTCAGTTTTTTGGCATTTTTAAGCCCCCAAAACGCCGTCACTGTCTACTCTAAACGAAATACACTTCCGATAAAATATTTTGTTTTTACCCGTATATTTTTATCCATGTTTTTGTTTTTACCCGTAAGTATTCTCGTGTAAACAGGCCCAGATTGCATTCATGTTTTAGTTTCTTCAACATTGGAAAATTATTTATATACAGTAAATAACCCATTATGTCTTGCTTTTGAATACTGATACCATCTAAACCAGGCATGGGCAAACTACGGCCCGGGGGCCATATGCGGCCCGTTAAGATTCTTAATCCGGCCCGCCGAAGAAATTATATTAATAAACCTTGTTAATGTTTTTAAGTTTTAATTTCCCTGCAATTCTGGCATTTTCCAATAGCCCTCCTGTAAAGATGAACAGAGCTAAGAAAAGAAAAGTGGACAGAGAATGTCGAGTGTTTAATAAGGAGTGGACAAGTTAATATTTTTTCACCGAATACTTATCAGCTGCTGTATGCCTGATATGCCAAGAGACTGTAGCGTTTTTTAAAGAATATCAGCCGTCACTTTGCCACAAAACAGTCAACGAAAGAACGAAAGAACCTGAAGGAGAACAGAACTTTCAGTGCTTCAAAATAGTAACTGTTAGTAATAGAAAAAAGCTGTATTTTATTAATTAAATATTCTGTGTTTTAAGAGTCATTTCAATAAATAGCTAAATACCGTGGAACTTGAAAGAGGGACATTTTGTTGTAATGCTTTTGTTCATTTTTAATTGAAATAAAGCACATGTTTTCTACATATCCCATGTTATTTTTAGTGTTTTTACCAAAACACTAAATGCACCTGCTCCTGGTCCGGCCCTTCTGTTAAATTTTAGAACCCTTTGTGGCCCACGAGTCAAAAAGTTTGCCCACCCCTGATCTAAACGAAAGGCACTTCCGAAAAACTATTTTTGTTGTTTGTCGTAAGCGATTTTTACCCCAATTCTTCCAGGCTGTCCAAGGCTCACTATAGGTCCATTTTCTAACTGTGAACGCTAACGAGTATCTAACTAATCAACTCGCGCCATTAATATTCATGATGACTTCGGTTGCACTTTCTCCACCTTTACCTGCGCTCCCTTCACCTATCTGTAATAAGGTCTCTGCATCTGTGGCTCGGAGCTAAAACCTCGTATTGAGTTTTCGCACTGTCAGCGAACACCACAGGGATGTCTGCTGAACTCTGCTGCTCTGCTTTTTTAATGGATGACTTTTTGAACTTGAGAGCAAGAATTATTAATGTTAGCTGGTTTCCCTGATGCCCTTTGGATAGAAAAGTTGTGCTACAATGCAGTTTTGTGTCTTGCATGGAGGTTTTCCTGTGTAGAGGAGCAAAAAGCTGGAGAGATGAATGGATAAAATAGGCGAGCAACTTTATAAGATTAATGCTCTTCTTGCTTCAAATGGATCACGCTGCAGTAATTTCATGTACATTTAAGAAAAAAAAGTTACCTACAGTGGTACCTCACCTTACGAAATTAATTCGTTCCAGAAGTGGTTTCGTAACGTGAAAAATTCGTAAGTTGAGTAGCTATTTCAATGGAAAAAGCCTGATTCGTTCCAAGGCCCCCGATTAATAGTGTAACTTTTTTTATAGTGTAACATTGTGTTCTGCGTCCTGCATCCTTTTCTCACATTTGTCTCTCGTTTAAACACTCAAACTTTCATAGATTTTCAACAAAATTATTAATAGTGAAGCGTGTGGGGGGAAGGAGGAGGGGGGAGAAGAGTGCGCTCTGACACGTGTGACAGCGCACATGACCCGGCGCGGGGCTGACAACAGGTCTAGACCAAGGTCTAAACCAGGTCTAGACCAAGGTCTAAACCAGGACTAAACCAGGACTAAACCAGGACTAAACCAGGACTAAACCAGGTGGATTAAAGCGCCGCGCGTGGGTCTGTTTCCTGGTTCTGGCGCGGAGCTGACAGTAGGTCTAGACCAAGGTCTAAACCAGGTCTAGACCAAGGTCTAAACCAGGACTAAACCAGGACTACACCAGGACTACACCAGGACTAAACCAGGTGGATTAAAGCACCGCGCGTGGGTCTATTTCCTGGTTCCGGCGCGGAGCTGACAGCAGGTCTAGACCTGCAGGCCGGTGACCGGGACAATCCCCGGACCCATGCCCGCTTAGGGAGCTCTTAAGGCGGGCTGGCAGTGTCCCCCTGGGTCCCTGGATGTCTGGGGCTCCGTGCCTGGAGTGGCCCTGGAGAGCAGGTCTAGACCGCAGCTCTTGCATACGAGCAGCTGCTCGCCTCAGCTGTGACTCGAAACGATACCAGGAAATAGACCCACGCGCTGCGCTTTAATCCACCTGGTCTAGTCCTGGTTTAGTCCTGGTTTAGTCCTGGTTTAGTCCTGGTTTAGTCCTGGTTTAGTCCTGGTCCAGTCCAGGTTTAGAACTTGGTCTAGACCTGCTGTCAGCTCCGCGCCGGGTCATGCTGCGCACACGTGTCCGCGCAGTCTTCTCCCCCCTCCCGCTTCCCCCCACACTTCAATATTGATACGTTTTGTTGAAAATCTATGAAAGTTTGAGTGTTTAAACAGAGACAAATGTGAGAAAAGTTTAAATCCAGTCTGAGAAAAGCGTATAATGTGTGGCTGAGCGCGCATTATTTGAATTTTTGAGATTTCGCGTTTCGTAACTTGAAATTTCATTCGTATCTAGAGAGAAAAATTTACCGTGAAGGCGTTTTGTAACTTGAAATTTTCGTTTGTTGGGTCATTCGTAAGGTGAAGTACCACTGTACTATTTAAATATTACACAAAATTGCCTCTTGTGAGCTTTAAGCCATGTTTTAATTTATTTAACTCATCAAAAACCCTAACCCTAACTCTGCATTACTTTGTCTAAAGCTCAAAATGCTCTATTCCACCTTGTGATGTCATGAAGATTTACCTTTCAGGTTAACAGGTACATTTGACCTTTTGTTCAGCAGAGATCGGCAATTCCAGGGCTGAAATCATCCAAATGATTCTATGTATGATGTATGGAGTGTTTTCTGATTGAGAGAAGAACTCAATGCAAGATTTGTGCGTCAAACATGTGCGAGTGAAACAAAACACAACTCCAGGTATGTTTTTTGATGAGGAAACATTATAATATACTAGTAGAACAGATAACAGCAGAATATGGGCTCTTAAAGATATGAAAATGTCAGCCCAAGTCACGCAGGGAATCAAGTCTCTCTGAAGTTTAATAGGTTAGCCTCGAGCGTTTTACTGGATTTAAGTTCCAATACTGGTCCTAAATCAGTTTAAATTAAAGCTAAAAGGTGAGATATATGGTCTAAGGTAACTGTTTTTAGCTATGAAGTAAATGTATGCTGATTTTGAAAGGTCGGTGCTGCTGTCTTGACCAGGACTGCTTTGAAGGAAAGATTAGTAATGTCAGTGGGACTTTTCTGGTTAAGTAAAGGTTAAAGGTGCATTGTGTGACTTTTTAGGTGGAGGGTGCGTCAAATGCTTTTACTCGTTGGAGATGTTATTGCTTTGTCTGGAATGTTTCACAGTATGGCATCAAACCTTTCAATTTTCATGGAGGCCAAACCAGACCGAGTTACTGGACCGATCTGTGGAAAGGCAACCCACACTCTCAGTCAAAACGCCTGTTTTTCAAAGTATTTTTGAGCTAAAATACCACATGTAATTTAATAAATCTAAAGTAGAACTGTTTATTGTTATACCATGGAACATTCCAGTCAGAGCAATGGCATATCCATAGAAATAAGATGACGGACCCTCCACCAGAAAAGTTACACAACGGACCTTTAAACAACAACAACAACAACAAAAAGTGTTTTAAAATTTCCAATATAGTCACAGTGAAAGAGCCTGGTAAATATAAGTTTGTTCATGTCAGTTTAGCTTTAGAGAAATACATAGGTTCAAAAGTTCAAGACTCCATGCACAGCTTCCAGGTGCTGGTAACAGTTTACCTGGCCAGCCAAATGATATCTCTCTGTATTTGCTATACAGCGCGATACCATTTGGACACCCTCGCTCCACCCTCGCTCCCCCGGTTAACAACGGACTCCGCGATTCTGATTCGTTCAAAGATGGTGACGTCAGTGCACCCGCCTTTGCCCGCAACGTCCCTTCCATTCAGCTGTAAAATTGGTCTTAAATGACCTAAAACACATTGATTCCTTAAAACCACAGCAGCTGACAGCTCTAGAGGCCTTTCTTTTCAAAAAAAGATGTTTTTGCATTGCTTCCTACCGGCTTGGTTCACGTCACTGTCCGTTAACTGTTCTCTGATTGGTTCACTTAGCTGTCTGTCTAAGTGCAACGGCAGCGCATTCTGGACCAAGCGTTACAGCAATGAGTCATGGATTCTTCCAGGCAAGGTAACAGTGGGAACATTCAGCAATTCCAAAAAAGAGGTTTACTGCACACTTGCTTGACTTTATTCTTGATTTATTCTAGAGCGAACAATGCGTTTCGCCTCTACATCAGGGTACTCGGGCGAACCTGATGACGCTGTAGAGGCGAAACGCGTTGTTCGCTCTAGCCTAATAAAGAATAAAGTCAAGCAAGTGTGCAGTAAACCTTTTTTTTTTTGAAATACATAGGTCTTTTGTTCGTAGAAATGCATATTCATAATTAGTACTAAAAATATTCCAAAAACAGCAAGCAGAATGTATTTTTCTTGTCTCTAGCGCCACCTTTTTGCTTGTATTTTTGTATCTTATAACAGATGGTGAGGGGAAAGATGAGGGCCATGGAAACACTTAATCTAAAACCTCCAAAAACATATAATAAAGCCTGGGTTAGTGAAAATAATGGAGTATTATGCAGCTATAATGCAATAAGAACGGACAATTGACTGTAGCAGATGTGAGAATGACCTTGTGAGATTCTTGTTTTTGGATCTGAAAATCTGATTGTGACAGACTGCATTACCCAAGTATGACTCCCACACTGCACTGTACAGCTCATTAAAATCAGTTTAATTATGTCAACACTTGCATTATTTATACGATGCGTGTAGCCCTCGGTAATGTAATACTGTATAGAGCATAGGGACCGAGTGGATACCAAACAAATAATGCTAAACTGTAAACATTTTATGCTTGCCATTCATGAGTGATTAAGCCTGTATCCATAAATATTTGGGAATTGGGACTAATTTGGGAATATTCAACTTCTGCAAGCTTCATATTTTTCTTACACTGTTTGTAAATAACAAACGTGCACCCCATTACTCTGTTTTACCCCTTGTCCTTTATCTACGTCTTTGTCTTGCCCCTCGATACCGAGCTGAGAGGGCTCGGGGTACGAATGTTCCCCTAAGAAATGGGACACCACTCAATTACCATTCACGTCATCATCCCTTGCCTTTACCTGGCTGCTACGTCTAGAGAGGCGACAACAATTGACGCAAACAAACGTAAACAAATGTCAAGGATTATCGGGTACCTGAGCTCGACAAAAAAAACTAGCTTGTATCCATGAAAGTTCGATGAAAACGATAACGTCGGCTAAACAGACATCACTACAATTAAAACCGCAACAACAGTTCACTAAATGTAACGTAGAACATAAGCGTCATTATTGTAAACCTGCTAAACTGTTGAAAACTAAGCTAAACTGCTGAAAATATATTTATGAGACTCCTTGGCTGGTCGATGTGAGGCTGCCATCCTGATCCCAAAACCTGCCTGAGCTTGTAGGTGTACCCCTTCGTTTCAAGTCTGGTCGAGGGCTTACTTCGTTTCAAGGGGTATGTAGCCCTCGGTCGTGGCCCGAGCCCTTGATCAAAATTTGAATCGGGACACCCCCTTGCCCTCACATGAACGCACAAAACCAAGGGGTAGGGTAAGACGAAGGGGTAAGACAGAGAAATGGGACACAGCCTAAAAACCTCTTTTTCAAGGGAGCCCTGGCCAAGAGGCAACAAAAAAATGACAATTACAACACAATTAAAATGACATACAAATTAGTTAAAACAGGTAGAATTTATGGAGGCTGTCTCAAGTGCTCTCAGTCTGGATTTAAAGCCATTCAATGAGATAAGTTTTGTTAATTTGCAGTCATTTTGCAGCTTGTTTCATGTTGAAACAAACAGAACAGAGAGCAACAACTGATGAATCGAATGCAAACCATAAGAATCAACACTTCTCTGTGTGATTAAGTTACACATGTAGGAGGGCAGTAATCCAAGCATGGCCTTGTAGATAAAAGTGTACGAGTGAGTCAATCTCCTAGTGGATTAAGAAGACCATCCTACTCGAGAATACAGTTCACAGTGGTGGGTCAAGGCCCTAGAGTTAGTAATTTGTTTGACCCACAATGTATTGTTTTTGCAACAGCAAAGTACAAGGACAGCAGCAGAAGAATGAGAAGTAGGCCTATCAAAAATAACAAAATAAGCACATTAAAATAGTTATATTATTATCTAAATACAATTGAGATACTAAAATTTAGAGTAGAATAACAGCCTAACTACGTGGCTATAATTACTATAGGCCTAATTAATATTTTGTGGCAGACCCAAACCAAAGTAGATGAGTCCGGGAGGGCATCTGATGTACAGTAAAACCCATCTTAAATCTGAAAATGACAATATCAGACGGCAATGATTTCCTGTATTAGCGTTTAGAGTTTATTTTCAGGGACCAAAGATGAAGATGAACTGTTCCACATTCAGCTATTGTTATCTGCAGTCATTAAAAAGTAAATATATTTTTGGGCGAGGGTCCGTCACCTGCTTGTTTCTATGGATACGTCATTGCTCTGCCTGGAATGTTCCACAGTATGACATTAAACAGCTCTACCTTACATTTGCTCAATAACAGATGGTTTTACAGCTTAAAAATACCTAGAAAAACCAGCATTCTGATTGTGAACGGGGTCGCTTCTCCACACATCTGACCCCTAACTTCATGAAGATAGAAAGGTTTAATGCCATACTGTGAAACATTCCAGACAAAGCAATAACACCTCTATGCAGAAAAGCATCTGACGAACCCTCAACCAGAAAAGTTAAAAGGTCTGTGACAGATTTGACATGCAGCAGGTGAAGTGGGGATCTCTTGTCTCTTCTGTGGGTGGAGTTTTGTGGATTTGTAAAAGTGAAAAGGAAGACTCCAGTTGCCCCAGGAGACTCTGATGACCTTATCTACCCCCGCTGCCCCACCCCTAACCCCCTCTATGGACCCAGAGACTCCCAAAGACCCCGAAAGACCCCCAGAGCACCACCACCTTCCCTCCCACCTCTGATGAGAGCTGACAGGCGCCTGGCCCACCTGAATAATGCACATGAAATTATAACGAACTCTTCACCTGTGTATCTGATAGGCTTGCCATAGGCTTCTTCAAACTGAGATACTGTGTTCATGTTAAAGATGTACTATGTAACTTTTTTGGAAATTGATGCTTTTTCTGGATTATTCCACAGTATAGCATTAAACGTATCCATTTTTTTTTTTTTAAATCTTAGATGTGTTTTTAATCCTCAACAATACTGCAAGAAGTGCTCACTCCACGGATCTAACCTGTAACTTGGTCCTGTGGCATCACCTGCGTGTGTCCATGGAGATAGATACGTTTAATACCATACTGGGAAACATTCTATCAATATATATATATATCACCATGGGACTTTTATCATATCACCATGGTGACAAGTTACATGCATTTTTAAGGTACACTTTATCATCTCCATAGGAAGATTTATACCTGCATTTGACCCATACTCAATACAGAGGGAGGTCGTGTGTAGCAGGGACCCATTTCACCCATTATTTTAGGATTCATTTATTTGTAAGGAAAAACTTGACCTTAGCATTTGCACCATTATTTAATGAAAACAGTTCACTGTTATACCAACATATTTCACACTGATGTAGAGTTACTGGTATTGATATTGTTCCTTATGAGGAGAAAGGGTTTAATAAATGGTTTAAAGATCCTATAAAGCCATAAATTGACTCTTGTGACAAGTCATGTTATACTGTTGTTGCCTTCTCAAAAACATACCTGGAGTTGTGTTTTGTTTCACATTTATCATTAAACCTTGTGAAGTCATAAAGCGGTAGTTTTCAAGTTAACAGCTACCTTTTACTTGCCTGGTTTACACCAGACCATATCACAAGTGATACACTATATTACCAAAAGTATTCGCTCACCCATTCATTGGTGGAGAAGGAATTATGGTGTGGGGTTGTTTTTCAGGAGCTGGGCTTGGCCCCTTGGTTCCAGTGAAAGGAACTTTGAATGCTTCAGGACACCAAAACATTTTGGACAATTCCATGCTCCCAACCTTGTGGGAACAGTTTGGAGCGGGCCCCTTCCTCTTCCAACATGACTGTGCACCAGTGCACAAAGCAAGGTCCATAAAGACATGGATGACGGAGTCTGGTGTGGATGAACTTGACTGGCCTGCACAGAGTCCTGACCTGAACCCGATAGAACACCTTTGGGATGAATTAGAGTGGAGACTGAGAGCCAGGCCTTCTCGACCAACATCAGTGTGTGACCTCACCAATGCGCTTTTGGAAGAATGGTCAAAAATTCCTATAAACACTCTCCTCAACCTTGTGGACAGTCTTCCCAGAAGAGTTGAAGCTGTAATAGCTGCAAAAGGTGGACCGACATCATATTGAACTCTATGGGTTAGGAATGGGATGGCACTTCAGTTCATAGTATGAGTCAAGGCAGGTGAGCGAATACTTTTGGTAATATAGTGTATATGGTCTGGGAGCCACCTACTGAATATCTCGTAGCGGAGGTGTGGTTTACAATTGCCAACGGCCGTTTATTGGGCGTTACGAATGTCTATAATTTAGCGTATACATAGCCAATCATGTCAGTTGTACTCGATGACGTAGTTGGAGCAACGACCGGGGAGAAGAGAAGGAAACGCTGCTATTTTCCCCAATCTCCGCGAAAACAGAAGGCAAAACAAAAATACGTTTAAACAATGGCACCGAACGATTACTGCCGTTTGTGTAAGATAAATATGAGAGAAGGTGGACCCTCCGTATTTTTACGCGTAGTACACGTCACCGTCTTTCCACCCCTCCCCGCCCTCTGACTGGCTCCCCCGCTCAGGATCCCTCGCTTAGCCTCATTGCCAGGCTGTCTTTCAGATTGGAGCGATTGTGCAAAGCAGCCTGGGATTTCCCAGGTTAACCTTTTACCTTCACTTCAGAAGAGATTGACAATTTTAGATCTGAAATGATTCTAAATGATATAAATGATTCTAGTGAAGGTGTATTTTTAAAGCACAGTGGAGCACTTCCTGTATTGCCACATGACATCACAAGGTGGATCAGAGTGTTTCAGCCTAAATATGGAGGGTTTGTGTGTTGAACACGTGTAAATGCAAAAAAACAAAACTCCAGGTCTGTTTTTGATGAGGAAACAACATTATAACAGATCAGAAAACAGTCTAATATGGGCCCTTTAAATCCTAAAATATTGAGCATATGTTTTGATTGACAATTTTGCTTACTAAAAAGCAGAATCATTTCAACTGATCACGTTTTAACAGAATAATCAATTGTGTATTTTGTCTTTTTACTGGGTTACACTGAAATACCCACTGAAGTACATTTCTGTTTTAATCTAGACTAGACTTGGCATTTCGGTATTTACAAAAGTTGCCACAAACTGTCCTTACTTCCACCAATGAGTGCCATTTTTTATTCTACTCTTCCTTTCACACTGTCAACTCCAACCAGATCACTTCCTACGATTCTACTGTGTGTATATGACAGGTTAGATTACTAATTTCACAAAGCTAAAATAATTATACTTAAAGGCAAATTAACGTTTTTTTTACAATCTGAGCCTTCTTTCGGCAATAAAACAAGTAGTTTTACTCACCCATAGCATTTTTCTGTCAATTGGAGCAGTATCGCAGAACTTATGTTGAGCCGTTCTGTTCTACTAATGATCCCGTATCTTTTAACATGGTGCTGTATCATTTGCTCGGGGCATTACTTTGCGGTGTCCAAATAACACAAACTTTAGCACTTTTCAAATCATAGAAGCCCGATGTCTTAATGTAAGAAATCGTGTGAAGCAAAAGTGGCCTGTAATCCGAGATTTAGCCATAGTTTAGAGTAGATGAGGACGCCAGTGCGCATGCGCGGAGTGCTGCTAGGCCCCAAACATGAAACGCAAAGCTGAAAACTATGGATAAATCTCGGATTACAGGCCACTTTTGCTTCAAACGATTTCTTACATTAAGACATCGGGCTTCTATGATTTGAAAAGTGCTAAAGTTTGTGTTATTTGGAGACCGCAAAGTAATGCCCCGAATACAAATGCTAATGGTTACGCTACAACATAACTTTCTTCAAACAGCTCCAAATGACACGAACGTGATATGGGTGAGTCAAACGACTTGTTTTATTACCGAAAGAAGGCTCAGATTGTAAAATAACGTTACTTTGCCTTTAAGCATTTCCTAAAAAAAAAAAATCTTACGTAGGTTTTTTTTTGTTCATTTTGAAGAAGCTTAAAATTGTACTTCCTGTTTGGATATGGCAGAAAATACGACATCCACAGAAGTAATAGCAACCATAATCTAAAACAAATTACCTTAAATTACACTTTTTGTGTGTGTTAAGTTAACGTTTTAACTGACAGAAATATGCCTGAATACGTGTAAATTGTCTTTGCATTTTGGATGGACCTGTGTTGTTGACATAGGTAGAGGATTCTGTTTTAAAACACACTACTTCCTATATTTTTCTTCTCTACTTTTTACCACAAACTGGGATGTAAAACTATGATATGTATTTAACAGAGGAATTATCCCACCAAACAACGTAAGAAATTAGAAAAAATGTTCGAAAGTGCGATTCTGCCATTCAATTATGGGTGTTTTTATTGCTCAAAGAACCAGATCTGACTAGTATCTTGGTCTGGGGGCATCTCCTGCTTGTTTCCATGGAGATACTTAAAGGTGCACTGTGTGACATTTCTAGTGTGACATTCCTAGTTAAACCTAAATCTATCACATGGTAAACAAGCAGGTCACAGCACGACTTTACATTACAGTTCAGATCTGTGGAGAGTCGCCCCCATTCACAGAAGAGCAACAGAAACACCTGTAATGAATAAATGCTAGATGGATATGTTTAAAGTCACACCATGGAACATTCCAGGCAAAGCAATAATATCTCCACAGAGACAAGCAGGTGGCAGACCTTCCAGCAGAAGAGCTGCACGGTGAACCTTTAAGGCTACATCCACATGGCAACGAAACGCGGGATTTTTTCTTATCGGGTAAAAAAATATCACGTCCACACTGGGAACCGATCAGCAAAATATCACGTACACATGGAAATGGAACGCTTGCTGAAAAAAAACGGGGCGTGTATTTTCACACACTCGCGCGCTCGCCAATCCCGTTGCGAGGAGCGCTGAGGGGGTTTTCCTTGTTTGCCGATCAGCTGTGAGGAGCTCGTGCATATGTAAGCGGCACTGCAGGACACTAAAGAACATGAAAATGGACTTTTAACTTCTACTTGGCCACATGACACGTTTGGGAGACCTTTGGGACAGGTTCAGGACACAAGCTTGTGTACAGAGTGCGATTTAGCTCCGAAACACACGATACGCGCATACACGTGGAGATACGCGAATTATCCGAAAACACTGCAACACGGGGTGAGTCATAATTATTATCATCCGAAAGTTCTCTCTCCATTCTGCGTCCACGACAACGCCATTCACAAAGTTGTCCCACCAGCTACTTGTTCTTCCAGGTCTCACCCAAAATCTCCTTCTTTTGGCACATCTAGTAACACGCCGTGGCAGGTTTAAAAGAGTCTGGCGCATGTTGTGCTGTAAGCGTCTCTGCTGCTCGGCTAGTTGGTATAACTGCAGTACATTTTCTTTCAGTAACGCAAGTAAACTTAGCAGTGACTGCAGCACTGCTACTACTGCTACTCTGGTGTCCGCCATGGTCGCTGTCTTGTTACAAATGAATGTTGCATGCGAGGCTGATATTTGTTCTGGCCATGTGGTTGTGACGTAGGGTACCCAGAACGCTGGTGCCATGTGGACACGAGACCGAAATGATAAAAAACTTTATCGGATTCACTCCACAACGTTGCCGTGTAGACAGGGCCTAAGTTTAATACTAAACTTTAGTTACTAGAGGAAAGTAAAGTATTGGCTGGCCGGGGGAGGGGTGGGAGGGGATAATAGGGACACACGGGGTTAAAAAAAAATAAATAACTGAAATAGGCACTGAGACTGTTTTTTTTTGTAATAAACTTTATATTGAATATTGGAAATAGAGGTTGAAATCTTTTTTTTTTGGTTTGACACTGAAATGGAATAATGAAATGATAGACTGTTTATCAGTACTCGAGTTGAGGGGGGATGGGGGGGGTGGCATCCCCCCTGTGGGAAAAAATAGTCAAAATCATCCCTCTTCTAAAACGGGCATCCCTTCTTCCATCCCTTATGGCATTTTATCAATCAGGCATGAAAATCCCTAAACTTTTGGCGAATTTCGCCGTTTTTAAGCCAAAATGGCCAGTGCACTCCAGCTTCCAATCATGTTGCAGCATAATTACGCACCGATACGCACTCCCGCCAATCATGACGATTGCCGCTGTTGTGTTTGCGCCTGTTCGTCGATCAGCTGTGAGCCTGATATTTACGCAGCATTTCTAAGAGAAGAAGATTCCTTAACTTCCTACGTTAATGCTACGTAAGAAGGAACTCTCGCCTCGGGACACGGGATATGTTCGGGATTATGTCCTTTTCTCTGGAGCTCCGGATTATTAAAGACAACACGGCAAACTGAATGGATCTGACCGCATTCTTATGGGTGAGTCATATTATCAGATTATTTCTGCATCTATTTCGGCACTAAACCAGGACTAAACCAAGACTAAACCAGGTCTAAAGCAGGACTAAACCAAGACTAAACCAGGTCTAAACCAGGACTAAACCAAGACTAAACCAGATCTAAACCAGGACTAAACCAAGACTAAACCAGGTTTAAACCAGGACTAAACCAGGACTAAGCCAAGACTAAACCAGATCTAAACCGGGTCTAAACCAGGACTAAACCAGGACTAAACCGGGACTAAACCAAAACTAAACCAGGTCCAAACCAAGACTAAGCCAGGACTAAAACAGGTCTAAACCAGGTCTAAACCAGGTCTAAACCAGGACTAAACCAGGACTAAGCCAGGACTAAACCGGGACTAAACCAGGACTAAACCAAGACTAAACCAGGACTAAACCAGGACTAAGGTGTGTGTGTGTGTGTACGTGTGTGATAACATATATCCTGTGTATTATTTAATTATTGAATGATTATATGGACTTTTTGTTATAAAAGCATTTCCATTTTAACAAAGTACCTTCTAATTCTGCCCTGCCCTGAAACACCACAGTGATGTCAGTGATGGGGGAGGGCTTAGCTTAATGCCTCCCCCCCGTTGGTGAAAAATTTCACCATCCCCCCTGGTTTCATTTTACAACTCGACTACTGCTGTTTATCCATTTTATTGTTTTTCGTTGTTAATTGAAATCGAACGAATGGCACACGGACCAATGTAATTGCATTTAATTTATTTCTGTAAATCAGACACATAATGCACCTTTAATGTCTCTGTATTTTCTCTTGAAATAAAGATAAAAAACAGTTTAATACCAAATTGTGCAACATTCCAAACAAAGCAATTACATCGTCATAGATACAAAAAGATAGGCAACCCCTCCACTAGAAATGTTTGAAATAACCACTCACCCAGCTCCTATGCTAGTACTTCTTAAGTGTATTTGATTGCGTCAAACAGGTAGTGCCTTGGCGGCGGTCTGGCCGTGCAGACTGTCTGATGCTATCTTTAGTTTAAATGCGTCTGAGAATGAGTCCATCACACTCACTCCATTAAGATCGGCATCTCTAAAACAAGAACATTGGATCTACAGAGTTCTGCAGCTAATAGTGCAATTAGTGAGAATAAACAGGAGGCACAGGACTGCATACCAGCGCAGATTAAAGACTCGTGTGTAATGTGTGAAAAATGGCATTGTGGGTAAACAGTGTGATTTAAATGTACTTGATTTTTACTGTTTATGCTTTCAGATTATCCTAATTATTCACAGTGATGAGTTTATAAGTGCTTTTCAAAACTTTCAGAGACCAGAGGAGTTTTACCATCACGGAAATAGTAATAACAACAACAATAACAACTAAAATGCTAATTTCCTGATTATCGGACAATAAAATGCTTTATAATAAATTGCAGATAGAACACAACAGGCTTATTTTGCTCCCAATTTAGCTAAAATACATGGAAAAAAGTGGGAGTTTGTCTGTGCCAAACATGTGCTAAATCAATACTTAAAGGTCCTACACTTCACAATATGGATTCTTGACCTTTAAACCATGTTATAATGTTGTTACCTCATCAGAAACATACCAATTGTGTTTTGTTTCACTCACATGTTTGAGCAACCGTGGTCTGTCTGCATCCCTCAAACCCCCCAGATCAGAAAATAGCATAATATAAACCCTCTAATTGTTACTTCTTAGGGATTAAGTAAATATTACAACTAAAACATCAATCTAGCTTGAACATTACTGCTTTTGTCAGAAAAACTTACTTCTCATCTGGCCATGAAATATAAGCACGCCAGTTTGATCTAACATTATTAGCACTTGTGTTGTGAAAGAAATGTGATCCAGCACATAGTTTTCTGACCTGTCCTCTATTCTACACTATAAGGACACTAGAAAGTTGCGTTGTCATGTGAGTCTGTAGTCTGTAGAAAGCCCATACCAGCAGATTGAATTACACGGATGTATCGTGTTACAAACAACAACACAAACCAGAGTGAAGTAGCTTAAAGGTTATGCAAGGTGTTATACTATTCTGAACTGCCCTCCACCTCAGTCTGTGGGCCAAATGCGGCCCTCAGACAAATTTTTCTTGGCTCTCAGGCTTCCAGGTGAATTGGCCCAAATTACCTTGAGCAGAACTTTTGACTGCAAGTTTTTTGAAAAGCTACCTTGATAAGAGGCAAAAGGAGAAATTTAATTTGTCAACTGGACAAAGTGTATTTGGTCAAAGTTCTTCTTCAGAAGAGAAGAAGTAGCTTGGAAGAGCTGCGAAACGTATTCGACCAAATAAACTTGACAAATCCAGTTGACAAATTGAACTTCTCCTTTTGCCATGGATTCTATCTGGACGACTGAGGGATTCTACACATACCTTGATAAGACAATATTTAATAATTCCAGAAAAAATAAGTTTACCGCTCACTCACTTGACTTTACTCTCGTTTCTTTATTGGGGTTAGCGAACAACGCGTTTCGCTTCTACAGCGTCATCAGGTTTGCCCGACTAGTGCCAGGTGTGACTAAATTCCTGTTGTTACTAGCACCTGGAAGCTGTGCATGGAGTTTTGAACTTTTGAAGACAATATTTAATATTTATTGTGTGGTTTTGAGGATCTTAGCATGAATAAAGGACTGATAGCTCATTTTAACGTGTTAAACATGCAGATATTTCAGTTATTGACTGTCCTGAGCGCCAGTCTATGGCCCTTGATCGGCCCTCTACTTCGTCGGTGTTTAGATATGTGGCCCTTGATGAAAAAAGGTTGGCCACCCCTGCTTTAAATCAACATCCCCTGTTTTCCCCTGAGTTTTCTGACTATCTTAACAGTTTTTGATAGTGTTTGCTAATGAGTGCATCGTGTCACCATGGTAACTGATGAACATCCCACCATACACACACGCATAGAACACCCCCAGCATGCAAGCAATAGAAAGCCTGTGCAACCAGCCTGAATAACACTCTTGTTCGGTGTTACAAACAACACAAACCAGCAGTGTTTGCTCATGAGTGCCACCGTGGTAACTTCTAAACATTCCACTATAGAGGTCCATGTAGAACACCCCCAGCAATAAACCTAAAGAATAACACTGTTGTACGGTGTTACAAACAACAACACAAGCCAGAGCGAAGTAGTTCTAAGTTTTGTGTAGAGTCCCTCAGTCGTCCAGGTAGAATCCATGGCAAAAGGAGACGTTCAATTTGTCAACTGGACAAAAGTTTATTTGGTTGAATACGTTTCGCAGCTCATCCAAGCTGCTTCTTCAGTTCAGAACTGTTTTAAGGTTATTTTTTTTTGGTAGTGTTTGCTCATAAGTGCCACCATGGTAACTTCTAAACATTCCACCATAGAGGTCCATGTCGAACACACCCAACAATAAAGAATAACACTGTTGTACGGTGTTACAAACAAAACAAACCAGCGTGAAGTAGCTTTGGGGTTATGCAAGGTAATTCCATAAAGCCATTTTAATTCCCCAGCAGAGCCCTGAGCCACAACAGCGCATTACAACTCCGTTACTTTAGACTCGTTTCTACAAGTTCAGCATCTTGTAATAACTTTTATATTGACTCAGTGAGGTAATAATACATCTAATTACAATAATGTCATTAACGATGGAGCCAGGGTCTGTATTGCATGCTCTGGTATTGTGATTGGCAGTGGAAGTTGTTGGCAAATAACCAGCCCAAAGGTGCAGAGTAATTGAATGTATAATAGTCTCCCTCTGTACAAATATCTCCGAACTGTATAAGGGGGAATTGTGGTAGATTTTAGCAGAGTTTTCTATGTGGTATGAAATAAGATCTTGGATTTTGGGGGTGCAGTTTGGGGCAGACAATTCCTGAGGCGTTCAAGATTTGTGATTGACAGAAAACACCGAGAACAGCGGGGACCCTGACCTTTTGTTCACCAGCTTACATAAGAAAAAAGAAACAAAACGTGTGCATGAAAAGTGCATACGACTCTCTAAAACATACATTACATTTAAGATTTTTGTAAAAAGTGTTGCCTAGTCTTTTGCAATTACGCTAAAGACTATAATTTTATGTCTTGGTTGGTCATGGGGAACAGAGTTGACACAGATAGAGGATTCCATTTTGAAACTCACTTTTACTTCCTTTATTTTTGTACTTCTCTTTTCAACCCTTTTCCCCCACAAGCTGCCACTTAACTGATGTCAAACTATGATAAATTTTACCTCAGTTACAATCCCACCAAACCAAGTAATACTTAGGAACCAAACCAAACCAAGTAATACTTAGGAAAAAACATCGAAACTTGTCATATGCACTTAAAGAAAAAAGAAAGGAAGATGGAAAGAAACGGTAAAATGTCACTAGAATCTGATGCAGTTGTATTCGAAAAAGTGTGACCATTTGCTGTCTCTCAAGGTTAAAATGGGTTGTTCATTCTCTACATTTGACCCATCCTTCTGGGTAACCTGTCAGAAGCAGTGGGCCTTGATAATACAGCAACTTACACACATGGACAAAATTGTTGGTACCCGTCAGTTAATGAAAGAAAAGCTCACAATAGTCACAGAAATAATTGAATCTGAGAAAAGTAATAATAAATAAAAATTACCATACTTTTTATACTATAAGCCGCACCAACCAAATTTTTTTTTTAAATTAAGGTTTGTACATATATAAGCCGCACCTGACTATAAGCTGCAGGTGTCTACACTGTAACTTGAGATATTTACATAGAAAGATGGTACACAAAAGGATTTAAAAATAAAAAATTAACGTAAATACAGGTACGTGCTTTTTTCGAACAGCGCCTACGACAGTAACACAGCAGAAACACGGCAGTAAAACAACTGTAAAATGGCCAGCCTGTAGCCTCTGGAAGCCTTAAAATAAAGTTTCAAGTTTAGCTTTAAGGGTAAAACCTCAAACTCAATCTCATGGAACTGTTGATACATGATGTAGGAGATTTTAAGTGGCTAAAACAAGGCTTCATTAATCCACAAACTCTCCTCACTTATTTGATAAGGTCTTGATAAAGAATTAATCCATACATAAGCCGCACCTGACTATAAGCCGCAGGGTCTGAAGTGTGAGAAAAAAGTAGCGGCTTATAGTCCAAAAAGTACGGTATGTGAAATTTAAAGGCAAATTAACGTTTTTTTACAATCTGAGCCTTCTTTCGGCAATAAAACAAGTAGTTTTACTCACCCATAGCATTTTTCTGTCAATTGGAGCAGTATCGCAGAACTTATGTTGAGCCGTTCTGTTCTAGTAATGATCCCGTATCTTTTAACATGGTGCTGTATCATTTGCTCGGGGCATTACTTTGCGGTGTCCAAATAACACAAACTTTAGCACTTTTCAAATCATAGAAGCCCGATGTCTTAATGTAAGAAATCGTTTGAAGCAAAAGTGGCCTGTAATCCGAGATTTAGCCATATTTTCTAGTAGATGAGGACGCCAGTGCGCATGCGCGGACTGCTCCTGGGCTCCAAACATGAAACGCAAAGCTGAAAACTATGGATAAATCTCGGATTACAGGCCACTTTAGCTTCAAACAATTTCTTACATTAAGACATCGGGCTTCTATGATTTGAAAAGTGCTAAAGTTTGTGTTATTTGGAGACCGCAAAGTAATGCCCCGAAAACAAATGCTAATGGTTACGCTACAACATAACTTTCTTCAAACAGCTCCAAATGACACGAACGTGATATGGGTGAGTCAAACGACTTGTTTTATTACCGAAAGAAGGCTCAGATTGTAAAATAACGTTACTTTGCCTTTAACCAATGAAAGTCAGACATTGCTTTTCAACCATGCTTCAACATAATTATTTAACAAAATAAACTCATGAAACAGGCCTGGACAAAAATTACGGTACCCATCCATCCATCCATCCATCCATCTTCTTCCACTTCTCCGTTTCCGGGTCGCGGGGGCAGCAGTCCAAGCAGATCTGCCGCCCAGAACACAATGCACCAGCCCCCATGGATCCTCCTACAGGTGATGGTCCCCTTAACTTAATATTATGTTGTGTTGGAGAAATTCACAAGACCTCGTAGGAAAAATGCAGGCACTTTAATGTTGAACAGCAGAGGATACACAGGTATGATTCTTCATCTCCTTGTCGTCCCCCATCGTCTCCTCCTGTCTTGGTACAGAACTGAGCTAAATTTAACCTACAGAGTAGTTAACCATTAACTCATTACTAGGACGCTTAGGTAATGAACTTATGCAAACAACATACATAACATGATAATAAAACACAGGCAAAGTCCAGTTTAAAAGACCACGTCTCTAGGTAATTCACTGAATCAGCATAAATCAGCCATAGTTGTCGTAAACCTCAATGTATTGGTAACTATTGATTGATAACACAAGAACAGAACATCAGCGACCTTTGACGTATTTCATAACAAAGATTATTTTCCTCACAGTTCCCTCCTTTGATCACATAAACACATGTGATCACACTTACATAGTAGAGTGGCAAGATGCTCCCTCTACAAATAAAATTAATCATCCCAATATAACAATTTAACCTTAGCATTCATAGAGCATAACACATCTCAATGTCTTTATGTCAATATATCATGTAAATCATTGTACAAAACTCGGACGGCAGAATAAGTCACAAGGAGCAACACCTTAGGGCTTAGAATTTGGATTATTTATTTATTCAGCCAGAACTTAATTCGTTCAATTTTGATTAAACTAGATTAATGTATCAGTAAGTCGAAATTGCTCTATTAAACCTCTGAGGCAAGGGACAACGCAACAGCCAATTACAATTAAAATAGCAATTGCAGTCACTATGATAGTGATAATGGAGACAATTGTCGCAGCCCATGGGCCAAACATTTTATGAAACCAACTTGTCCAGGCACATTCAAGTACACCAGAGTTTCTTTAAGCTGTGGGGACAAGGACCTCTTATGGACATGGTCCGGTCCCGTTTTATATAGAACTTGAGTCGGTTTTAAATTCAATGAATCTATAGGACCTATAGTGAATGGGATAATTAGCATAATTGGCACACACACCTCACCATGTTGGAGATAGTATTGCATATAGACGGAAGTCTGCACATAACCACCAAATATCTGCTCATGAAATGGATTGGTTAGTCAAAAGTGAAAAAATTGTCATAATTGTCAGAAGTAAAAGTCTGATTACAAAAATTATTAGTAAAACCCTCAATGTCAACTCTGTTGTCAGTCCTTATGTCTGCGTTTGTGATCATATCTCTGAGAAAACATGTATACATTGCAGTTCCCATTTTCCAAGTGGTGGGTATGTCCTTTAAAATTACAACCAGTAACTTGTCATGGAGTTAATAACACTCATCAGTCCATTCAAATGATTTTCTAATGAAAAGCTTAAGTATACTTGTCAAGTCCTTGTTATTGGAATATGGTATGGATGCAGTAGTTAGTTGTGGTCTGGCAGTCGAACATACAATACAATCTTCTATGGTCAGAGTATGGGCCGTATAATGTACTCATTTTAACTAATTTTAGTATGTTTAAAGTGTTTTCTATCATTTCCAATCCTGTCTCTATTTGTATTGCTTCAGTCAAATAATTTATTTCATTCACTGGAGCAATCTTATTAGTTACTAATATGGTTATGTGGATATAGCCTTCAAAATTTAAATTGATTCTCCGATTACATGAAACAGTGGTGATTTTTGAGCACCGGAAACCTATAGCATATATTCCTAAGTCACTAACTTCTGGATTTTGAATTGATAGTTGCATCGCTGAGTAGGGGATTTACTCCCTCTGCAATGCTTTAGATCTGCTTGATAAGATGCCTCATCTTTCCTGATCTTTGTCAGGGTAATTTTCTGCTGTTGATCAGTTCTAAAATCACCTTGGTCTATATTATGGTGATCGTCCGTACTAGAAATTGCTCTGACATTGTTTGTGACCTTGTGGTCCTCATAATTATTAACTCTGGTCAGACAAGTGTCTTTACAAACAATTTGGGTATTAAAAACATAATCTATAGCGGGTATGTTTAACATACAGTCCAATATTTCACATACGTCGAATAAAACATTACATATTTGGCCTTCATAGCAATATTTTTCAATTCTGGAAATTTTAGAAAGTTCTCATTTTGCCCTTTTTAGTGCTCCTTGTGTCTTACCCATATGGTTGGCTGAGTTGGTCGTGCCGTGAGTGGTCGTTGTGGTTGTCGTGTTGTTTGCCAGCCGTCCGAGATCAGTCTCAGTCAGTAGAATGTATCCCATACTATAACAACAAAGAATAATATAATCAGCGTAGTCAAGATTACACATTGTAAATTTAACAAATTATCATAATATGGCCTATACTGTCCTTTTTCTTCTCTATCTCCTCGATCTCCTCCCTTTTTCCTCCCTTTCTGGAGCCTCAGCGACGAAGGGTCGGATGGGGTCATCAGGCTGTTCATCGGTTTCAGCATCCGGTTCTGCATAGGCAGCTTCATCCTGGTTCCAGTAGTCCATTGATGGTTTCTTAAATTCCTGCTGGTTGTTCTTCTTTGAGTTCATTTTGGTATTTCTGCAGTTGGAGTTTCATAGTGGCCAGTTCCAGCTCCTGCTTCTTCTCCTCGGCCTCTTTTTTCCCCTCTGGTACTTGTTTATTTGATGGCTGCAGTGTGCGTCAAACTCATCGTCAGATTTAGTGTATATGCCCATCACATTGTCCAAAGCGTCTTGCACTGCTTTTGGCATACCTTTCACCAGAGCTGAGCGATAGATGATTGACATTCCTGCTCTGGCATCGATCCGCTCTCCTGTGGCATCATGGTATAGATTAGTAGCACGTTGTTTGTAACTGTAGTAGTCTTCGTTGTCTTTCATTTGCATTGACAACAATTCTTCGGTCACGACAGAAGGATAGCGTTGACTGAGTTCTCTCTCCAGCACATCACGATAGTTGTATACACCTTCTTGATCACACAGCGCATATCTCAAGCTCCTTTCGATAGCTTTTTTGATGTTTCTGGCAACAGTTTCGTCAGCAGCTTTGGTCAGAGCAGCCTGAATGTCACCCCAGCAAAGTTGGTCTCCTGCGGTTTGTTTGAAAAGAGCTCTTAGCCATGGTAAGCCACCTTTGGTAAGTTTTGGAAGTGTCAACATCAAAGCACTCCAGTCTTTGGTTGAAAATGGCTGATAGACCACAGTTTGACCATCTGTTCTCACTGGATACACACTTGCTTTTGGCCCTCGTTCCTTCCGATGGCTGGGAGTATAAACTCCTGTCAGTACTTTGTGCGTTGCCCTGGAGGATGAATCTTCTCCAAATTGGGAGGGCTTCGAGAATGTAGCAGCTTTAGTATCGGGGGTTCTCAGCTTGCCGCTGGTGTAGGGTGAGGGATGGTATGGTCTTGGTGACTTGTGGTAATAATCTCTTCGTTCGATAGGTGGGTCGGGTAATGATTGGTACATGTTATCAAGTAGAGAAATCTCTCTGTCAGTGTCCTCATCCCATGCCCTTCTACTTCTTCTGTGTGACCTTCCTCTTCTCTCAGCAGACCCTTTTTCATCTTCGGTGTCACAACAAGAGTCTCTGAATTGTCTATGAGTTAACACTGAATCTTCCTTTATTTTCACTTCTTTTCCGGTTTTCTTTAGGACCAAGATAGAAGACAGTTCTTTGGTATCTTGTAGGACTTTCAGGACTTTTGATTTGCTCGGGCTTGTTTGGGGTCCGCTTCATCCTGGAGTGCTTTATTCAACCAATATTCTGTCAACTGGCCAACCATGATAAAGTGTGAGGACATTTTGTGGTAATTTGTTTTTTAAAGTTGAATTATTTATTTATTATACAAATTTTGGGCACAACGTCCAGTTTATGGCTTTTTAGTGAATGTATCGCTATTTTGAGTACTGTGTACTTTTGATTCTACCTTTGGGCTCTAAAAAATTTAATTCTTGGGGGCTTCTCCGTTCTATAGACAATTCTCTAGAAGGGAGAAGAAATTTGACTTAGATAATTATAACTTCAGGTTATAATTAGTTTAAAATATTTAATTTAAAATTTTAATCACCTGATTGACGCACAGTTTTTTCCTTAATTAGAATATGTATCTATCACGTTTTATTGTCTGCGGGACGGTCCGAATTGCAGCTTTTAAGTTTTAAGCTTCTGCATCAAAGAGAGAGAGAAGTAGCGTAGGAGTAAACGTAGAATTTTGAAAATAATTATTTTATTAATATTTAATTTAGATAAAACAAAAAAATTCCCAATCTTAAGTTAATTATAAAAGCAATTGGTTTATCCAGTACCTCCTTTAATATGACAGGTGATACAACCTTTTATATTTTTGAATTGTACCCGAAAAAATGAACTGTAATAAATTAGAAATAACTTTGAGCAATTTAAACCTCTATACTCCAATTATTTGTGTTAAATTTTGAAATGTATCTACCTCCTCAATTGTTTTAGGACCTGATTGCCGATAAAATATTTACTTTAATAATTGCAATGCTGTCAATAGCTTAAACTGTTTCTTATTTATTTATTATTTCGTTCATTGATGGCACCGTGCAAAGAGTAATTCTCACACTGCTCCTTTAAACTCAAACTAGTCCAACTCATACTGAGCAAACATACAGACCAGAGGCGCTCCGAGCCTGAAGCAACAAAGCGCTTTCTTTAATTCCCACATAACACTCAAAATACAGATTAACACTATTCTATCCTTGTCCCTAATTTTTCTAATTCCTTACTCTCAACTCTTACAACATTAACAAGAACAACAACATTAATAGAGCTAAATTACGACTTGACATATCTTTCCCTGTGACCTCTTGACCTCTCTGCTCGCTGCCGCTCATACACTCACACACACACACACTCAGAGACCGCAGGCAAAATAGACAAAACACCCGAAACAAAATGTATTATTCCCATGAAATTGATTAAGCTAGCAAATCTTTGAGAACTGAATTTAAAATATTTACAATTGTATTAAATTTAGAATTTATTGGTTTAAGTAAATTACACAATGCAAGACTTTTACTTGAGATTTGCCAAAACAAGACAATTTTCAGTAAATAGAAAAATCTCCCGTTTTAGGTTATTCTCCAAATATTCCAGGACATGCAACAATTTCAGAGATTTATTCCGAATTTTAAGAACATGCAATTTATTTCTAAGAACATGCAATTTTAAATTACTCAATAAATGCAGAATCATTTGATCCAAGTATCATCTGTTAGATCATGACACTCACACAACCAGAATTTCCACAAACATCTCTCCAATAAATGCCATAATTCTTATCTTTCAACATTCTTCTATCACATTTTATTTATAACAAAGCTTTCAACAAGACTTTACATAAACCACCATAGCCAATATTTTAACTCAGATCAAGACTGGTTTTATCCATCATAAACAACTCTAAACATCTCTCATCTCATGCTTGCTCAAACAAGTGCTTCATAATAAAAAATTCAAATTTACAAAGTGCCATCAATTTGAACAATTTATTTATACTGTCTTCCTCTTTAAATCGACACCAAGAAACAAATCTCCCAGGTAATTCTAAATGTGTCCTACTCGTCTTTTAATTTTTTCAGTATCTGCGTAATTTTGGTGGAATTAGCCGAACACAGACTTTTCGTTATTTTTTCAGCTTTTTTGGTAATCTCCTTTACAAGCTCAGCTTTTAGTTTCAAGTATATTTCTTTTTCACAAACTTTTGATGACGCTCTCGTAACAGTACTACCAGACGGGAGAGTCATAAAAAGGCAACCTGCTTGTGATTTAGGTCGGTTTTTCCAGGTACAACTCAATTTAATTTCGGTCACATCAGTTTCCTGTACCAAAGTATTATTAATTTCGTCACAAACAAAATTGCGCATCCCCTATAAGATTGAGTATGCTACGAGTGTCTGTCAATTTGTATTAGTTGCGTTTAGTTGGACAATTGACCTTCGGCCAATTTTACAGAAGCAAGTGACGTCATGTTCTTCGAACTCTTACTTCTGCATCTTGGGTGTCTTGAGAGCTTAAGGCAATCAAAAACACCAAATAATGTTACTTTTGGAATTCCTTTTTTTGTAAACTCAAATTAGGAGTTTTTGTTTTTTCTTTTTGTGTAAAGTTTAACCACAAAAGTGTTTTTTACAAAATCCGCTTTTTTTCTCTCTTCGTGCAAAGCAATAAACACGGAACTTAATTAATAACTTTGTTTTTAATCACGCTTTATCAAATTTAAAGCTTAAACGCTCACTATTATTTTGATTCTACGCTCCTTCTTTTCTCACGTGTTGGCGTACAAACACGGACTTTTTAATTACTGATTTTATATTGTTTTAAAATTACCACTTAATTTATTACAAAGGTCCCTCACAAAACATCACATATAATCTTTGTTTTGGCCAATGTGACAGATATTCTTTGAAAAAGGCACTGCCATACCGTTTTTGTAGAGCTCTGGATGCGTTGTTTCTCAGAGGGGCCTCCGGGGAGACGACGACCTGGTCCTTTCTGCATAGTTCTATCACGTCGGGGTCACCAATTGTTGGAGAAATTCACAAGACCTCGTAGGAAAAATGCAGGCACTTTAATGTTGAACAGCAGAGGATACACAGGTATGATTCTTCATCTCCTTGTCGTCCCCCATCGTCTCCTCCTGTCTTGGTACAGAACTGAGCTAAATTTAACCTACAGAGTAGTTAACCATTAACTCATTACTAGGACGCTTAGGTAATGAACTTATGCAAACAACATACATAACATGATAATAAAACACAGGCAAAGTCCAGTTTAAAAGACCACGTCTCTAGGTAATTCACTGAATCAGCATAAATCAGCCATAGTTGTCGTAAACCTCAATGTATTGGTAACTATTGATTGATAACACAAGAACAGAACATCAGCGACCTTTGACGTATTTCATAACAAAGATTATTTTCCTCACAGTTGCACAACCCTTTGAGACAATCACTGCAACCAAACGATTCCTGTAACTGTCAGTGAGACTTCTGCACCTCTCAGCAGGTATTCTGGCCCACTCCTCATGAACAAACTGCTCCAGTTGTTTCAGGTTTGAAGGGTTCCTTTTCCAGACGGCATGTTTCAGCTCCTTCCAAAGGTGCTCAATAGGATTTAGGTCAGGGCTCATAGAAGGCCACTTTAGAATAGTCCAGTGTTTTCCTCTGAGCCACTCTTGGGTATTTTTAGCTGTGTGCTTTGGGTCATTGTCCTGTTGCAAGACCCATGACCTGCTATTTTTTAAAATAATTCTGTTGAAGCATAGTTGAAAAGCAATGCCTGATTTTCATTAGTTACATTTAATAGAATTTTTATTTATTATTACTTTTGTCAGATTCAAGTTATTTCTGTGGCCATTGTGAGTTTTTCTTTCATTAACCGACGGGTCCCAACAATTTTCATGTGTGTCCATGTGTGTAGGACCCATCTCCAGAACATGAGCTAGTCTCGGTCAGGTTTACCTTGTGGAAGATTAGCCTTTTTTGCATGTTTTTCTTTTATTTATGGATTGATTTATTGCTAATACCATCTCATTTTGTTGGTCAGTCCAGTAAATGTAATAGTAACATCTGACCATTACTATTACATTTACTGGACTGACCAAAAAATGCAGTTGTAGTAATAGAAGGAAAGTGGTAGTAGTAGTAGTAGTAAAAGTAGCAGTTGTTGTAGTAGTGGTGGTTATAGTGGTAGTAGTATTGTAGTAGTAGTATTAGTAGTAATTGTAGTAGTTTTGGTAGTAGTATTAGCAGTAGTATTAGCAGTAAGATAAGATAAGATAAGATAAGATATGCCTTTATTAGTAGTTATTAGTAGTAGTAGTCGTTTTGTTCTTGTAAAACTAGTAAAAGTAGTAGTTGTTGTAGTAGTGGTGGTAATTGTGGTGGTAGTAGTATTGTAGTATTAGTATTAGTATTAGTATTAGTATTAGTATTAGTAGTAGTAGTAGTAGTAGTAGTAGTAGTTAAAGTAGTAAAAGTAGTAGTTGTAGTAGTGGTGGTAATAGTGGTGGTAATAGTATTGTAGTAGCAGTAGTAGTAGTAGCAGTAGTAGTAGTTGTTAAAGTAATAAAAGTAGTAGTTGTAGTAGTGGTGGTAGTAGTAGCAGCAGCAGCAGTAGTAGTAGTAGTAGTAGTAGTGGTAGTAGTTATTAGTAGTAGTAGTTGTTGTTCTTGTAAAACTAGTAAAAGTAGTAGTAGTTGTAGTAGTGGTGGTAATAGTGGTGGTAGTAGTATTATAGTGGTAGTATTAGTAGTTGTTGTAGCAGTAGTAGCAGTAGCAGTAGCAGTAGTAGCAGTAGCAGTAGCAGTAGTAGTAGTAGTAGAAGTAGTAGTAGTAGTAGTAGTAGTAGCAGTAGCAGTAGTAGTAGCAGTAGTAGCAGTAGCAGTAGTAGCAGTAGCAGTAGTAGTAGTAGCAGTAGCAGTAGCAGTAGTAGTAGTAGTAGTAGTAGTAGTAGTAGCAGTAGCAGTAGTAGTAGTAGTAGTAGTAGTAGTTGTAGTAGCAGTAGTTGTAGCAGCAGTAGTAGTAGTAGTAGTAGTAGTAGTAGTAGTAGTAGTGGTAGTAGTAGTAGTAGTAGTAGTAGTTGTAGCAGCAGTAGTAGTAGTAGTAGTAGTAGTAGTAGTGGTAGTAGTAGTAGTAGTAGTAATACTCTAGCTAAGCCTGCTTCTTTGTGTTTCACCACTACACAGTCCACTCTACAGTCCAGCCTCCACGGACTTCTCTGCCCGTGATTTGTGATTGACAGGCAGCGTGTTCGGATCAGCTGAGCTCTGACCCCCCCCTCCTTCTCTCTCTCCCGCTCTTTCCCTCTTTCACCCACCCTCCCCCTCTTTTCAGTTTTTCTTTCCTTGAGAAACCCGAGCAGCCATGTGTCGGGCATAGCTCTAGGCTCCGACCTGCTTTTAGGGGGTCATTCGGGAAACAATGAGGATCCAGGTAAAGTCCTCGTAGGCCCACCGCAGACACAGGCTCGGGGGCAGATAAACCCACTGCAGTCGGGTTTGCACAGACGTCAGTGGAGAATAGGAGAGGTCCACACGCTTAATCACTGCAGGAGAAAGAGGAACTGACAGATGAGTAAACAAGCTGCACATTCCACAAACAACTGAAATATAATCCTCTTTATGGACGGATAATCTTGGGCAAACTCAGGACTTACAAACAATATTATGAGGAAAGTACTCCCTGCGTACTTTTAAAGACAATGGACTAGTTGACTGAGATGGGCTTCTGAGTATAGACAGCTCTGGAAAAAAACAGGAGACCACTGCAAAATGATCAGTTTTTCTGATTTTACTACTTATAGGTATGTGTTTGGGCAAAAGGAACATTTTTGTTTGAGTCTATAAACTACTGACAACATTTCCCTCATATTCCAAATAAAATATTATCGTTTAGAGCATTTATTTGCAAAAAATGACAAATGGTCAAAATAACAAAAAAGATACATGTTTTCAAAGCTCAAACAATGCAAAGAAATAAGATCAAATTATTATTATTATTTTTTTTTTAATGTATTCTTTATTTAATAGGGACAGTGCATATTAATGAACATCTGCAACACTGCAGTGTTAATACGCCAGATTATAGCAAGAATGCTAATTTCCATCTGTAGTCCCTAGGCAGGTGACACCTCATTTTAAAACAACATAATACTAATGTTTACACTTAAGAAGAGTTCAGAAATCAATATTTGGTGCAATAACCCTTATTTTTAATCACAGCTTTCATGCGTCTTGGCATGCTCTCCACAAGTCTTTCACATTGTTCTTGGGTGACTTTATTCCACTCCTGGTGCAAGAACTGAAGTAGCTCAGCTTTGTGTTTGTGTTGGAATTCAACAGACGCTGGAATGGAATGGCTGTAATACATGTAGAGATGCTGATTTCAGAAAAGAATGCAGTGGTCTCTTATTTTTTTCCAGAGCTGTAGCATTAATTTAGGGCCTGTTTACACATACCCGGGTATCTGTAAAAACTGAGACTTTTCCCTTCATTTGTGCCTTTCGTTTGCACACAAACGGAGATTTTTCCTCTGAAAATGATTCTTTCTAAAATCTCCGGCAAAAGTGGAGATTTTGGAAAACTCCGGTTTTGCGTTTGCATGTAAACTGAAGAAAACAGAGTTTTAGGCAGCTGACGCACCAAAAGTGCGATTCTGATTGGCTTGCAGAGCGTTCTCCTTCGTTTTCAGAGGCAAATTCGCCGGTTGCGTGTAAAAGATGGGTACAAACAAAGGGAAATGTCTCAGTTTTTAAAAAATACCAGTGTACGTGTAAAACGGGGCCTCATTTTGGAAAACGGAGGGAGACAAATATTATTCTCAACGTACCTATGTGTAAATGTAGCGTTAAATAAAAGCAATTTACACTACCAGTCAAAAGTATGGACACACACAATCATTCAAGGTTTCACTTTCCTACATTTTAAATGCACACAGAAGATTTTACATTCTACAAAGCAAAGGGTGGAGTAACCTTTTTTTTCCTCTGCTACATAATTCTATATACAGCTCTGGAAAAAAATAAGAGACCACTGTATTCTTTTCTGAAATCAGCATCTCTACATGTATTACAGCCATTCCATACCAGCCTCTGTTGAATTCCAACACAAACACAAAGCTGAGCTACTTCAGTTCTTGCACCAGGAGTGGAATAAAGTCACCCAAGAACAATGTGAAAGACTTGTGGAGAACATGCCAAGACGCATGAAAGCTGTGATTAAAAATAAAGGTTATTGCACCAAATATTGATTTCTGAACTCTTCCTAAGTGTAAACATTAGTATTATGTTGTTTTAAAATGAATTTGATCTTGTTTCTTTGCATTGTTTGAGGTCTGAAAACATGTATCTTTTTTGTTATTTTGACCATTTGTCATTTTCTGCAAATAAATGCAATATTTTTATTTGGAATTTGGGGGAAATGTTGTCAGTAGTTTATTAACAAAAATATTCCTTTTGCCCAAACACATACCTATAAGTAGTAAAATCAGAAAAACTGATCATTTTGCAGTGGTCTCTTTTTTCCAGAGCTGTATTTAATGTCTTCTGTTTGTATATAAAATGTCAAAAGTAGTACACATACAGTCCTATAATCATTATCCTAGTGAACAATGTAATAATATCTGAATACATCTATAGGACTTTTAAAATAAAATAACCCTAACTCAAAACATTTTTAGTAATTAATGAATGCTTTAAATCCATTTTCCACTTTGTATCTGTAAACATAACACATCACAATATCACTGTTTAGCTATTTTAATGTTTACAACCCTTAAAGGTGCACTACGTAACTTTTCTAGTGAGGGATCCGCCACCTGCTTGATCCATGCAGGTTTTATCGTGTTTCCTGGAATTTTCCACAGTATGGCATTAAACTTAAGTATA
>JAVJIX010000086.1:330000-357500 GCA_036785185.1 Paratrypauchen microcephalus
ACTTGGTCTGGTTTGGTCTCCATGAAGAAAGAAAGGTTTAATGCCATACTTTGAAACATTCCAGACAAACAAAAACACCTCCATGGAGAAAAGTATTTGACAGACCCTCCACCAGAAAAGTTACACAATGCACCTTTAATAACTATAACTGTTGTTAACTTAGCACCAGTGCCCTATATCCCAGATGGGTCATTCCAGAATTGGAGGACATTTTACGTCCCACCGATCAAGTATTATGTAATCCACATACAAAATACTAAAACATACAGTTTCTGATTGAATTTACTTGTCTTGAGACCAAACCTAAAAAAAAAAACTAAGAGAAAAGAATGCTTGAAAATAGTTTTTAAAATACCAAATAAGTCTGGAGTACCCCCCAAAATGCCATTTTCCTCTTGTCCCACTCCTCTAATGGCCAAATTGAATCTCAAATAAAACAGTTAAAATTAAATTTCTTTTTTTTTTTTTGTATTATTTGTTTCATTGCCATCTCTTGTAACTGTGGGAACATTTGTTTTAATAGACATAATATTTCAAATAATAATTATTATTCATGGAACATGTGTCCCACAACATGCATGCAACCCTGTTACTAGAACATTTTTAGCCTGGTAGAAGAAAAAGAAAGCAGAACCACATGATCCCCTGGACTTGACATCATCAAACAGTTTTCCAAAAGAATGGGTAGAGCAAAGGTTTGTCTTCTCTTCTATTTTTCATATTTTTATAACAGTTAGCTGTGATTGAATGTCTCACTCTGCCTCATGCAACCCTGTTATGAATATTATCAGAATAAGACAATTATTATTATTTTTTCCTTTACTTATTTGCATATATAAGTTTTTCCTCTTGATTAGCAGTAACAGCTAGCTAAATAGCTAGCTTCTACTCCTGAGATAAAGCGAACATTAGTGTGGATTTGCAACCCTGTTACATGCAACCCTGTTACTGTGATTAGAGTAAATATATAAATAAACCAAATAAATCATGTAATAAAAATTGTACCATTGATCCGTAAGCTGAGCTAATCAAGCATTTGATAGTTTATTACCGATTTTTGATGAATATGTAGCAGAAAATCAGAAAAGTGAAGGTTTATTTTTCAAGATTTTTAAAGCCCAAATATCCTGCAATTCTGGAATGACCCAGACCTATAGCTCTACTATCTCTTTCTACATCCACATTTTCACTGAATTTTCACTATTTTAACTTGTCTCTCTCCTCATCCATCATTCCCATCTTCTGTGCCTCGATTCCTGAAAGCAGGTTGTCATTCTTGGGTCTTTTGTATCTGTTGGGCCCATTCAAGCCCACACGCCCTCCCCCACACCTCTTGTCCTCCTCTGTCCTTTTCACTCTAGGGCCTCATTATGGGCCAGGCTTTGGATAAATGCTTGTATTTTCCCCTTGACGCAAAAAAGAAGTAGCAAACCTGAATTTTTTTTTCAGTCTTATTCAGAATCTCAAGGAGGTTTTGTGTCGCGAGTTCGCAGTGAACAGACGCAGATTTTCGGAGAAGGCGTAATTGTGGCTCATTTGTAATAATACAGTAATGCAAAGGTACGCAATTAGGGGTCTGGGGGTTGAATGGGGGGGCTTAATATGGGGACAAAAGCTGTGGCTCACGGGGCTATTAGGCCTGCAGGAAGTGGGGCTATTGTCGAGAGTGTCCGGCTATGTCCTCATCACCGACCTATCAGAGCGCAGGGGAGGCGGGGCTTGTCCAACTTCTTTAAAATGGCTCGGGTACAAAAGTGGCAATACCTTTTAAGCTTTTATAAACAAAAGAGGAATGGGATTATGGGTTAAGGAGAGTGACTTCCTGGGCACAATGATGTTTAACTTCCTCCTTAATGCAGGTTTAGAGGGAGAGCTGAAAAGTGCACAGTGTTCAGGGGCATAATTAAACCACATAACAATGGGAAACAATACAATTATACACAATATACTATTCAAGTTACTGCAAACTCTGTTGTTAAGTTTATAATTTAGTATAAAATAAAATGAAACAATAACTTAAAGAGGGGGTATTATTTAAAATCTTTTTTTTCTACTGCAGCTCTGAAATGTATTACAGCCATTCCATTCCAGCGTCTGTTGAATTCCAACACAAACACAAAGCTGAGCTACTTCAGTTCTTGCACCAGGAGTGGAATAAAGTCACCCAAGAACAATGTGAAAGACTTGTGGAGAGCATGCCAAGACACATGAAAGCTGTGATTAAAAATAAGGGTTATTGCACCAAATATTGAACTCTTCTCAAGTGTAAACATTAGTATTATGTTGTTTTAAAAATGAATTTGATTTTGTTTTTTTGCATTGTTTGAGGTCTGAAAACATGTATCTTTTTTTTGAGCCTTTTTGTCATACCTCGAGTACCCCCTCACTCATACATGTTGATACGGACAACGGATTATTAAATGAAAATAATTTTATTTCATCTCCTTAATTTGAAAATTTAATTCTCAGGCATTTTCTCTCTTTTATTTAACTCAAATTTACTCAAATTAGAATTAAAAAATTCAAAAAAATCTCCCCCTGCGCCTGGCAGCGACACTGCCGTGTACTCCCTGCAATGTACTCGCGTACCCCCATGGGTACTTGTACCCCTGGTTGGGAAACACTGGTTTAGAGCATTTATTTGCAGAAAATGACAAATAAATGCTCTAAACGATAATTTGGAATTTGAGGGAAATTATAATGTTTTTTTTCTGAAGAAGGACGCAGAAGACAACCAAAAAATGGTCTGTTAAAAATGGATAATGTTATAATGTTGTTCCCTCATCATAAACATGCCTGAAGAGGGTTTAGATATCACCCATACATGCTTCAGTAATTTAGTGATCTCTCCCAGACCCTATACGACCATCTTTACGGTTAGATGTAAGATTCATGCATACACTGATTTAAAGTCAACACTTTTTGAGAATAAATGCTTCTTCTACATTCTCAAATATATCTAAAGAATTGTGTTTTTAAAAAAAATAATTTCTATATGGTCAAGATAGAAAATGTCTGTGAGTTTATGGAGATAGTGAAGATAGTATGACAGTATGTGTGGCTACTTTACAAATAAATAATGAAGTTAAGCCTACAAACTCAAGTATTCAATGTACTGATGCCATTCAATCAATATTTTTCCATTTCAGTTCCTCAGTGACGTCTGTGTCTTGTTTACCTGATTCGTACAGACAATTCCAGCTCCTAAATGTTTCCTGTTTGTGCTCCAATGTTGCAGTTGTCCAAAAAACTGTAGCCTCAGCGTTTTGCACCACTTATGAAAACCACCAGACCATGTGCCCAGCCTCAGTCAACTCATGTTTATCCTCAATCAACCTGCAGCCAGTGCGCTCTCCTGGTAACTGGATTTAGCAGATAATTACCGCAGTGCAAGTTATTGAGTTACTGTGGTGGGAAAACTCACTCTGAGATTATACTTGTTAAGTGATAAAGATGCACTGTGTAACTTTTCTGCTTGTTTTCTTGGAGATGTAATTTATCAGCCTATGTTATGTGGCAGTAAACTTATCTTTCTTCACAAAGACCATGTTACAGGTCATTTAATGCCATACTGTGGAGCATTCCAGTCAAAGCAATAATATCTCCATGGAGATGAGGAGATGATAGACTTAGAGTTAGACTTAGACAAACTTTATTGATCCACAAAGGAAATTGTTTTTAGATGATTTTTTTTTAGATGATGCTACCAGGCCATGTTACAGGTCAGATCTGCAGAAATGTAACCAATAAAACAATGAGCAATAAAAACAACACAAAATTAAATGGTAACACTTTATAATAACGGTCGCTTATAAAGCATTAGTAAAGCATTAGAAACACTTAGTAAATAATGAACTAATTATTACTAAATATTTAACAAAACATTTACAAATATTTGTTAATGAGTAAGAAATATATTAACAAATATTTGTTAATGTGTAACAAATATTTAGTTAATAATGAACTAATTATTTAGCAAAACATTTACAAATATGAATTAATTATTACTAACTATTTAACAAAACATTTACAAATATTTGTTAATGAGTAAGAAATATATTATCAAATATTTGTTAATGAGTAACAAATACTTAGTAAATAATTAACTCATTATTTAACAAAACATTTACAAATATTTGTTAATGAGTAAGAAATACATTAAGAAATATTTATTAATGACAACCTAACTAATTATGTTTTTGTAAATGATTATATAGCCTACAAAAGCTCACTTCAATATGTGTAACTCACTATTACCGCTTATAAATTATCTGTTCATGTCTACAAACTATTAACAAAGCTTTCTAGACCCGCTAATATAAAGTGAAAACACATCCTCATACAAAAGCTCAATTCAATATGTGTAACTCACTATTACCGTTTATAAATTATCTGTTCATGTCTACAAACTATTAACAAAGCTTTCTAGACCCGCTAATATAAAGTGAAAACACATCCTCATCTACAAAAGCTCAATTCAATATGTGTAACTCACTATTACCGCTTATAAATGATCTGTTCATGTCTACAAACTATTAACAAAGCTTTCTGGACCCGCTAATATAAAGTGAAAACACATCCTCATCTACAAAAGCTCACTTCAATATGTGTAACTCACTATTACCGCTTATAAATTATCTGTTCATGTCTACAAACTATTAACAAAGCTTTCTAGACCCGCTAATATAAAGTGAAAACACATCCTCATCTACAAAAGCTCAATTCAATATGTGTAACTCACTATTACCGCTTATAAATTATCTGTTCATGTCTACAAACTATTAACAAAGCTTTCTGGACCCGCTAATATAAAGTGAAAACACATCATCTACAAAAGCTCAATTCAATATGTGTAACTCACTATTACCGTTTACAAATGATCTGTGAAAACATATAAGCTTCAAACTATCCTATCACAATTACCTTTTACAAATCTTTTGTTCATGTCAACAATGTATTCATAAAATCTCAAACTTAACCATGATTATTTTGTATTTTATTACCTTATGTCATTTATTATCAGGTTGATCACAGATACAGAACAAAATATAATACAGAACAGAAATACATTAACACTGGCATTTCATTTGTATAACATGAAAACATTGTACAGTGGTACCTCACCTTACGAATGACCCAACAAACGAAAATTTCAAGTTACGAAACGCCTTCACAGTAAATTTTTGTCTGTAGATACGAAAGAAAATTCAAGTTACGAAACGCGAAATCTCAAAAATTCAAATAATGCGCACTCAGCCACATTACACGCTTTTCTCAGACTGGATTTAAACTTTTCTCACGTTTGTGTCTCGTTTAAACACTCAAACTTTCATAGATTTTCAACAAAATGTATTAATAGTGAAGCGTGGGGGGAAGCGGGAGGGGGGAGAAGCCTGCGCGGACATGTGTGATAGCGCAGCATGACCCGGCGCGGGGCTGACAGCAGGTCTAGACCAAGGTCTAAACCTGGACTGGACCAGGATTAAACCTGGACTAAACCAGGAGCCGCGGTGGTCTAGACCTCCTCTAGACCTGACCACCGCGGCTCTTGCATGGCTCTCGTTCATGCGTTCATGCGCTCAGACTGCATGCGGTCCTCCTCGCCTCAGCTGTGACTTGTGAGAAACCAGGAAATAGACCCGCGCGCGGCGCTTTAATCCACCTGGTCTAGTCCTGGTCTAGTCCTGGTTTAGTCCAGGTTTAGTCCTGGTCCAGTCCAGGTTTAGACCTTGGTCTAGACCTGCTGTCAGCTCCGCGCCGGGTCATGCTGCGCTATCATACATGTCCGCGCAGTCTTCTCCCCCCTCCCGCTTCCCCCCACACTTCACTATTAATACATTTTGTTGAAAATCTATGAAAGTTTGAGTGTTTAAACGAGAGACAAACGTGAGAAAAGTTTAAATCCAGTCTGAGAAACCAATCAGGAAACAGAACACAATGTTACACTATAAAAAAAGTTGCACTATAAAAAAAACAAACTTGGATCGGGGCCTTGGAACGAATCAGGCTTTTTCCATTGAAATAGCTACTCAACTTACGAAAAATTCACGTTACGAAACCACTTCTGGAATGAATTAATTTCGTAAGGTGAGGTACCACTGTATTAAGAGTTAACTTTGAACATTTTGGCAATGTCATGGAAGAGGCGGCCTAGGGGTCCATTACGATGACATTTCCCCAGCCACTCCTGCCATTCGATCACTGCCAGATTATTCTGCAGCAGTTCTTCTGTGCGATTTCCCCGCAGCCTCCAAACTCTTTCTTTGTAGGTCCTCCAGGCCCTCTCTATATGTTGGGTGTGTGCTCCTGTTTGGGCATCCACAAATGAAACGCTGTGATTCACGGTAAAATGCCTATAGCCTAGCTGGGGTAGCTGTCTATAGGCACGCCACTCATCACTAATTATTGTTGATCCTCTCCTTGCATGGTGGACTATCAGAGGCACCAGTCTCTCCTTGTTCTCCTTTCCACCAGGCGGAGAACTGGCTTTGTCCTGGTGCCTCGTTTATATACACCCAACATGCCGAACACCCACTTCTTTCTCTTCCAGGCACCAGCCACTCTGCCTCTACCATACTGAAAAACAAATGATAACCCCATGAGCAATGTACAAAAAAACATCTTCATGGAACAAAGACTGACTCTAAAAGCAATGTAAATAACCCTGTTTATACTATGCCATGTAATTGTAAGCTAATAATCACAGTAAGTGTACTTACTTTTCTCTTGTGCCGGAAAGCACTTTCATCTATTGTGATGAACTGCTTTCGTCTCCCCAATGCGCTGTCCTGTTCTCCTTTTTAACTTCTCCATTGCAGCCACACAGACCTCACGGATTTTTTTGGCCATCTTTGTCAGCGATTTGGAACTTCCCGTGATGCCATCTTCCATCATGTCAACCTGACGTAGCCGAAGTCCTTGACAGAACCTTAAAATTTAAAAAAATTAATGAAAAACAGAAGCAGCAGGACATGTGCAATAGCCAGTTTAACCTCCTGAGACCCGGCCCATTATTTTGTGTCCTTTATAGTGGACATTGAATTAACCAGTCTTTTAAGTGTTTAGAGATACACTCTAGTTTGTGGCTGCACTATGATAAATACATACATAAATAAATAAACCAGGTCCCAACTAGGACTAAACCAGGACTAAATCAGGAATAAACTGAGACAAAATAGGACTAAACCAGGAGAAAATCAGGACTAAGCCAGGTCTAAGTCAGGTCTAAACCAGGTCTGAACCAAATTTGATTCAGGTTTAAACCACGTCTAAACCAGGAATAAACCAGGTCTAAACTAGATCTAAACCAGGAATAAACCAGGTCTAAACCAGATCTAAACCAGGTCTAAACCAGATCTAAACCAGGACTAAACCAGGTCTAAACCAGGACTAAACCAGGTCTAAACCAGGTCTAAACCAGGACTAAACCAGGTCTAAACCAGGTCTAAACCAGGACTAAACCAGGACTAAACCAGGTCTAAACCAGGTCTAAACCAGATCAATACATAAATAATAATATAATAAATAAATAAATAAATAAGAAATTAAGATGTTGGTCATCAAAAAAACGTGTTTGATTTAACACTATTACAGTCCATTACAGAGGACACGTTACAACATTATGAATAAAAATAAAATTAACAAAATGTAAATGCTAAAGTGTTCATTTACCTCCAAATAGAAAAAAAAAAAAATGAAATACACCTTTTTCTTTGGGTCCCAGGAGGATATAAAGGCTCCATAGCTTTTTATCTGTATTGTACCTCAAGGAGAACTCACATGAGGCAGCAACACATTTAATTGTTTTATTTTGTAAATGGCTCTTAGGTACTAAACCTGCTACTTTTATAATGAATTGATCACTTATACAATAATACTAATACACTTCAGTAGTCATTGAACTCCAAGTCAAAAATATATCACATAACCATATAACAACCCTAAACAAGTCATTGTTGGTGTGTGGAACATGATCGATGTTACCATTAGGGTCATTCATAAGTCAAATGGAGGTTCTCAAAAATCCAAGTAGTTTTTTTTTTTCTGTTCTAAATTATTAAACCATGACCTCTTTCCTTTTTCTCCATTTTGTTATACATTGTTAAAGGAAAAGTTTGGTATTCAGTCTACTTCAGATTTGCTGCGTATGTGCACTGTCAGTTGGTGGGAAACACCGATGTGTTCACATTTGATGTATGTTATTTTTTTTTTAGATGTAGGCCTATGTTATTTGCTACATAATAATGTCACAAATGTCCAAGTTTATCTCTCGTAAATTTGTTAATTTTTCCTCGAAATATTACCTCCCTCTCTATATTGCCCTAATATGCCATCATACCATTCACATCTGGAAAAAAAAATAAAAAATCCAAAAAAGGAGACGAAAAGAAACTTACCTGTACACAAACTTCAGCCAGTTGAACAGGGTGATTTTAGAGTGGCTAAAAATGGACCTGTCCCTGATGGACTTCTTCACTTTTCTGTGGTGCCTTTGACACCTCCTGTAAGGAAAAAGTGTTGGAGAGTCAAAGGCGTATAAAAACCACAATGGCTCATCCCATTCCCTTGCAAAACAATTTGCCTTAACTTAACCTTAACATGACTTACCATTCAAAGCAGTCGTTGCAATCGCTCCTTCTCATCTTCATTCTATGTCCACATTTATTGCATTTCATCTTCTTAGCAAGAATTTTTTTCTTCTGCAACCATCACGCAAATGTCTTTTCTCTGTTTTCTTTCCCTCTGTAAGCTCTTTCAGTTTTCTAGCTAAGTGAGTCATGTTTTCTTACGATCTCTTATGTGTGCCCGCCAGAATCGCCCGCCAAATCAATTTGATCCTAGTCCCGACAGAAATAGCCAATGAACGGAGATATTACGACAGGCATGGTCCCTCCCACTACATCATCATACCTACAAATATAAATAATGTTATCTATCATTAATTCGGGACTCGTGTTTTAAAAACAATTTGATCATATTATTTTTGCATTGTTATTACGTCTGAATAAATAATTATAATCATAGGCATAATATATTATACTATTAGATGAGATCACTCTGATTGGTTGTTTCAGAAGCGTGACTTTGGCAGTGCGGGAGAGATTGGCAGTAGCACCAGAACCTCTTAGTCTACTTTCGCTATGGCTGCGCGTAGACATAGGACGCGGCGACAGCGCAAACTTATCGCAAATGATCTTGGGGCCGCTGAAGATTCCGCAGCTCCCGACACTCTGGCAGAACCAGAGAGCTTTTTGGAGGAAAGGTTGAGTGAAGAGGACAGTGGCTGTAGCACAGGTAAGCATTTTCATCTGTGTGGATATTTGTATTATGCAACCTGTTAAATGTAACAGGGCTCTGAGCGGGGTCGTGCGTGAGACTGCGTAATTTTCGAGGAAGGGGGGGGGGGGTTGCGAGTGAACAATTTTTCCCAAGGAGTGGGGGTGTGAGTGACTTTTTTTTCGCTAAAACGCGCGGTGCCTGCATTATCTAACCGATTTTCTGGGCACAAAAGCGCTGTGCGCTGCGCTTGAATTGCGTAACTAAATTTGCGTGAGAAATACCACCTGTGGTGTGTGTGAGCGTGTGAACACGTCGAATTGCGTGTGTCACACTCTCAAAGCGTGAGACTTGAGAACCCTGTAAGTTGTACACAATCTTACGTCACCATAATTCAGTCATTCAATGTATAATGTGTAAGCCTGAGTATGTTACGGTGCTCTCATATTTAGTACCGTACATTACACCTTTTAATGTGGCCCAAAGGAAGGGTTATTTGGTCATTTAGCTGCGTCATTCAACCAACTAGCCAAAAGTTCGCTAGCTAGCCGATTGGTTTAGCTTTTTGTTGGGTCGGCATTTCATTTAATCGTTCTGGTACGGCGTGCTTTAAAATCCAACTCTCAGGCCCCGTTTACACGTGCTAGGTATTTTGAGAAACTAATATTTCTCTCCCTCCGTTTTCCAACATAAGCCCCGTTTACACGTACACTGGTATTTTTAAAAACAGAGACCGGAGATTTCCAAAATCCCCACTTTTGAGTTTTTAGAAAGAATCGTTTTCAGAGCAAAAATCTCCGTTTGTGTGGAAACAAAACTGGTATGTCACGTGACTTTCACCCGCGGGAACCTGGGTTAAAATCCCCACCAGCAATGAGCAAGCCAGTGTGGGTCCTTGGGCAAGACCCTTCACGGTACTGCCCTCCCCGGGGGAAATGCAGAAGTGAATTTCTCCCGTGTGTGCGATAAATAAAATCTAAAATCTGAAAATCTTAAATCAATATTATAACCATCTGATTTTAAAAAGTGGGTTCCAATGTTAATGTCTGCTGATATTAACTAAGTACAGTGATACCTCACGTTACAAAAGACCCTACAAACGAAAAATCCAAGTTACGAAACACCTTCACGTTAAATTTTGGTCTCTAAATACGAAAGAAAATTCAAGTTACGAAACGCGAAAAATCAAATAATGCGTGCTCAGATGCGCGCCCTGCAACGTTATTACACTATATCAACACACACGGGGTTAGGTTCCAGAAATAACCCGCAACGAGAAATCCCTGAAGTAGGACAACTTTATATTTTACAATTATTCTACATATTTTAAGGCTCTAAATGCCTCACCGCACACATTATACGCTTTTCTCAGACTGGAATGAACCTTTTCTCACATTTCTCTCTCGTTTAAACACTCAAACTTTCATAGATTTTCAACAAAATGTATTAAATAATGAAGCGTGGGGGGAGACACGACTCCGGAGCACCGCGCAAGGAGCACCTCACTGCGCGGCGCGCAAGGAGCACCGCTAGTCCTGGTCTGCACGACCGGCACCGGGTCTGCAAGCACGAGATAGAACCACGGCGCCCGGACCATGTCCTCTGGAGCCCGAGCAACAAACCAGCCGCACGAAACCAGCAAAGAGCACGTGGTGGTTTAATCCTGGTTTAGTCCAGGTCTAGACCTGGTCCAGTCCTGGTTTAGTCCAGGTCCAGTCCAGGTTTAGACCTGGTTTAGTTTTGGTCTAGACCTGATTTATTCCACGTTTAGTCCTGGTCTAGTCTCTTAGCCAATCAGGACGCAGAACACAATGTTACACTATAAAAAAAATGTTACACTATATAAAAAAAAAACTTGGAACGGATCAGGCCTTTTCCATTGAAATACAGTAGCTACTCAACTTACGAAAAATTCACGTTACGAAACCACTTCTGGAGCAAATTAATTTCGTAAGGTGAGGTACCACTGTACTGGTAGGCTATCAGAGTGTTATTACCATATTTGAAAATCAAAAAAATATTTTCTTATCTAACTGTTAAATAAATCATTCAGTGATGGAGAAACTGGAGGCAAGTTTTTTTTTTTAAAAGGGTTAAAGACATACCCTATGTACAGTTTTAAGGAATACTATTGACATGTTCTCCCCTTCTTTGTCTGTCATGCAGTGACAGCCCCAACTGCGATGAAACAGCTTGAAGAGGTTAAAAAAAGAGAGACCTTTCTAAAAAGAAAACTAGATGAGCTGACAGCAGAAAGGGACACTCTTTTGGAGGAGTTGTCACAGTGTAAGTATTGTAGTTAAATGATTAGAGTAAAGCTTTATTTAATGACCCACTGGGCAAGAACAACATAACAAAGAGTAACAAATGATACACTTTATAATGTACCAACCAAACAAACTTTTTTGAACAGTCTGCTTATGCTGAATATGAAACCTATTCCCCAAAATAGTTGCACAAGTGAAAAATCGTCTCAAAATGAGCCAAAAATCAGACCGTGTAAGCCCAGCTGTGGACACAGACACACATGCAAAATCATACAATAACAAATCCATGTTGTAAAACACTTAATTGCCTGATTGTAGCAAGATTGTACATACTGACTATATCGTACATCACAAGAAACAAAGTGATGATGTCGCAACTGTGTTTTAATGTTATGCCTTTTCCTCTGCAATAGACAAGAAAAAAAGCTGTGCCGCAACTGTGGATGTGTCCGAATCAGAGATGTCAGTCTCTTCATCAACTTCCATAGAGACTTCATCTTCTTCATCTCACTCATCCTCCTCCTCATCATCTGATGTGGAGAAGAACAAGAAGAAGAAGAACAAGAAGAACAAGAATAAGGACAGACACAGAAAGCACAGCAAGGACAAAAAGAAGAAGAGCAAGGGGAAGAAGCCTAAAAAGGACAAGACTTTCATTAGGAGAGGTATTTTCCAATTTTTCATTGTTCTTGTTTAGATTCAATGTGCTTTTGAATTACAATAAGTTGTAGTGTTTGTGCAGCATTTTATTAATTGTAATGGCTAAAACACTGCAAAATCTGATACAAAGTCAGGCATTTTATACCAAACACATCTCGAAGGCTTGCAGACTCCTGGAGGGACAAACTGTGAAAGGGTTTTAGTTATGACTATCAATTATGGCTAATAGGTGCAAATGTAATATATCTCTGTTTATCCTGTAGCAAAATGGATTTAGCTAATACTGTAGTAGATGGGAAATAACAGTAGCTTTTTAAAGTCATAAAGTACACAATTGCATGCATAAGTTAAAGGTGGGGTAGGAGATCCTGGAAAGACAGTTCGAGCAAGCTAAATTTGAAAATACACCTCTTCAGACTCCCCACTGAAGTCACACCTCCAGAGCACAGGAGGAGCATACACCAGAACTTACACAAATCTGATGTATGGCTTTGGAGTACTTAAAATTCTATTGTATGTGCAATCACACAAAAGTCCAATTATCTCTGTTGGGCATGGCCATGGCATTGTGTCGACCTTTTTTGTTCGTCTTAGTGAGATACACATCCCTACCAAACTTCATGCATGTAGCTGAAAGTGTATGCCAGCCACGAGGCTCCATGCGTTAGGGGTGCTATAGTGTCCTTGGGCCCAAAATTACAGGAGTTTTCCTACATGGCAAACTCCTCAAAAAGGCTCAAACGTGTGAGGAGAAAAAACAATAATAATAATAATAATAATAAATACGAAACAGAGCAATAATAGGGTATTCGTGGCTTCTGCACCACAAATATAAATCGCACCTGAGCATTAGTCGCAGGACCAGCCAAACCATTAAAGTAAAGGGTGACTTGCAGTCCAAAAATATGGTAACTCATTATTTGTGTTTTTGTGTGTGTTTTTATGTATTTGTAGCCACGACTCCCGAGGATATATTGAAGCGCTACAGGAAGGTGCTACATGCATACAACAGAGGAAAAAAACCTCCGGGACTCTTACAGATCCGTGGGAGTGGACAGAAATACAATCTGCTATGGAGCGCCAATTGCGGAATTGGCAATTGTCTCCCCTACAAAGTTTGAGGAGCTTTGTGGAGATTTTTCCCAAGGAGAAAAGCTGTCCCGTTTCATTGAGAGGTGCCAGGAAGCGATCGCAAATGACCCTGACCTAATTCAGAAAGTTGAGGGGAAAGAGAAAAGTGGGCAACTTCTCCCCCTTAAAAAGAGGCTATAGGTCCAAGGCTGCTATTATATTTCATTATTGTTAAAGTTAATACAGTGGTACCTCATCTTACGAAATTAATTCGTTCCAGAAGTGGTTTCGTAAAGTGAAAAATTCGTAAGTTGAGTAGCTAGTTCAATGGAAAAAGCCTGATTTGTTCCAAGGCCCCGAGTTTGTTTTTTTTTTATAGTGTAACATTGTGTTCTGCGTCCTGATTGGTTTCTCAGACTGGATTTGGACTTTTCTCGCGTTTGTCTCTCGTTTGGACACTCAAACTTTCGTGGATTTTCGACAGGGTGTATTGGTGGTGAAGTGTGGGGGGAAGGGGGAGGGCGGACACGTGTGTTGGCGCAGCATGGCCCGGCGGACACCGGCAGGTCTAGACCTGGACTGAGCCGGGACTGAGCTTGGACTGAACCTGGACTAAACCTGGACTGGGCCAGGACTGGACCGGGTGGATTGAGGCACTGCGCGCGTCTGTTTCCTTGTTTCGTTTCGGGTCGCGGCTGGAGCGAGCCGCTGCTCTGTGAGCACCCTACGCGGGCAGGTCTGGAGCGGGTCTGGACCGCCGCGGCTCTTGCGAGGCAAGGGGGTGGACGCACGCACGGCGCTCCTCTAGACCTGACCAGGTCTAGAGGAGCGCCGTGCGTGCGTCTAGGACTCACCGCGGCTCTTGCATGGGTCTCGTTCATGCGCTCAGACTGCGTGCGTTCCTCCTCGCTGCTCCCCTCAGCTGTGACTTGAAACAAAACCAGGAAATAGACCGCGCGCGCTTTAATCCACCTGGTTTGGTCCAGGTTTAGTCCTGGTCCAGTCCAGGTTTAGACCTTGGTCTGGACCAGCTCCGCGCCGGGTCATGCTGCTATCACACATGTCCACGCAGTCTTCTCCCCCTCCCACTTCCCCCCACACTTCACTATTAATACATTTTGTTGGGAATCTGTGGAGGTTTGGGTGTTTGAACGGGGGACAGGTGTGAGAGGGGTTTAAATCCAGTCTGAGAAAAGCTATAATGTGTGTGGCTGAGCGCGCATTATTTGAATTTTTGAGATTTCGCGTTTCGTAACTTGAAATTTCATTCGTATCTAGAGACCAAAATTTGACGTGAAGGCGTTTCGTAACTTGAAAATTTCGTTTGTTGGGTCATTCGTAAGGTGAGGTACCACTGTAGTTTGTATTTCCTCAATAGTTTGTTTGAAGATGTGTGAAGAGTCCCTGAGTCGTCCAGGTAGAATCCATGATAAAATGAGAAATTCAATTTGTCAACTGGACAAAGTTTATTTGGTTGAAAAGGTTTCACAGCTCATCCACGCTGCTTCGTCAGTTCTAGTTAGAGTGCTGGTTAGACACTGCTTATATCTAGCTGCAGGGAGGAGCTAACTATACTGAAATTATTCTGAAACTATCACACCTATTTGTAATTTGTTATTGAGTCATTGTGTTATTGTGTTAACCATGCCCTGTGGAGGCCCTGTGGTTTCATTTGTTTTTTTGTTTGTTTGTTTTTTCATTTTCTGACTTTAAATAAAATATCAGTTTATTATATATGCAAAAGTCAATTGTAAATATCAACATATCATTTGTAAACAGTTATAGTGAGTTACACATATTGAAGTGAGCTTTTGTATGAGGATGTGTTTTCACTTTATATTAGCGGGTCCAGAAAGCTTTGTTAATAGTTTGTAGACATGAACAGATAATTTATAAACGGTAATAGTGAGTTACACATATTGAATTGAGCTTTTGTATGAGGATGTGTTTTCACTTTATATTAGCGGGTCCAGAAAGCTTTGTTAATAGTTTGTAGACATGAACAGATAATTTATAAACGGTAATAGTGAGTTACACATATTGAATTGAGCTTTTGTAGATGAGGATGTGTTTTCACTTTATATTAGCGGGTCCAGAAAGCTTTGTTAATAGTTTGTAGACATGAACAGATCATTTATAAGCGGTAATAGTGAGTTACACATATTGAATTGAGCTTTTGTAGATGAGGATGTGTTTTCACTTTATATTAGCGGGTCCAAAAAGCTTTGTTAATAGTTTGTAGACATGAACAGATAATTTATAAGCGGTAATAGTGAGTTACACATATTGAATTGAGCTTTTGTAGATGAGGATGTGTTTTCACTTTATATTAGCGGGTCCAGAAAGCTTTGTTAATAGTTTGTAGACATGAACAGATCATTTATAAGCGGTAATAGTGAGTTACACATATTGAAGTGAGCTTTTGTAGGCTATATAATCATTTACAAAAACATAATTAGTTAGGTTGTCATTAATAAATATTTCTTAATGTATTTCTTACTCATTAACAAATATTTGTAAATGTTTTGTTAAATAATGAGTTAATTATTTACTAAGTATTTGTTACTCATTAACAAATATTTGATAATATATTTCTTACTCATTAACAAATATTTGTAAATGTTTTGTTAAATAGTTAGTAATAATTAATTCATATTTGTAAATGTTTTGCTAAATAATTAGTTCATTATTAACTAAATATTTGTTACACATTAACAAATATTTGTTAATATATTTCTTACTCATTAACAAATATTTGTAAATGTTTTGTTAAATATTTAGTAATAATTAGTTCATTATTTACGAAGTGTTACTAATGCTTTACTAATGCTTTATAAGCGACCGTTATTATAAAGTGTTACCAATTAAATAAATGCTAGCTAGATACAGCTCTGGAAAAAAATAAGAGACCACTGCAAAATGATCAGTTTTTCCTGACTTTGCTACTTATAGGTATGTGTTTGGGCAAAAGGAACATTTTTGTTTGAGTCTATAAACTACTGACAACATTTCCTCCATATTCCAAATAAAAATATTATCGTTTTGAGCATTTATTTGCAGAAAATGACAAATGGTCAAAATAACAAAAAAGATACATGTTTTCAGACCTCAAACAATGCAAAGAAACAAGATCAAATCCATTTTAAAACAACATAATACTAATGTTTATACTTAAGAAGAGTTCAGAAATCAATATTTGGTGCCTCTGCTCTCCTCTACGCTGTTGTCTGCTGCATGGACGACACCTCTCACTAGAGCTGGGCGGTATGACCAAAAATTCATATCACGGTATTTTTCAACATTTTATCGGTATCATGGTATTTGACGATATTTTTAGGTTAACACCCCATTTCCTAATAATTTAGAGAATAATTACTGCAGTAAATTGGCTTAGAATGACCAGAGATTATAGAGATTATATTATTATATATTATATTATTATATATTTATTATAACAGATTAATTAATGTATAGTCTTATTAATATTATTATTAATATTATTAATATAATAACTAGTGCTTACCAATGGCTATGTGAAGCCTGTGACCGAAGCACTGGAGTCTTGTCCAGTTATTCAGCTCGACAGCCTTAATGATGTTGGCTCCACTGTCTGTTGTGATGGCCACTAGTCTGTGCTCCGATAGCCCCCAGGAATCAAGTGCCTCTTGCAAGCCTGCTGCTAGAAACTCGCCAGTGTGATCATCGGGGAAAAAGCTTGTTTGCAGACAATGACTTTAATCATCTGCTTGAAGCCACTTTTCTCAACAGTACTAAGTGGTACCATGTCTTTGGCTATGTGAACACTAATAGCGTTTGTAATATCAATCCACCGTTTGCTTTTATTGTCGTAGGCGCTACCCTTAGCAAACGCGTTTTTGAGTGCCAGCTGATTCGCGTTTTGTGCTGCAGTGCCAACTTTAATGCTACCCGCAGACGTGGAAGAGGCAGCAGATCTTAGTTTCATGCATTCTTCATATTCGAGTAAATGATTGTGACGGAGGTGGTGAAGCAAATTGCTCGTCTTGCCTCCTGCGGCTACAACTTTAGCCCGACAACTCTTACAGAATATTGTTGTTTGATCGGCGTCAGATATTTTAAACCCGAAGTACCTCCAAACAATGGACACGGCTCCTCTTTTCGGTACAAGTTCCTCTAATTGTGTAACATGCATGGACAACGCTCAACACACACTGCTTTCACCGCTCTCATGCAGCCACATGCAGTTTGTTTGGTAACACTGCGAAACAGTCCCCCCTCAAACAATATCTCGCTGCACGACGTTCCGCGTTCCCGACGTTCCGCGTTCCTGACGTTCTGTACGGACACACTCACCGGTACTGCGGTAAATGAAAAATTCTTACCGTAAAAAAAACCCCCACCGGTATTCGGTGTGCACCGGTATATGGCCCAGCCCTACCTCTCGCCCTCTGTACCGGACTGTAGAGGAGCTGAGCAGCTCCTTCAGCAGCCGACTGATGCACACCCAGTGCAAGAAGGAGCGCTACCGCAGATCCTTCATCCTCACCCCCATCAGACTGTATAACTCTACTATATAGTCCAAACATGCAATATTTTTTCCATACTCTCCTACTTACTGTTTTTTCTTGCCGGCATGCACTTTCTTTCCTGTTCAAACCGTCTCTGCCTGGAGCTACTTTGGCAAGTAAATTTCTCCTATGTGAGATCAATAAAGTCTTATCTTATCTTTTATATTAATAACCCTTATTTTTAATCACAGCTTTCATGCGTCTTGGCATGCTCTCCACAAGTCTTTCACATTGTTCTTGGGTGACTTAATTCCACTCCTGGTGCAAGAACTGAAGTAGCTCAGCTTTGTGTTTGTGTTGGAATTCAATAGACACTGGAATGCAATGGCTGTAATACATGTAGAGATGCTGATTTCAGAAAAAAAAAATGCAGTGGTCTATTATTTTTTCCAGAGCTGTATATTAGTATTTAATGCCATACTGTGGATCATTCCAGAAAAAGCAATAAAATCTCCATGAAGATAAGCAGGTGATGGTCTCAAAACCAGAAACCTTATGCACTTCATGTATAACATATGGTTTTACAGCAGATGCCCTTTCCTCATCTTGGAAATTAACTTAAAGGTCCTATAACTGTGGGATTTTATCCATGTTATTATGTTCCTATAAAAATATACCTGGAGTTGTGTTGTTTCATTCACACATGTTTCAGTAACCCTTTATTATTAGTCAGTCTACATCTCCAAAGCTCAAAAATGCTCTGTTCCACTAAAAATGCAGCGTAAATATGCAGGATATGTGTGTGTTAAACATGTGTGAATGAAACAAGACACAACTCCAGGTATGACTGTGATGAGGAAACAACATTATAACATAGATCAGAAAATAGTGCATGTGGGTCCTTTAAACTGAAACTTTAATTTTAATTTTTCCTCAAAATAAATGTGTCTAAGTGCCTCTATAACCACGATCCTTAATATGAATTTATTGCATAGAAAGACTGCACAGCCTGCTCCGTATTATTTAACGATTCCCATGAGGTCGAGTGTAGATTATAATTCTTGGATTATGCTAATATTTGAGACAAAATGCTCCCTCCCTTGACAGTAACTACTTCTGATCCTTCCCAGCTGTACTTTTGTTTACCATTACCAAGATATCATTCCTATTATTCGCCGATAATCCCCTTTCACTCAAGACACAACCACAAGCTCTATCTTTTCACATGCGTTTTCTGTATTCTGTTTTGACATTCTAGTCCAATTATAGTGACAATTGCTTGGGTAATTTTATGAATAGCAGCCCCAGCTAGCGCCTGTTAGTCAAATACACATTCTGGGTCTTCTTTTCATAACAGCGGTGGAGGAGTTTGACAAGCTGTTTACGCTAAGCTTGTGCAAATCAAATTCAGACTTTGCCTTCCCTTTGCCCGGGTTAATCTCATTTTGTTTACCACAGGAGCTAAGTACATTTGCATCTGGGAGCCCCTGTCTGTGTTAACTCTATCTCAGGCTCTCTACTGTACTGGATGGGAGCCAAACAGCAGCTAATGTTACGAAATGGGGGGAACCAGCTGTTTATTCATGAATACAACGCAGGTAAGATGACACAGAGGCAGGCTGCGCAGAGGAGAGGTAACAAACGAGTGAATGGGGAGGGTGGAGTGGGTTTGTGATAAGGAATTTGGTAAGAAATGAGAGCAAGGAAAGCAAGAGTGGTTGGAAGACTAGCCTCTGTATATACTAAGTACTATTATTTTCTATTCAGTTCATTAGTTTTAGCTTCCTGATATTTTAAAGGGTCCATATTACACTATTTTCTGATTTTATAATGTTGTTTCTTCATCAGAAACATGCCTAGAGTCATGTTTTAATCCATTTTTATCACACAAATCCTGCATATTTAGACTGAGGCTACGTCCACACGACAACGCTGCTGGATTTTTTTTATGCAGGTTGAAAACACACGTGTCTGATCAGTAAATATTCGTGTCCAGATGAAAACGTAGCGCTGAGTGAAAATGGTGTAATACATACGCCACACCAATATGTGGCGCTGTAAACAGGAAACAGCCAGAGCCACCGGAAAAGCAATACTACAAAGAGCGCATGTGCATAAAGTCCTTTCTCTTCCACAAACAAGCATCGCGACATCATCATTTTCCAAAAACGGGACCCTGGCATTCTCAGATTTCTCCACTCTGGAACCTGTTTTCTAAATACACTGTTTTCACCCACCAAAAACGCCGGCGCCGTGTGGACGAAAGGCCAAAACTAATAAAAACGTCTCAGTTTCTACCAAAAAACATTGTCATGTGAACAGGCCCCCAATTCTTCTCTCAAACTGAAAACACTCTCTTCCACCTTGTGATGTCATGTGGTAATACAGGAAGTGCTCTATTGTATTTATAAACTCCATACACGTTCACTAGAATCGTGGATATTTTCAGACCTAATATTTTGTTATAAATTGTAAATCACTATGCTATGACCACGGATTACTCTATGATTATTATATTTAATATGTCGTATTTTATGTAAAGAATGTGTTTGTACTATTTGGGTAAATTCTAATACTAGATACTACCTTCCTTCCTGATATTTTAAATGGTCCATATTACACTGTTTTCTGATTTTATAATGTTGTTTCTTCATCACAAACATGCCAAGAGTCATGTTTTAGACCATTTTTAACACACAAATCCTGCATATTTAGACTGAGTTCTTCTCTCAAACTGAAAATACTTTGTTCCACCTTGTGATGTCATGTGGTAATACAGGAAGTGCTCCACTGTGTTTATAAACTCCATACACATTCACTAGAATCGTGGATAATTTCAGACCTGGAATTGCCAATCTCAGCTGAACAAAAGGTAAAAAGTTAACTTGAAAACTACCGACGTGACATCACAAGGTGTAAAAGAGCATTTCGAGTTTTGGAGATGTACAAAGACTAACTCGAGGTAAATTTTTGATGCGTTAACACCGTTCTAACATGTTTTTTTTGTGTAATATAGGATCTTTAAGGACTATGGTTTAATATTTTGTTATAAATTGTAAATCACTATGCTATGGTCACGGATTACTCTATGATTATTGTATTTAATATGTCGTATTTTATGTAAAGAATGTGTTTTTACTATTTGGGTAAATACTAATACTAGATACTACCTTCCTTCTTGATATTTTAAATGGTCCATATTACACTATTTTCTGATTTTATAATGTTGTTTCTTCATCAAAACATGCCTAGAGTCGTGTTTTAGTCCATTTTTAACACACAAATCCTGCATATTTAGACTGAGTTCTTCTCTCAAACTGAAAACACCTTGTGATGTCATGTGGTAATACAGGAAGTGCTCCATCCGTACACCTTCACTAGAATCATGTGGATAATTTCAGACCTGGAATTGCCCATCTCAGCTGAACAAAAGGTGGAACAGAGCATTTAGAGTTGTGGAGATGTACACAGACTAAGGTAGAGGTGAACTTTTGATGAGTTAACACCATTTTAACATTTTTTTTGTGTGTGTAATATAGGATCTTTAAGGACTATGGTTTAATATTTTGTTATAAATTGTTAATCAATATGCTATGGCCATGGATTACTCTATGATTATTATATTCAGTATGTAGTATTTTATGTAAAGAATGTGTTTTTACTATTTGGGTAATGAAAATAAGTGATGAATACAGTATGATGGGGAAATGTAGATCATAGTAATATTGTGGCAAAATGTACTCCCAGTTCACAGTAAAAAGATCACATTTTTGAGACCTGGATGGGGGGAAGTTTACAGTTACTTCCTGTTTCGGAGTTGGTTTCCTGGTGGATTTCCTCTTGGTTAGCGCTAGATTGTCGCCTCTGTCCCTTGAGATGATAGCCCTAAACATAACCGTAATTACTATTTGTCTAAGCCAAACCTTTACCACAACCGCAGCAGACCGTCCCTCTGGAGCCTATTATCTTGTACACATCTTTCCCCATCATTACCGACCAAAAATATTAAACGTGAAACAAGCTATCAGCACCAAAGGATGGACCAACCCAGGGACAAATTTCTCTCCTGGAACAACAAAGTGTACTTCAGTCTTATCTTAGCTTCAAACTCACATGTAAAAATGGATACTCACATACAAAACTGTACTAGATGTATCAAAACTATGCTTTATTGAACAAGTATTGACACTTAAAAACTACAAAGACACAAACAGGATCAAATTTAAACTTTCACAAATAGTTTTAGGGTGATCTAAATTGATATCAGATATCAGATAATATTGAAGAAACTACAATGTGGTTGTTTTTGTTTTTCATTGAAATCGTAACCTGGATCATGCTCGATTGATCTGTGTATCACTCTGAATTGAGTTCTACACATGATCAATCTGGACCGGGTCTTGCTGAAATTGCCCGGAGAATGCGGCGCATCATGACCACTGTTTGAATCTGATTGGCTGAAACAGAGACATCTTCTCTGTCCACAAATGCATAAAGTGCTGACGTTCTGCACGTTTTTCCACAAACAAAATAGTCTGTATTTACGCTAAAATAGACTGAAGAACGTCTCTTTGCGTCCTCATTGTTTTAGAGCTTCACTTTTGACTTCTGCACAAACCTCAATGCTGAAACGTGATTGGCCCGTCCAATTAATTATACAGCAAGAGCACGCCAAGATGTAGGGCCTGTTTACATGAGAACGCTATGGGTAAAAACGACAAAATATTTTATCGAAAGTACCTTTTGTTTAGACAGTGACAGCGTTTTGGGGGCTCAAAACGCAAAAAACTGAAACCGCCCTCCAAAGTGGAAAATTCTGCCGTAGCGTTTTCGTCTACACTGCCCAAGACACAAAACTCTGGTCAAATCTGCTGACGTCGCGTCACATTGGTCCATATATCAGTGTACTTTGTTTGGCAGGACTCCCAGTCCACACCTTGTTCGTGGTCTGAAGCAATAGTTGAACTTCTTCGTCTGACCACACAAATTTTTTTTTGCTACCGGTAGCCATGTTTTGTTTTGCTTTTCGCGGCGCAGATGACAAGAAGGAAGATTCTACGCATGCACGTGGACATAGTGATAATGTATCACAGCACCACCTAGCCGCCTGGCATGCAAACCCAATTGAAATCCACACACTTTTGTGTCACGGTATGCACGCAGATTTCCTCCCGAAAACGCTTGTCTAAACGCGGAATAAAAAGTGAAGACGTGACGCCACTTTTGCGTCTTCTGTTCAGACCGTCATCATATAAACGTAGCCTTATTCTCGTGATTTTGTGACTCACAAATACTCACAAAATGAGTCCTTGGAAAGTTTGTATTGTGACATAAAGACAATACCTAGACCAGGGGTCACCAACCTTTTCAAAGCCGAGGGCTACCATAAGGTCATCAAATAATACGAGGGCTACCAGCTCAATTAAGATAATTCAAAAGTCTAAATAATCCACTTTTACGCTGTATTATTATTTATTTGATCACAATGTATGCATACATGCATTAGTTATGTGTAAATGACCACATTTGTGTTTCATTGTCAAAGTGACATTTATTTTGTGCAAATGAACATGTCACAATTAGATTACTCAGTAGCAAAAATATACTAGTAATGTGGTAATGTAGTTATAAATTTAACATTATTTCAACTCCCTTTTTTGTTTTAAATAAATAAAACTCTTATCATTTCAACATTGAAGCAGGCTGAATGATTTCAAATAATAATAATAAACACCATTAGCTGAGCCGTACTGCTGTTGTCCACGGACTCGTCGCTCTGGATGCTGAACCACCTGTATTCACGTCCTTGTGCAGCTGCTCATTCAAGTTTTCGGAAATAGCAGACACCCGTCTTGTCACTGTACTCACACCAAGTTGTACATCAGCCAGAGTTGAGATGACATCTGATCCATTTTTCCTCGTCTTTAAATTTGTCTCAGCAATCATCATCATCGCTCCTTTTACAGTTTCTCCATCTGAAAACGTCTTTTTGTTTTTTATCAAATAATTTGTTTCCCTGAAAGAAGCCTCGGTTGCCTTTTTAGCCTTTTTCAGTGGTCTAGTGAAGAAAAACTGCTGCTTGGCTAAAGCAGCCTTTAACTCTCGTGCTTTCTCAGTTGGAAGTGCACTCTTAAGGGGAAAGTTTGTGTTGAAGCTGCCGTGATTCGTAGCGACTTTCCACATTGTGCCGTTTTGAAATCGCCACTGTAGCTCCACAAATGAGACATACACACTTCTCTCTTTTCCATGTAACAAAGAACTCTTCGTCCCAGTCGGTGTTAAAAACATACGATTTCTTTCTCTTCTCCGCCATGCTGTCTCGTCTTTTTTTTTTTGATGAGCCCAGCTGCATCAAACAGGTCATGCGCAGATAAGTGAACTCGAACAATATATTTTAAAATTTAAAATCTGTAAGTGTTTTTTATTATTAGCCTACTTTAAAATATGTGCATATAAAGGCGCAGCATTTTTGTAAAACATTATTATTTATATAAGTACGAGGGCGACCTGTTCTATTTTTAGAACCTGCTCTGCGGGCGACTGAAATGGGGCTCACGGGCGACCGGGTGCCCGCGGGCATAGGGTTGGTGACCCCTGACCTAGACTGTGATAGAATAATAATGACTTTCCCATCGCCTCCACGTGAGAACCAAGAGGAACCTGCTGCCTTCCCTTTACATTAAGTCCCATTCGATCCCGCCTCTGTCCACATTGAAATCCCAGGTCTCAAAGGTTCACGGTTGGTGCCTTGACTTCTATAGCAGCGCTTTTGCCTTTACAACCCTACACCAGTCCACCTAATATAACCACAATATAATGCTTCGGTTGAGCTCATCTCAATGCATAGGAAGTGCGGGTAATTTGACTCTGCAGTGAGGAAGGAAATGCATAGGGGTCAAAGATCGTCAGGTTTCAGAGGTCCTTGTGTGATGCTTTCCTGTGCTTTCTCTATGTGCGGATTTGTGAATAGGGTTGGTATCTCATCTCACCTGTTGTGGTTCTTTCCCCTTTATGTCCACAAGTCCCTGGGTCTCGGCGAGGACCAGGTTCCCATAGCGATACAACCCGTCCGCCGTGCATCATTAGAGTGGACACCAGCGGCTGCAGGTGGGTGGTGCCGCACGGGGGTCTGTAATGAAGGGCAAAGGGCAAAATTAAGCAATAATGAGGAAGGAGTGACATGGAGAAACTTGTATGTTTAGTCATGTGAGGAGAAATAAAACGTAACTCTGCACATCAATTAGCCAATCAAAATGAAACATGCTCTAAACTGAAATATAGAGGAATAAAGAAAGAAAGAAAATTGATAGACATAAATAGACATAAACATACTAAATGCATTTCAGTCTAATACAATTTTGATGGCAGTTGAGTATAGGGTGACCACCGGCATGAAACAGGAAAGGAGGACACTTGTGTCCAAAAAGGAGGACAAAGGCCCTAAAGTGAGGACACCTTGTGTTTTTTTTGTTTTCCCTCGGGGAAAACAAAGAATGTGCACTGCTCGCACATTCTCAGCGCACAAGAAAACCTATGCAGCGCACTGTAAAACAGGGGTGAAAGAGCTTTTAGCGAATCTCCGCTTTTTATTCAGCCGCGGGGTCATTTTGGATGTCACGCACAGGAATTCCAAGTATTACTAGTCGCAATAGAATAATATTTTGTCTTTAGGGAACAAGGAGCAGACCACCCGGCTCATTGAGCTGAGGCGGGACCTGTTCCATCTCGCAGATGTCCATCTGGTCCCCGGACTGCACTCAGGGCTGAGCGAGTATGCACCGCCTCGACTGCAGGCTGAGACCACACTCTGAACCGTGCACTTTCTGAATTGGGAAACGGCGAACATCGCAGAGTAGCAAGTGTAAATAATGTGTGGGGATTTATGATGATTTATGCAACGAAAGGAGGACAAAACGTAAAAAAAGGAGGACACGTGACAGACGGCCGGACAGACAGCTCTAAAACCGGACTGTCCGGACGAAATCCGGACGAATGGTCACCCTAGTTGAGTAGATAGTATCAGCAGCAGCAGCAGTAGTAGTAGTAGTAGTAGTAGTAGTAATAGCAGCAGTAGTAGTAGTAGTAGTAGTAGTAATAGCAGTAGTAGTAGTAGACTAGTACTAGTAGCAGTAGTAGCAGTAGTAGTAGTAGACTAGTACTAGTAGCAGTAGTAGCAGTAGCAGTAGTAGAGTAGTACTAGTAGCAGTAGTAGCAGCACTAGTTGTAGTAGTAGAGTAGAACTACAGTAATCCCTCATTTATCGCAGGGGTTAGGTTCCAGAAATAACCTGCAATAAGAGAAATCCACGAAGTAGGACAACTTTATATTTTACAATTATTCTACATGTTTTAAGGCTGTAAATGCCTCGCCACACACATTATACACTTTTCTCAGACTGGAATTAACCTTTTCTCAAATTTATCTCTCGTTTAAACACTCAAACTTTCATAGATTTTCAACAAAATGTATTAACAGTGACGTGTGGGAGGAGACACGGCCCCGGAAGCCCCGCCGGACGCGCGAGGAGCACTGCCACGTCCCGGGACGCGACGCGCACCAACCCCTTGGAGAAGTGCGCGACACGTGCACCTCTCATCGTGGTTAAATCCGTGACAGAGCAGTGTGAACGGCGCGAGGCCACACGTACACCGGGGCTGCGAGCACGAGATCGAACCACGGCGCCCGGACCGCTTCCTCTCAGCCCGAGCCACAAACCAGCCGCACGAAACCAGCAAAGAGCGGCACGTGGTGGTTTGATCCTGGTTGTCTCCATGGAGAGTTTTGCCTGAAATGTTTACCAGTATGGCATTAAAGTTAAATTACAGATATTTTTATTGCTGAAAAATACCTTAATAAACATGCATTCTTACTATTCTAACTCAGTTCTTTTAAGTATTCCAGCCAGAGCAAAACCGAAACCAACTCCATGGAGACAACTCACGGGCAAAAACCTTCCACTAGTTAAGTTACATGGTGCAACTTGAACTTCAGCTTCTGTCTACAGCTGCATATGTGATTGCACCCTTTTACTAATTAGTGAAACTGGTGAAACTGGTGCTGTATCTTCCACAGCTGTGTTCGTTACTGATAAACCAGTAGTGGGAGACATGAGCCTAATTACAGACAACAATAAACTTTCCTTCCCCCAAATTTAAATCCCAGTGTTAAGAGTACATATGACCAACCCTCTTACACTGTAACACAATTAGCAGACCTCCACTACTGCCTTAAGCCTAAAAACACACAGCTCCAGCCCATCACCACATGCTGATAGCAAACAATTGATTAGAGGCGGCGCTGGCTCTACAGACGTGACCTATTGTCCTGCTAATGCGACTAACGCGGTGCGAAAAGATTACCTAGCAAATTTCACATCTCCGCTGAAGACTCAATTAACACTTGGCACTCACAATGTAGCCCTGGTTTAATAGTGGAATAGTAAAGACATCTCCGAGCGTCGCTTTGAAGGCAGGAAAAGTGCTGAGTGGAGGAAATAAACAAAGAAATGACGTCAGTTCATTTGGATGGAGTAACTTTATAATTATGTAGAGCAGGGGAGGACAAAATGAGAGCTGAACTGGTACAATAACGGTTTGTAACTGGGCTAGAGAGATTCAGGATTGTATTGCTACTAGGGCTGTCAGTTTATCGCGTTAATTAGATTAATTCATTACACTGCAAATTTTATAACGCGTTATAAAAATGAACACAATTATGAGCGGCAATTCAGTGCTCGTGC